>LNAC01000314.1:1744045-1776764 GCA_002007465.1 Ailurus styani | reverse complement strand
AGGGTGATCGAAGTATTGGGGGTTGGTGGGATGCAGGGTGATGGGGAGTGATGAGGGTTGGCAGGGTGGGGGTCATGGGGAGTGATAGGGGTTTGCAGGGTACAGGGTGATCAGAGTGATGGGGGTTGGCACAGTGGGAGGTGATGGGGAGAGATGGGGTTGGCAGGGTGCAGGGTGATGGGGAGTGATGGGGTTTGGCAGGGTGGAGATGATGGGGTGTTGGCAGGGTGGGGGTGAAAAGGAGTGATGGGGGTTGGCAGGGTGAAGGGTGATGGGGGTTGGCAGGGTGGGGTTGATGGGGGTTGGCAGGGTGGGGGCGATGGGGAGTGGTGGGCTGGTGGGGTGATGGCGGAGTGGGGAATGATGGGGTTAGTGGTGAGGGGATTGGGAGGGTGTCCAGAGCCCGGATCCTGTGCTTCCCCACCTCACCCGGCCAAGGCCCTCAGCAAACCCTGCCCTGCTCCTGCATCAGCACCCTCTCCTGCTTCTCTTCTTGTACAGGCACTTCCAATTGCTCACATATTTCTTCAGATTTCAAATGTCACCCACAGCTGCCTCAAATAATTGTTATGCTTCCTAGTTCATAGTAAAAACTGAGGCATACACATACCAATTCCACACTTTTAAAATACTTTCACTTTCTAGTCACACTTTTTCTTTCCATCTCAGAAAAAGGGTTTTGTTTCACTTCCTGCCTAAATGACAACCCTTGTACTTGGATTCTGATTCTGTCCTCTCTGTTCCAGGGCCTTCCTTAGCTCTAATTCTCCCTCCAACGTAGTTCAACACTTTCTGTCCAGGTGCTCAGAGAAGCCTCCCAAGCTTGCTGAGGAAACCAGGATCCTTTGTTTTCATCTTTCCTTATTCCCTTTACTTTGCATGCACAACATTTGTCACTTTAGTTATATATTTAATTGTTGAATTGTTTGTGCAATATCTTCTCACTTGCTGGAGTGTGAGTGCCCTACTATTGTCTTTGAAGTTTCATTTTCTTAAGTATGAAAAAGACTTGAGGACAAAGAACAGTGAAGCTCTTGGGGAGATGGAGAATAAGAAGATAAGGAGGGGTTTGCCTCAGGCAGGAAAGGAGAACCCTTTTCCTCAAAAAGAATGGGAGAAAAGGAGGGGAGATGTGAAGACAGATAAATTTATATTGAAGACAGTAAGTTGATCAAGTTAACTTGTAGGGTTCAGAAATACTACATTCTGTGTTTGTCAAAAGCCGATGGAAGGTATTCACAGCAATAAAAAAAGAAAAAATGGAAACGTATGTTCCTATTAAGACATGCACATGAATGTTTACAGCAATTTTATTTACAATGACCATAAACCAGAAATACCACAAAGGTCTGTAAACAAACTGTAATATATTTATACAATGGAAACAACTCTGCACTTAGAAGGAGCACTGATGCATACAATAATACAGTGACTATCAAAAACAGTTTGTTGAGCAAAAAGAAGCCAGGCACAAGCAAGTACCTACCATGAGATTTTGTTTTGTAATGTTCTGGGAATATGGTGCTAGAAATGAGAATCCTAGTTTTCTCTTTGAGCGCTTGGGGCCATCTTGACCAGAAGCGACCATATGGGTATTTAGTATGATGATACTAATGTTCTCTATCTTAACTGAGCTGGTATGTACATTTGTCAGAATTTACCAGATTTTATACTTAACATCAGTGTGTATAAAATATACCTCAGTAAAAATAGGGCTGTACACTTTAGTTACCTTAAACTTCCATATTTTGCTTTCATTTTGAGCAACCTCATAGAGAAATTTGAACCAGCAGTGCAAGATTGGAACAGCTCCATAAAGAATGGGATGGGAGCCGACCATGGTATTTTGTCTCTTCCTTCTCTCTCAGTCCATGTTAGGTACCCCATGTTCTTGCTCGGTAAAGGGCTGTTCTTGATCTACCAGAACATTACCACATTGTACCATATCCATCTGTTTCCTTCCCTCAATTACTATTCAGTTAGTTCTTTGTGAGTTACCATGATATTCATTTTACCTTTTCTTTCCAGGGTGTCAGTGTTCCCATTATTATGTGGTATGTGTGCATGGTTGTGGAATGAACAAATAAATGAATTGCTGAGCCCCAGTAAGAAAGGTGGCGACTGTAAATGTGTAATGGAGCTCTACAGGTTATATGAATTCTTCAGGATTTCCAGCCCTGAATTGGAATAAAGGCACAGGGTCAGGATGGTCCAGATTTCTACTCCTTTATCTTCTCTTACTAAGCAGTAAGTCTCTTCTGGGTAGAAATAATGTTTTTCTTATGTTATTTTCATGTTGCCTGGCAGAGTGCTAAATGAATTTTGTTTAAAGATCATTCGAGTGGATTCTTGAATGTTTTGCTTGGAGGCAGGTGCAAGAGTGGGAGGGAGACCCCAAACCAAAAACAAGAGATAGAAGTTAAAATTTGCTATAGAGTACTCGAAGAAAATGAGATAATTTAAAAAGAAGAACAGTAAGGATAAAATCTTTCTAAGCAAGATATAAAACCTAGAAGCTATAAAATAAATGATAAATATAAATTCATATAAATTTTTTAAAAATCTAGAAACGTACAACTTTCCAAAAATGAATCATGGAGAAATAGAAAATCTGAACAGAATGATTACTAGTGAAGAGACCAAGTCAGTTATGAAAACCTCTCAACAAAGAAAAGTCCAGGACCAGACAGCTTCACTGGTGAATTGTACCCAACATTCAAAAAAGAATTAATACCAATCCTCTTCAAACTCTTCTGGGGGGGGAAAAAAAAAAGAGGAGGGAACATTTCCAAACTCATAAAAGTCTCTTTCATAAAACTATCATTACTCATATCAAAACCAGACAAGGATAACAAGAAAAGAACGTTGCAGGCCAAAATCCCAGATGAAACTAGATGCAAAAACCTTCAATAAAATATTAGCAAACCAAATTCAAAAATACATTAAAAAAATCATACACAATGACCAAATGAGATTTATTCCAGGGATGCAAAGATGACTCAACATCTATAAATCAATCAATATGATATAGCACATTAACAAAATGAAGAGTAAAAATTGTAGGATCATCTCAATAGATGCAGAAAAGAAAATCATATATATTTATGACAAAAAAAATCAACAAAGTTGGTATAGAGGGAATGCATGTAAACATACTAAAAGCCATATAGGATAAGCCCACAGCATATACCATACTCAATGGGGAAATGTCGAAAGCTCTTCCTCTAAGATTAGGAACAAGACAGAAATGCCCACCATCACCAGTTTTATTTGGCATAGTATTATTGGAAGTCCTAGCCAGAATAATTAGGCAAGAGAAACATAAAAATTAAAGCATCCGAATTGTAAAGGAAAAAGTAAAATTGTCCCTGCCTTCAAACTATATTACAAAGCTATAGTAATTAAAGCAGTATGGTATTGGCATAAAAACAGACATATAGATCAATGGAGCAGTGCAGAAATAAACCCACACATATATGGTCAATTGGTTTTTGAAAAAAGAGCCAAGAATATACATTGGAGAAAGGACAGTCTCTTCAGTTAATGGTATTAAGAGAATTGTATAGCCACATGCAAAAAAATGAAACTGGACCATTATCTTGTACCACACACAAAAATTACCTTAAAATAGATTAAATACTTGAAGGTAAGACGTGAAAGCATAAAACAGAAGGAACATAGGCAAGCTCCTTGATATCAGTCTTAGTGATGATTTTTTTGGATTTGACACCAAAGTAAAGACAGAGAATCAAAATATAAACAAGTGGGGCGCCTGGGTGGCTCAGTTGGTTAAGTGACTGCCTTCAGCTCAGGTCATGATCCTGGAGTGCCAAGATCGAGTCCCACATTGGGCTCCCTGCTCAGCGGGAGTCTGCTTCTCCCTCTAACCCTCCACCCTCTTGTACCCTCTCTCTCTCATTCTCTCTTTTAGATAAGTAAATAAAATCTTTTAAAAAATGGGACTAAATCAAACTAAATAATTCCTGTGTAACAAAGAGAACCATCAACAAAATGAAAAGGTGGCCTACTTAATGGGAGAAAATATTTGCAAATCATATATCTAATAAGGGGTTAATATCCAGAATATATGAAGAACTCATACAAATCAGTAGCAGAACAAACAATGCATTTAAAAATGAGCAGTGGATATGAATAGACATTTTTCCAAAGAAGATATACAGATGACCAAGATATTCAATATCACTAATCAGCAGGGAAATGCAAATCAAACCACAATGAAATATTACCTCACACCACCTAGAATAGCTGTTACCAAAAGACAAGAAATAACAACTGTTGGCAAAGATATGGAGAAAGACAACATTGTACACTGTTAGTGGGAATGTAAATTAGTGCAGCCACTATGAAGTTTCCTCAAAAAATTAAAAATATAAGTACCATATGATCCAGCAGTTCACTCTCAGTATTTGAGGAAAATGAAAACACTAATTCAAAAAATATATGCACTCTCATATTCAATGCAGCATTATTTACAATAGCCAAGATAAGAAAAAACCTAAGTGCCCACTGACAGATTGATGGATAAAGAAATTACAGAATAGATATAAGTACAAATACTGGTATTATTCAGTCATAAAAAAAAGAATGAAGTCTTATCATTTGTGACAACATGGATGGGCTTTGAGAGCCTTGTGCTAAGTGAAGTAAGTCAGACAGATAAGGGCAAATATCATTTGATTTCATTTATATGTGGAATCAAAAAAGAAAAAAGAAAGAGACACTCATAAATAAAGGGAACAGATTAGTGATTGCCAGAGGCAGGCATTGGGGATGGGGTGGGAGGCAAATGATTGGAGGCAATCAAAAGGTACAAACTTCCAGTTATTAAATAAATAAACATGTGAGATATAATATATGGCATGGTGACTATAATTATAGTTAATAACATTCTATTGCATATTTGAAAGTTGCTGTAAGAGTAACTATGCCAATGCTAAGATATTAGAAATGTTGGATTATCTAACAAGGAATTGGAAAGTTTAAACAAAAATCTGAGTAAGTAGATTTAATAAAAATCAAATCTTACAAAGATTTGAAAAAATTCTTCAATAAGCAATCATGATCATGTCTTAAACAAATAAAATACTAGAAGCCTTCAATAAAGAAAATAGAAATTTTCAGCAAATGAATATAAAATATAAAGGCTCACCAAGTAGAAATTTTAAGACTGAAAAATAGAATAACCGTATGAAAAAACTTAGTGGTTGGGTTCAACAACGAAATGGGTGGGGCAGAGGGGAGAATCAGTGAAATGGAAGATAGAAGGACATAGGTTACTGAATCTGAAGAACACAGAGAAAATAGTCTGACAAAAATGAACAGCAGCCTCTGAGACTTGTGAGACTGCACAAAAGACTTAACATGGTGTCATCAGGGTCCTGAAGGAGAAGAACTGTTAGGGCAAAAAAGTACTCAGAGAAATAAACTTTCCAAACGTAGAGCAAGACATAAACGTACAGATTCAAGGAGCTGAGGAATCCCAAACAGGACACATGAATACAATGAAATCCACAACAGGATACATCATAATTAAACTTCTGAAATTTACAGACAGCGACAACGACAACGACAACAAGAAAAATTTGAAAGCTTTCAAAGAAAGATAATTCCATTCCTGGAAGGAAAAAGAGCCAGTTCAGATGACCACAGATTTCTCATCAGAAACCATGGAAATCAGAAAGAAAGGACATAAAATCTTTCAATGCTGAAAGACATTGTCCACCCAGAATTCTATGTCCAGCGGACATTTCCTTGAGAAATAAAGGTAAAATAAAAACTCTCAGGCGAAGGAAGACTAAGAATTTGTCACCAACTTACTTGCTTTAACAGAATGGCCAAAGGAAGTTTTCTAAAGTGAAAGGAAACAATAAAAGAAGGAAACTTGAAAGATCAGAAAAGAAGAAGAACACAGTAAGCGAGCATATAGGCAAATACAGTGGTTTTTCCCTCCAATTTTTTAAGTTGTTTGATTATTATAGAAAATATATAGCAAAGTTTGGCGTGGTTATAAATATATGTAGAATAATTGCTTAGGAAGGATTATAAACTGGAGATTAAAGGGGCATGAAAGAATGCAAGATTTTTATCTTCACTCAAACTGGTAAAACAATGACACACCAGGAAGCTGTGAATGTAATTTCAATTTCAACTATGAAAAGCAATACAAAGTGGTAACCTGAAAAATACTTAGAGAAATCAAAATAGAATTCTAAGATAATGTTAATACAACCCACAGGAAGGGAAAGAAAGAAAAAGAAAGAGAGAAAGAAAGGGGGGAGGGAGGGAAGAAGGAAGGGAGGGAAAAGAGAAAAAGGAAAGAAAAGAAAAAAGAGGGGAAGGAGGGAGGAAGAAAAAAAAGAAACAACACAGAGAATAATATGCCATATATATTTATATTTATCAGAAAACAAAAAAATAAATAAAATGGCAGGCCTAAGCCTTAACCTATCAACAGTTACATTAAATTTAAATTGTCTAATACCTGAATTGAAATACAGAGGTTGGCACAGTGGACAAAAAAACATGACCCAACTACATGCTTTCTACAAGAAACTCAACTCAAAGGTAATGATAAAGGCAGGTTGAAAATGAGAAGATAGAAAAAGATATGTCATCCAGTGTTTAAGTGAAGGAAAGCTGGAGTAGGTATATTAATTTCACACAAACTAGACTTCACCACAAGGAAAAGTACAGGGGTAAAGAGGGGTATTGAATAAAGAGTTTTTTTTTTTTTCAGCATAACTATTTATTGTGTTTATTATTCAAACATGGTACTCATTATAATATAAATTATATCACTGTACTATGGGCACACACTTATACACATATATAGTCTACGATAATATAAGTATACAACACTTTGGAAAATATAGGTTAGTGTACATTCAGAATAAATGCCTCCCTAAAACAGAACTCAGAATTTTAATGTTTAGTTAACTGGTTCAGTCTTCTCTGGGCACCAAAAACCTGTCATACTCAGGTTGATCCAGATAGTAATATAAATATATGTGAAGAAGACTCTTACCAAAGACTGAATGAAGATGACCATCACTCGGCATCAGAGAAATACAAATTGAATAAAGAGTTTAATCAAATTTAAGTGTGTAAGTACCTAACAAGAGAGCATGAGACAAAATGGATAGAACTGAATGAAAAATTAGACAACTCCACTATGACAACTGAAGGTTTTGACACTCTTTTAACAGTAATTGATAGATCGAGGAGGAAGAAAATCAGTAAAAATGTGGATAGTGTGAATAGCACCATCAGTCAACTTGATATAATTGGCATTTATAGGATATTCCAACCAACAGCAGCGGAGTACAGATTCTTGTCAGGCTCATATGAAACATTTACCACGGCAGTATAATACAGCGGAATAAACTTAAAAGCATAGAAATTAGGCAAAGTATGTTCTCCAACCATAATAGAATCAAATGAGAAATCAAAAATAGAAAGCTAACAGGAAAATCCATGACTAGTTTCAAATGAAACATATTGTGCATAATCAATTTGTCAACATGAAAGACTCAAGGAAAATTTAAAAAATATATCGAACCAAATGAAAATGAAATTACATGTTAAAATTCATGGGATATTGCTAATGTAGTGCTGAGAAGGAAATTTATAACCTACATGTATACATTACAAAAGAGGAAATGTTTCAGATCAGTAATTTGTACTCTCAACTCAAGAATCTAGAAAAAGAAGAGTAAAATGTACCCAAAGTAAGTAGAAGGAAGGAAATGAGGATAAGTGCATAAATCAATGAAATTTGAAACAGAAAAAAAAAAGGAAATCAATGAAAGAAAGAGCTGTGGGGTTTGTTTGTTTTTTTGTTTGTTTGTTTGTTTAAAGATTACTACAGTCGACAAATCTATAGTAAAGCTGACAAAGAAAAAAGAGAGAAGACACAAACTACCATTTTCAGGAATGAACCAGGAAATTAGTACAAACCCTGCAGACATCAAAAGGTTAAAAGAATACTACAAAGTACTCTGCACATATAGTTTGAAAACTTACACAGAATGGATCAATTCCTTAAAAAAACACAAACTATCATAACTCATTCAACATGAAACAGATAATTTGAATAGCCTGAAAACTATTAAGGAAATTTAATTCATAATTTAAAAATTTCTAAAAAAGAAATCTGCAGGTCCATATGGCTTCACTGGAGAATTCTGCCAAATATTTTAAGAAAGAATTAATGTTGATTTTTTTAAGATTTTTAATTTATTTATTTGACAGGGAGAGAGAGAGAAAGAGATCACAAGTAGGCAGAAAGGCGGGCAGAGGGGGAAAGGGAAGCAGGCTCCCCGCCGAGAAGAGAGCCAGATATGGGGCTGGTTCCCCAGGACCCTGAGATCATGACCTGAGTGGAAGGCAGAGGCTTAATCCACTGAGCCACCCAGGCGCCCCTAATGTTGATTTTATATAATCTCTTCCAGAAGACAGAAGAGGTGGAAACCCTTCCCCATTAATGTTATGAAGATAGTATTACCTTGATGCCAAAACCAGAAAAAGAAAATAAAATACCAAAAGAACACTATAGACAAATATTTCATGAATATAGATGTAAAAATTCTTAGCATATATAAAAATAATTACCGGCCACGACTAACTGGGTTTATTTCAGTCATGCAGACTGGTTAAATATGCAAAAACTAATCAATGTGATCCACCATTATAATAGGCTAAAAAAAAAATCACATAGTCATATCAATCACTACAGTATATCAATTACTACAGTAAGGTTTTTAGACAAATGCCAACACTTATTTATAACAAAAAATTAAAAGGGTGAATAGAAGAGAGAAAGAACTCCCTCAACTTGATAAAGAGCAGTTGCAAAACAAACAAAAGTACAGCTTGCATTGTCCATAATGGTAAAGTCTGCATACTTTACCCAGAAGATTAGGAATAAGGCAAGGATTTATTCCACATAATGCTATAAGTTCTAGACAGGACAATAAGGAAGATATTTTAAAAAAAGAAAAAAAAAACCTTTCCCTATTTGCAAGTAATATGATTTTCTACATAGAATATCCCAAGGAATCTACAAAAAACTCCTCTAGCCAAAAATTGAATCTAACAGGTTTATAGGCTATACCATAAATATGCAAAAGTCTATTGTATTTCTCTATGTTAACAAAGACCACGTGATGCTGAAATTAAAAATATAAGGCCATTTACAAGCACTTAAAAATTAAATACTTCATGGGGCACCTGGGTGGCTCAGTGGGTTAAGCCTCTGCCCTCGGCTCAGGTCATGATCTCAGGGTCCTGGGATCGAGCCCCGCATCGGGCTCTCTGCTCAGCAGGGAGCCTACTTCCTCCTCTGTCTCTGCCTGCCTTTCTGCCTACTTGTAATCTCTCTGTAAAATAAATAAATAAAATCTTTAAAAAAAATTAAATACTTTGTTATAAATCTAATAAAATGTACAGGACTTGTATTCTGAAATTGTACAATACTAATAGAAGTAATAAAAGAAGATGTAAATACATAGAGAGACATACTATATTCATAGATTTGAAGGCAAAACCTTGTTAGTTCTCCTCAAATTGATATAAAAGTTTAGTGCAATTTCTATCAGAATCCTAAAAAGATTATTTTGTAGATATAGGCAAGATAATTCTAAAATTTATATGGGACACAAAGGAAATAGAATAACTAAAACACTTTTGAAAAAGAAGAATAATGTGAGAGGAGTTTATTATATATTTATATTACATAATCCAGACTTATCATATAACTATAATAATCCATACTATTTGGTATTGGTGGAGGGAAACCTAGAGATTAATGAAAGTGACCAGAGAACCTACAGACAGACCCATACCAAGAAGCCCAGTGGATTTTTGACATAGGTAGAAAAACAGTTTAATTGAAGAAAGATCAAATGGTAATGGAGCAATTAGACATTCAGAGGCCAATTAAAAAAAAAAGAGCCTCAACCTAAGTCTTATGCTTTATGCAAACATTAACACAAAATGGATCATGGGCTTAATATATAAAATTGAAACCAAAAAAGTATTTAGTAAATAAAATAAGAAATTTTGGGGTATCTAGGGCTAAGCAAGGAGTTCTTAGATTTGACACGGAAAACCTTACGTATAAAAGAAAACTTGATAAATTGGTTTTTGCCAAAGACCTTGTTAAAACCATGAGAAAAGGGGCACCTGTGTGGCTGAGTTGGTTAAGCATCCAACTCTTCGTTTCATGGCCAGGCAGTGGAGCCCCGTGGTAGGCTCTGTGCTCAGCAAGGCATCTGTTTCAGGGTTCTCTCCCTCTGCCCCTCCCTTCCACTCTAAAATAAATAAAGAAATCTTTTGTAAAATTAAAAAATAATAAAAGGGTGAAAAGCTACAGAATGAAAGCAAATATTTTCAAGCCACATCTCCAAATTTTACTGTCTAGAATATGTAAAGAACTCTGAAAAATCAACAGTTAAAAAAGCCAACCAGTCCAGTTAGAAAATAATCCAGAGACATGAAGAGACATTTCACCAAAAAGGATATACCTACATCAAATAAACATATGAAAAGACTCCATCATCATTAGCCATCAAGAAGATGCAAATTAAAATGACAGTGAGCTATTGCCATCTAACTTGTCAGAATGGCTGTGGAAAATAGTATGGAAAATTGTTTGGCCATTTCTTAAAAAACAAAAACAAAAAGTACAACAACAAAAAAATATGACCCAGGAATTGCAGTTGCAGGCATTTATTCCAGAGAAATAAAAAACTTATACAAAAGTCTGCCCAGAAAAGTTTATAGCTTCTGCATCTTTATCCATAATAGCCCAAACTGACAAATACGCCCTTCTATAGGTGAATGATTAAACAGACGGGGACACTCATGCCACAGTGTTAATACTCAGCAATGGAAAGGAATGAACTGTTGGTATGTGCGACAACTTGGGTGACTCTCCAGTGACATGCCGAGAAAACAAAGTCAGCATCAACAGATTGCATACTGTATTTAATTGTATACTGTGTTTAATTCCACTTAAAAATACTCTTAAAACAACAAAGTTGTAGAAAGGGAGAATAGATTCATGGTTGCCAGGGCTTAATAACAACTGAGTGTCGTGAGGAATACCCGTAGTGATGGGGATGTTCTATATCTTCAGTGTGTCAGTGCCAAAATCCTGGTTGTGATATTGTAATATAGTTTTGCAAAATGTTATCTTTTGGTGGAAATTGTGTAAAGGATACATGCGATCTCTCTGTATTACTTCTTACAACTGTGTGTGAATCTGTAATTACCTAGAAATTAAAAAGTTTAATTAAGAAAAACTTAGGTATTGGGGTGCCTGGGTGGCTCAATTGTTAGGCCTTTGGCTCAGATCGTGATCCCAGGGTCCTGGGATTGAGCCCCGCATCGGGCTCCCTGCTCAGCAGGAAGCCTACTTCTCCTTCCCCCACTTCCCCTTCTTGTGTTCCCTTTCTCACTGTCAAAGAAAAAAAAACACTTAGGTATAAACCTACAAAGTATGTGTAGAATATCTGTATGAGGAAAACTAATACTCTGATGGAATAAATCAAAAAAGAACTAAATAAATGAAGAGAGATTCCACATTAATGGATAGGAAGATTGAATATTGCTGGTTTATCAGGTCTTCCCAACTGGATCTATAGATTAAGTGGAATCCCAGTCAAAACCCCAGTAAGTTACTTCATGGTTATAAACAAGTGATTCTAAAACTTATATGGAGAGGTAAAATATCCAAAATAGCTGACATAACTTTGAAAGAGGAGAACAGATTTCGAGGACTGACTTAATGACTTACTGTAAAGGTATAGTCATCAAGGCAGTGTGGTATTGGTGAAAGAACAGACAAATAGATCAATGGAACAGAATAGAGGTCCCAGAAATAGATCCTTGTAATGTAGTCAACTGATCTTGACAAAGGCACAAAGGCAATACAATGAAACAAAGATAGTCCTTTTAATAAATAGTGCTGGGACAACTGGATATCTACCTATGAAAGTAGTAATAACAGTAATAATAATAATAAATCTAGACACAGACCTTATGCCCTTCAGAAAAGTTAAAATGGATCACAGAACTTAAAAGCAAAATGAAAAACTATAAAAATTCTAGAAGATACATAGGAGAAAACCTAGATGACCTTTGGTATGGCAAGACTTTTGAGATACAACACCAAAACCATGATCCATTAAAGATATTATTGATAAGCTGGACATTATTAAAGGCTTCTGTGAAAGACATTGTCAAGAGAATGAGAAGATAAGCCATAGCCTAGAAGAAGATAGTAGCAAAAGACACATCTGATAAAGGACTGCTATCTAAAATATTCAAAGAACTCTTAAAACTCAACAATAAGAAAACAACAACCCGATTAAAAAAATGAGCCAAAGACCTTAACAGCTACTCAACCAAGGAAGATATACAAATGGCAGATAAGCATATAAAACGATATTCCACATCATATGTCATCAAAAAACGTAAATTAAAACAAGATATCACTGTACACCTGTTAGAATGGCCAAAATCCAGAACAGTGGTAATACCAAATGCTGGCAAGAATGAGGAGCAATGGGAAGTCTCATTCACTGCTGGTGGGAATGCAAAATGGTTCAGCCACTTGGGAAGATGGGTTGGTGATTTCTTACAAAATTAAACCTGTATTTAATTAATTTAATTAATTAATTGCTTTAATTGATTAAAATTAAACAAGTCATGCGATTGCATTCTGTTGTATTTACTCAAAGGAATTGTAAACTTACATCCACACAAGACCTACACACAGATATTTACAGCAGCTTTAGTCATATTGCCAAAACCTGGAACTTGTCCTTCATCTTCCTTAGCTCAGGCTTAGTCACCATAAACTGAATGGCTTATAGCCACAGAAATTTATTTTTCATAGTTCTGGAGACTGGAAGTCGGAGCTCACGGTGCTGAGAGCCTCCTTCCAGGCTACGGACTGCCCACTTTTTGTATCCTCACATGACAGAAAGAAGGCTCGGGGGTTCTCTGCCCTGTTCTTGTACTTATTCTTCCACTTAAGCTTTATTGAGGTATACTTGACAAATAAAAATTGTATATATTTAAGGTGTACAGTGTGGTCTTTGATGTGTATATACATTGTGAAATGATTATTACAGTCAAGCTAATTAACATATCTGTCCCCTCACATGGTGACCATTATATGTTGCAAGAACACTGCACATATACTCTTATAGCAAATTTCAGGTATACAATACAATACTATTAACTATAGTCCATGCTATACACTAGCTTCCAGAGCTCATTCTTAGTGTGTAACGGAAACTTTGTGCCCTTTGGTCAATTTGTTTCCATTCTCACACCTCCCTCCCTCTAGCCCCTAGTAGCTATCATTTTATTCTCTGCTTTTATGAGTTCAACTTTTTTAGCTTCCACATGTAAGTGAGGCCATGCACTATTTGTATATTTGGGTCTGGCTTATTTCATTTATCATAATGTTCTCCTGTGTCGTTGCAAATAGCAGGATTTCCTTTTTTTTTTTTTTTAAGGCTGAATACTATATCATACCTTTTCTTTATTCATCTATTAGTAGACACTTGGGTTGTTTCCATGGTTTAGCTACTGTGAATGAAGCTGCAATGAACATGGGAGTGAAAATATCTCTTTACAGCACTGATTTTATTTCCTCTGGGTGTATACCGAGTAAAAGAATTGCTGGATCATATGGTAGTTTTATTTTTAATTTTTCGAGGAATCTCCATGCTGTTTTCCCTATCATCCGTACCAACTTACATTCCCATCAACAGTATACAAGGGTTCGCTTTTCTCCATATCCTTGCAAAGACTTGTTATATTTTATTTATTCATTTTATAATAGCCATCCTAACAGTTGTGAGGTGATAATCCCATTGTGGTTCTGATTTGCATTTCTCTGATGATTGAGAACCTTTTCTTCTTATTTTTAAAAGATTTTATTTATTTGAGAGAGAGAGAGAGAGAGAAAGAGTGCACAGAAGGAGAGGGAGAAGCAGACTCCCTGCTGAGCGGAGAGCCCCCACTCTCAGCAAGAACCTTTTCATATACTTGCTGACCATCTGTATGTCTTTAGAAAATTATCTATTCCAGTCCTTTGCCCGTATTTTAGTTAAGTTTTTTTTTTCTGTTGAGATGTATGAGTCTTACATATTTTGGATATTAACCCCTTATGAGATATATAGTTTGTAAATATTTTCTCCCAATAAATAGATTGTGTGTTCATTTTGTTCATTCTTTTCTCTGCTGTTCAGATGCTTTTTAGTTTGATATATTTCCACTTACTCATTTTTGCTTTCATTGCCTAAGTTTTTGCTATCACACATAGAAGATTGTTGCCAACGCCAATGTCGAGGAAGTTTTCCCTATATTTTCTAAAAGGATTTTTATGGCTTCAGGTCATATATTCAAATCTTTAATCCATTTTGAGTTGGTATTTATGTATGGTATAGCATAGGGGTCTAAGTTCATTCTTTTGCATATGACTGTCTAGTTTTCCAAGCACTGATGCGACCATCCTTTCCCCATTGTGTTTCTTGGCACCCTCGAGCAATGTAATAATATTCAGTGCTAAGAAAGAAATGAGCTATCAAGCCATGAAAAGACATGAAAGAAATTTAAATGTGTATTACCAAGCGTAGAAGTCAATCTGAAGAATCTACATACTGCATGATTCCAGCTATATAACATTCTGAAAAAGACAGAACCATGGAGACAGTAAAGAGATCCATAGCTGACGGAGGTTAGAGGAGACGGTGAGATGAATAGGGGGAGCATAGAGGATTTTCAGGACAGTGAAACTACTCTGCATGATACAATATGGTGGATACCGGCCATTATAAATTTGTCCAAACCCACAGAATGTAGAACACTGAGAGGGAATGTAATATAAACTAGGGACTCTGGGTGATAGTGATGTGTCAGTGCAGGTTCATCAGCTGTAATAAATGGAGGACTGAGATGTTGACACTGGGAAGGGCTATGCATGTGTGAGGGCAGGATGTGTATGGGAAATTTCGGCGCTTTCTGCTCAATATCATATGAACCTAAAACTTCTCTAGAGAGCAAAGTCTGTTTTTAAAAAGTTTAATTTTGCATCATGCTTTTGCTTGCTTGATTTTAAAATCAGTGTATACAAGGAAATACACTAGTATTTGGAATAGAATTTTTAAAGTATACAAAACATCTTGATCAATGCAGATGTGGGTGGAATGAAAAATAAAAAATATGTAACAATGTAGATTATTCATATAAATTAGAAAAAGAGCAAATATTAAGCATTAAAATGATTGAAAAAAGTAAAATAAAGTGTGAAATTGCCAAAATGTAGTTGTGGGCCTCATGTAATTACTTTTCAACTCTGAATATATTAACTGCATTGTCCAAACGTGGCAAAGTAGAAGTGTTTAAGTATAAATATCATCTACAACAGGACACATCTATTTATTTATATAGTACTAATCTTATTTTTCAAAATAGAAGTTTTCTAGTTTAAAAGGTACTGTTCAAAATTTACATTTTTAATTTTGCTTTAAAAGTAATTTATTAGAAGTCTGATTATTTTACAAGAAATTCTTAATCCAAAGATATCAAATGATTCTTAGTTTTATAGCATTGAAGATACAAAGCTTGTCTAGGTAGCAATGACAGCTAAGGAATCCCAATAACTAGCTCAAAATACAGGAAAATTCTGAAGTGTTAAGAAACACTGTATTCTGAGTTTGGTCTTTGTGAAATTCAATTCAAATCCTGGCTTGTAGTTCTTGAGACTCTATTAGGTACTGTTCTCAAGTCCTTGAGGATTTTATAATCTAGTGATATAGATACTATGTGTTCAACATGCTAAGTTATAATGGAAGAGTGGATATGGTGTTATGAGACCCCAGAGGAGGAACAGGTGCAACAGGAGGGGAGGGAGGTAATAACCGAGACAGATTCCAGGAGAAAAGGATACTCGGGCTGTGTCTTAACTGGAGGAAGTTATTCCAACTAGAATATACAGTGTCTAAAAAAGCAGAGTATAAAGCATCATTTTATGTACGGTTAAAGAAGTTCAAGTTGATGCTTTTTAAGTTATAAAATCCAGGAGAGGGGAGGATGGGATCTGAGGCTGAGAAATAGAAAGGAGATAAGCCATGAAGGACCTTGTATGCCATGCAAGTCCTCAGACTCTATCCAGACACCAATGAGAAGGTCATTGCAGACTTCTCATTAGGAGAGAGGCAGATTTAAATATGCATTTTGGTTGGTGCATTCCTATTTTGGTTCTGGACATTTTCATTTGTTATATTTCTGAAAATTTACTATTAAAAGCTGAAGTAGAGATTTTTTTAATGGAAATTTATGCAAAACATCCTATTCTGCAAGAAAAACTCAGTAAATGTTAGTTTACTCGGACTTCCTATTGCAGCTGTAGACTGCCCTAAAGGAAATTTTTATTTATCAATCAGTACATGTTTTCTTCATCTCGTATGTCCCTCAGAGACACAATTAACCACTAGACATGGCCTGTGCCTAGTTTTAAAGGGATTATGTTCTCAGAACAAGAATGGTCTCGAATCTCTTTTATGCCTAGCAGCTAGCATATAGAATTGATTAATTGGTTAATCAGTCCATCACTCAGTTGTTTCATTTATTGTTGGTAAGTTGCAATGTATTAGGTAACTCAAAATTTATAGTTATATTTGCACATTTAACACTTTTATTACTTATGTCATCTTTTGTGAGTCTGAAGAATTGTGAAACCAGAAAAATATAATAAAATTTTAAAAAGGTTCTTCAAAGGGATCCCATATCCCCATTCTGAGGAAACATTGCAAACTCACCCTTCTCTTGATTTTTCACAATGTTCTTTATCAGAATAAAGGCCACATCAAGGAACCACTTTTCCCTTCCTTGCCTAATTCCACAGCATTTCTCACAGGTACTCTCACCATCTCATACATAAGACAGGTGGTGTTGCTCAGAACATGATTTGGAAAAAATCTGCTCTGTTTGCTCAGTAATCATCTTGAGTTCTGGGAGGGGGTGGGAAACAGTCCTTAGGGTCATCTCAATATTCTTGTGTTCTCAGATTATTGTCATCTTTGCTGCTTTGCTGTTTCTTCTGCCTTTCCTTTCAGCTTCTGAGGCTTTAAAGAGGCCCCAAAATCCTTGCTTTGTGTCTGAAGAAATCTTTTTATGGCTTATGGAACTTACACAACAAAGTTTAAAAAACCCAGATAAATTGTCATGATCTGAATTACAGATCTGCTTGAAAAACAACCCAGGAGCTCTGCCCCAAGCAAAAAGCCTATTTATTTGCCCGAAAGAGAAATATTAAAAAGGTCAGTGTCTTCACCACAGGAATATTTGGGCCTCTTCCACTGATGAAGAGCTCAAGTTTTCGCTAATGGCTTTAGCAGAATTTACAAAGAGAGATTATTTTTGTAAAGGATACAAATCAAAAGTGTAACATTCTGGTGGCTTACAAAGTTCTCTATATCCTAGGTACAAAAGTTGCATAATATTTTCCTTTTTGTGAGCCACCAGTTTAGGGTATGGTTGACTATGGCTGAGGCGGATAGGTGAGGGTGTGTCCTAATCAGTAGAAGGAAAGTGGTTGCAATGGAGGTAGGCAGGCCTGGGACAGGGGCTGGTTCAGGCCATGTCTGTGGGCAGCACAGCACAGTGGGGGAGCCCCTTTCCACTCAGACATGGGTGAGGAAATAATACTGGGGCCTAAACATCTTTCATTGCTTTGCTTTAATCATGGGTGGAGTGGTCAAGTGATAGCATTGAAATGGGAAAATCATCACTGCAAAAGGTGACTATGGCAGCTGAAAATGATATGCCAGCCAAATATCCTTTGCATGATGGATACCATCCTTCTGTAAACTTTTTTCGAGAACGATCTGGAGACGGAAACTTGCTGTCAATTCATGCATTCTTTTGACGTTTGACTCATCAGCTTTTGCACGTCAGACACTGGTCTGGGTGTTTGGGATCCAAAGATGAATGACAGCCTCCTGCTGCTGGGGTGGGTAGAGGCAGCTTCCTGGAGTCGTTAATGTGCGATCTGCATTTTGTGGACAGCGTTGGAATTGCCTGAAGGAAAAAGAGATGGAGACCGAGTAGCGTCAGCAGATCGTCGAAGGAGGAAGCAATGCAGCATGTGGGCAGCGATGAGCAGTGTTCATGGAGCTCTTGCCTGTGTGTTTTGCTTGTTTTCATTGTTCGAATCACAGACTACTGACATTGCGCAATAATAAAACCTCTGCTGCTTCTGCTAACAAGAGGGAACACATCATTTTGTAACTGTGAGACCTACAAGAGTCACCTCTAAGAATTCAAAGGAAGAGTATAGACACTGCTCAGGGCTCAAGTTCCCAGTAGCTGTAGTCATACAGGGGTTTCTTTTATTTCTTAGGGTTTAAGATATAATTGCATCTCTCAACAAATTATACTTTATAGCTATTCAAGAGCTCTTTGCCATTTTTTTAAAGAAAAAGAACACCAAGAAGCAAAAAAGAAAACAAAAAATTCTTCATTTTACTGCGAAGTCCTCAGAATAAAGATGGATGGAAGTCTAAAATAGTCTGGATTTGTACAAATTTACAGATTTACACAAATCTGTTCATCTATTCATTAGACAAAGGCTGAGATATTGCTAGAAATGTGCCTTTCTTTCTACACCCCTCCTGTCTGTAAGGCACCCTTTTAAATTTGAATTGTAATTCTCAATGTGCCTATGATACATTTTTCCTTCACTGTTCTGGTTCCATCCACATGCTGAAATTTTTTTCTCTCTTTGTCTCTACCTCTCTCTGACAGTTAAGGTCTTCCTGTCATACATCCTCAATAGGTGAATATGGTGGATTTGGGTATATATTTAACAGTAAAGTAATCATAATGTTCTAACTTAAAACCATAAGTATGTTGAGGTGACCACACAACAATAAAACGACTCTAATAACATCTTCTAAGTGATACTCACAAGTGGTCCAATCATCCCTTTCAGAGCTGAACTGAGAATATGACCATAACAGAAATACTCAAATCTAGGCAAGGAAAGAAAGTTTCCTGTTTCCTGACTTAAATATAGTTTCAAATTAAGCTTCTTTGTATTTATTTCTGCTCAGAAAAAAAGAAGAAAACTTAAAAAAAAACTTTCCCTAAAAGCATTTTTAAATCATTTTTCACACTAAGAGAAAATTATAGTCTTGGAACCAATGTTTGGCTCTCTTCAGAAGAATGGAAAATTTCCAGTGGCTGCTCACATATGTTCCCCAAGTCGATGCTCAGATATGGAAAATGAGCAAGGTACTTGGAAATAGTGCATGCGATTTGGGTACCTGGAATTCTCCGTGGGCCAAGTACCAATACATATTCAGTTGGAAAACAGAGTCCCCTTTCTCTTTTTTAAAGGAATGACAGTGCCTCAAGATAAGTTGCGTTATAAGGCTGAACATAACACTGAAAGAGCTGTGTTCTTGTGAGTGGTCTCCCTCTCTACCTTCCCTCAGAACTGTTTTAGATTCAAGGTGAATCCATCTTACATGCGTTGAAATTAATAGCAGTTGTAAAAGTAACGGTTATAAAAGAATACAAATGATTCAACACATGGAATCATTTAAAAATGCATACATCTTATTTTTAAATTATTTTTATTTTTAAAGACTTTTTAAAGTAATCTTTACACCCAATGTGGGGTTCGAACCCCCCAGCCCGAGATCAAGAGTTGCGTGCTCTACCGACTAAGTCAGTCAGGTGCCCCCAAGTTTATTCTGAAGATAGTGGTGAACCATTCTGCGTGAAGTGGCCAGAATTACTTAGCCACTAAGAATGTCCGTCATATGCTACATCTCAGGTGCAACGGAAGCCAGTCTCCACGAGAGGTGGAAGGGAATTTCAGGTCACCCCAAATTTCGTTCACGCAGCCGTGATGCAGTTTACTGTGTATGCAAAACTACTTTCATACATATTTTTGGCTGTTTTTTTGTCGAAATGAATGATGCTGAAAACCAGATTTAAATAGAAATGAATATTTCGGGTAAATCAAGTCCTCTTCCTGATTCTCCCATTTCTGCTCCTATTTTCACCGTTCTTTTCATCCACGAAGCTCCTGCACTGGAAAGCTTGAGTTCCTTTCCTGTTCTCCCACCGGCCACCCCCGTACCTAATTAGTCACAAAGTCCTGAGGCAAGCCTCTGATTCTGCTTTAATTTGCTTGTACACGGAACTAGTTCAGTACTTTTCCTTTTAATCCTGGGTCTCAACCAGTAGAAATGTTGGCTTCCCTGCTTTCTGTCTGACTGGCCTAAGGCACTCCCTCCCACATGTACTGCCAATCGAATTCCTTAAACTTGTTTTGGTAAGGTCATTCTTCTGTTTAAAACAAAACACAACAAAACATCCCAGGTCTCCCTTCCTCAGCCCGACTTACAGGGAAAAAAATCTGAATTCTTTTGCCTGGAATTCAAGATCTGCTGAGTACACTGTGAATACTCTTATTAGTGTCACTTTCCTGTTTTTCCCATCATGTAGTATATAGAAAGAATGCAGTAGTTTTTATTGCTTGTTTCCCCCTTTTAACTTTGACATAGGCCTTCACAGTAACTGCGTTTTGTCTTTTTCATATATCAAAATCTAGCTCAAACATTGCATTTTCTTCAGACCCTGCTTCATTCATTCTGTATGAAGTGAAAACCTATATTTGCTCATGTTTTTTATTCATCACACATTATCAAACACTTGCTTTGTTCCAAATGTAGAATACAGCACCCTACTTGGTGCTTGAGGGCTTTATTCAAATAAACACTTGCATCATTGTGTTATCTGTACAAGACTACACAGACACCAGTTCACTTTCCGTGGAGGTTGCTGTAAAGTCAGTGGACAAAAATGAGGGTCAAAGTTCTATTGTGTAAGTGAATCTTGAGTGTCTTGAAAAGAGCGGTAAGACGTTTCAGTCAAAGAGAATAGTACTGTGAAGACATGGAGGCTTGAAACCCATAGGAGTTTTCAAAAGCTAGCAAAAAATTTGGTTTGGCTTGTGAGTATATAAAAAGACCATCTTACCAAGTATTCGTTATGCCATGCTAAGAATTGTGTTTCAGACATAGTAGGCACTCAGTAAGCATTTATTCAGTGGACAGATGAGTGAATCATTTTGTCCACTGCAGGCATGTTAAACTTTTGTGTTTAAATATTTCATATTAAATAATGTGCTAGTTTTTACCTGGATGCCTCTTGACATTTGCAACATGGATGGACCTCCATGGGGGTAGGTAGGACACTAAGTGACGTAAGTCAGACAAAGGAAGACAAATGCCATATGATTTCACTGGTATGTGGAATCTTAAAGCAGAAACATACTCAGGGAAATATAGTTACACAATTAATAAGTCATGGAGATGAAGGGTATAAAATGGGGAATATAGCCCATGGTATAGTGATAGTGTTAGACTGGGTCAGGTGTAGCTACACTTGTGGGGAGCCCACCGTCCCATGTGGGGTCGCTGAGTCACTGTGGTACACCTGAAACTAGTATAACATTGTGTATCAACTGTACTTTAATAAAAAAAGTTAGATGCAAAAACATAAAACAAACTGCCCTACTAATATGAGTGCCAAAAGTTGAGAGTTCTTAAAGGTAACATGTATAAACCAATGTTCACAAATATTTGTGTTTTTCTTTTTTCTTTTTCTAGGGTCAGACATTGTTCAATGGTTAATAAAGAACTTAACTATAGAAGATCCAGGTAAATACATCATTTTCCCATTGATAGAATTATTTTCTTTGTGGTTTTAAGAAATATGGTTTTCTTAGGGCTAATATGGCAAGCAAGCAAATCTAAAAGATTATAATTATATTTAAAGTATGCTTTTCGTATTTATACAAATTTTATGGTAGTCACCATAATTTAACTAAAATTTACTTAGTATGTTTTAACAATTTTTCACATATTTAATGTTCCATTTCATAAAATTTGATTCATGTGATTGACGACTATAGCATGGGTAAACTATATATGTGCTCATAAATAATTGTAGCTATAATATACAGCCAGTGATTATAAAGTAATGAAATTTCCCTTCATAAAACACATGAAGGTAAATCTCATTAATTTATAATTTTCCCGAGCTCTATGTTTGCATGAGGTTTGAAAACAATGTTAGTTGTCATTTTTATTCTTTTGATCATGCCTACATGATTTTTTTAATGCTCTTATTTAAGTCATGGAGCCATTCACTGTGGTGGACATTATGTCTGCTCTGCTTCACTAAGTGAATTTCCAGAGTTGGGAACAATTTCTACCAGCCCACCTTGTACATTGCCTAGAACAATTTCCTATACACAGAAGGCATTTAATGACTTTTTTTAAATGTCACGTAAAAGCTTTCACATGAAGCAAACAATTTACATCCCTGAGGTGAAAACAAGATGTATTTTGTTTAGAGAAGATGCAAAGGAAACAAACAAACAAAAAGCTTATAAAAATTGCTACCACAGTGACCGAGAGTGACATGGTAGGGATCGATGACAATACAACAACCACACAACAAACCGTCACTTCAATTAGAAAAGAATTCAGCACAGGTTTTGTTTCTTGCCTCTGGTGGTTACCACCTTAGAATGGTTGAGAAATAACACCGAAAGGCAGAGTTTTTATTTTTCCTTATTTCGAGCCAACTTTACAAAGCCATGTTATTGCAACATGTAGATGTAATTCGGTACATAAATGCCTGTGCCTAATCCCTGCTCATTTCATACCTGAGCTCTTAGAATACCTATCCTGGCAGGTTAAAAAGGGTAGTGAAAAGAGGAGATGATTCCTGGGACCAGGAGTCCTAGTTTTCCCAGATCATTTTAGTCTCAACTCAGGCTCACTTTACAAACTGTAGCACCAGACAAAGCCCCCAATGCTAAACACAACAACAACAACAAAACAGATTGGCAGAGTCATTGACAACAAGGAAACTACTGTTTTACAAAAAATTGGAATTGAGCCCCCTGTTACTCAAAGGGTGAAGTGGATTCAAGAGGATCTCTTGTGAGTTAGGACCAGAAGTGTACTTTAGTAATAGTCTGGGAAGCAGGGAAAAGGTACGTGATAAACTAGTAAGAAGCTGTAATTGTTTATAATTTGCCCCTGAGATATCATTTGAACTATATAACGTGTATGAAAAACTGATTTTATTTGCTCGCTCCACAGTTTAAGGAAGTTGTAAAGCTTTGTTAGAAGGTACATGGAAAGATAAAATGGATGATATTCAGGAAAGAACATACATGTTCTTTAGTCATATTTGTGAAAGGCTGAAAGACTAGTTGTTGGTTGGTTGGTTTGAATGAACCAGTTCAAACTCTGCAGAGTGAGAGGCTAGATTTAAGAAGAGTGGGAAGCTTTGGTGACTATTCTAAAGATGTAACAGATTTGCACACAAATGCATCAATCTGGCCGCATGATTCTGACTAAATATGGTCAAGAACATAACTGACATCATGAAAGTAACGGATAACTACATGTATGAAATTAGTCATAGCATTTTGGAACTGCTCCTAAAGAAAGACTAAATAGTTCTTATAGTATCAGGCTTAATTTTAACCCTATACATTTTCTGAAAATTTTAGAATAAAAAAGAATAAGCCTCATGCCAGGCTTCTATGTGGTTGTCCAGTGGTTGTTTGAAGACCTCTAGGGATCATTGGAAGTTCCAGATGTCAGTCATTGTTGAAATAGGATTTTGTGACAAGTTGGAAGAAAACACCACTGCCTGGGGATAGGAGCAGGTTCTGATGGCCCATCTGGGGACAGGGGGGATAAGGTTGCGTGGTCTTCAGGGTCTTTGCAAGACCAATGAGTCCACATTATTTGTACACGTAGTGTTCAATATTTTGTTAGTGAGTACTTAATACCTTTCCATTTTTATTATAGTAATTCAGTGTACATCTGGCTGAATATTTTACTAGAGATTTTGGTACTGTTAGACACGTGGCCATGTTGTATTATTCTTTTAAAATAAAGCTATGTTTAGACCTTTAATTAGAATTTAGAATTATTTTTGTTATGCTTACATTCACGCATATCCCTATAATACACATGCAGGATTCATCCAAAGGTTTTATTTTCATCTACCTCTTGGATCCATTTTCACCATATTCTTTCTAGAAGAAAGTTATTTCTTCATCGATTATTCATACCTTTATTCGTGTAACACATATTTTCTGAATTCTTACTATGGGCTAGGCACTGGGAATACGGGAAGAAGTTCCCTCCCTGATTGACTCGATTGTCTTGGCTTCTAGGGTGTCACACTCATGGCTTTTGTTCCTTGTCACTACCCACATAGTCTTCTGCACCAAGTCTCCACTCCTAGCTCATCTATCAATGTTGGAATGTCCAGGTTGCTGTCCTCGGTACCTTTCTCTTCTCCACCTGCACACTGTTGCTCAGTGGCATATGTGGGGACTCGCAGATTCGTAGCTTTCATTCTGACTTCTCGGTGGTGTTCCATACTAGTCTATCTGATGCATATATGACCTCTCTCGGGGGCCAGTCTCAGCATCACCGGCGTAGAACCCTGATTAATCTGCTCTCAGACCTGCTCCTGCTGTCTTCCCAGACCAGTTACAGACTTCAGTCTCCTCTCCGAGAATATGTGACGTCTTTTCATCTGTTCAGGTTTACTCTGTGGGTTCTTTCAGGAGTGCCTTAAAGTTTCCGCATATAGGTTTTGCATGTTTCCTATTAAGCATAGTCCTAGTTATTTTATTTTGAGTGACTATTACATGTAGGTTTTTTTCTTCACTTATATCTACTAACTGGTTATTTGATCATGTGAATATTTTGATGTATGTATGCTAATTTTCTATATCACTACTTTGCTAAATTTTATTTTATTTTTTAAAGATTTTATTTATTTATTTGACAGAGAGAGAGATCACAAGTAGGCAGAGAGGCAGGCAGAGAGAGAGGGGGAAGCAGGCTCCCCGCTGAGCAGGGAGCCTGATGCGGGGCTCGATCCCAGGACCCTGAGATCATGACCTGAGCCGAAAGCAGAGGCTTAACCCACTGAGCCACCCAGGCACCCCGCTAAATTGTATTTTTCTTAGTATTTTTAACTAATTGATCATAAAGCTGGGATACTTCTTCCAGCACTTTCTCGGGATTATATGTATTTGTTCAATTCCTGAGCCCCAGTATATCTGACATTAACTTCGTTTGCTTGTGTGTATGTTGACAACTTAGCTAGAGATAATGTAGGTGAGATAAACTTTTTTCTTTTTTTTTTTTTTAAGATTTTATTTATTTATTTGACAGGGAGAGAAAGATCACAAGTAGGCAGAGAGGCAGGCAGAGAGAGAGGAGGAAGCAGGCTCCCTGCCGAGCAGAGAGCCCGATGCGGGCCTCGATCCCAGGACCCTGAGATCATGACCTGAGCCGAAAGCAGAGGCTTTAACCCACTGAGCCACCCAGGCGCCCAAACTTTTTTCTTTGAAACAATGTGGATATTAACTCATTGCTTTTGTGCATTCACTATGGCAAAATATGAAAGCTAATTTTTCATGTATATGTAAAATATATATATTTATATAATTTTTCATATATATGTATATATCTATAGGCATATATGTGTTTTTCTGCGATGTCTTCCCTATCTTTGAAATTCAAAACATAAGTACACAATTGCCAGGGGTTTGTTGGTTGATTGGTTAGTGTATTTGTATGATCTGGTAAATCATTTAAGTCTGTTGATTGAGGTTTATTCAAGTTGAAAAAACATTTTCTTGTTATATTACTTTGATTTCATTTTTTCATATTGAACATGCATATAATACGATGCCCACTACTTAGTGCTTTCCTGAAAATTAAAGAATTAATGTGTATAAAGCAACTACTACTAAAAAAGCAGTAATCAAGCATTTATTACTACACATGACATAATAATTACTCAAAAAACATTCACAGTTATAGTTGGTTTTGTATTCTTTTTTGTTATTATGTCTAATCACTTTCCTGTTTATTTATTCTGTTTTTTTATTTTATTTTTTCAGTGATCCAAGATTCATTGTTTATGCACCACACACAGTGCTCCATGCAATACGTGCCCTCCTTCATACCCACCACCAGACTCACCCATCCCCCTCCCCCCTCCCCTCCATAACCCTCAGTTTGTTTCTCAGAGTCCACAGTCTCTCACGGTTCATCTCCCCTTCTGATTTACCCCAATTCACTTTTCCTTTCCTTCCCCTAGAGTCCTCCATGTTATTCCTTATGTTCCACAAGTAAGTGAAACCATATATGATAATCGACTTTCTCTGCTTGACTTATTTCACTCAGCATAATCTCCTCCAGCCCTGTCCATGTTTATGCAAATGTTGGGTATTCATCCTTTCTGATGGCTGCATAACATTCCATCACATCTCATCTGTTGAAGGGCATCTTTTGAAATAGCATTTACTAGTATGTTTCATTTCCATCTTAACCCAATTATCATTTATCACTTTCTTCTTTTTTTGTTCTTTTCTTAGCTCTTTCCCTTCCTTCTCCCTCTAGGTAAACTTGTTAACTTTGCACATTATAGCATTCATTTTTATTTCCTCCACTAGCAGGTCAGCTCTTGATTGCTGTTAATGGAGAATAAATCTTTCGCATTTCGAGTTTTCTTCATTCTGTCCAGTTCTGTATTTCCCCCTGCCCGTTGGCCAGCCCCCTTCTCGTCACAGCCTGTTGTCTTGTGAGTCATCTTTCATCCCTTCTTTCATTACATTATATCATTCACTTTTATACTGTTTTAATTGCACATAGAAGAGACTGTCATTAAGTTTACTTCATGCCATTTGAAGTCTTAGAAATGTTTGTGGGTTTGTTTTATGAATTGTTTTACCATTTCTTCTTCTCAAACATAAAGAATTCCTCCCAGGACTGATGTTTGACTACTGTCAGGGTGGTTGGATTGTCTTAGATGACTCAACGCCATAGTTTCCCTTCTTTGTAGCAGGAGCTGCAGTGCTGGTGATATTAGTTTACATTAGTAGGTTAGATCTAGTTTTGAGTTAGCCTGAGTATAGTGAGAAGGAGTGGAGCGAGGCGCGATCCCAGCCCCAGGACCTCTTCATGGTGCCATACTGTCTCTGACTGTGAGGGACACTTTTCATGGGCCACACTCTCACCCCACATTCTGCTTTGTCAGTTTCCAGTCCCTGCACGCTGCGGTCATGCCAGACCTCCATATTGTGTGCTCTGCACATGGTGGAGAGAAGCTGTTATTCAGTGACGCCAGTGAACAGCACCCAAAGTGGTGTGCTTCCTTCTCTTCTATGTTCTCACCTTCCCACGGCAGACTTGCGGCTTCATTAGTCATCTTCCAAAGTCTTCTCAACTTAGTACCATGGTGCTTTCTTAGGATGGTTTTGCAGTCTGATCCACTAGATAGTATAGTGTTAGACTTTGGGAGCGTGTGTTTTGGCATCCTTCCCTAATTTTTAATGCTGAATGAAGATTTCTGTTTGTGTGATTTGTTGTTGTTGAAGATGACTTAATTGTTATAAACTTTGCTTATGTTGTTGTAGTGCAAGGGGTTAATAATTTTATTAATACTTTTCAACTCCGTTACTGAGAACATAGAATATGTATGAAAATACAAAGCACAGAATAAATTGCATTAGTCTCAGAGTTACAGCCTAGCTGATAGAATAAAGTGGTACTTTGACTTCAGAGAGAGGAAAATTGATGTACACCAACTGTTGGATAGGGGCAGGAGAGTGAGAGGAAGAATTTAGGCCTTGGTGCATCTTTGTCCACATTGGCATCCATTGGGTGCCATGATAGCCCATTGGGAAGCAAGATGTCCACCACCAATGTCTTCAGCTGATGGTCCACTGCACTGCTTCTGTGTTATTTCTTGTTCCCGTTTACAGGGCCTCTTCCTGTCTGTTTACGATCTTTGCTCCAACCCAGGTCAGTTTGGGGGCCCACCAAGTGATTCTTCCTCACACTGGGAAAGTGTGCTGTGCTTCCCAAGGGCCTATGGTGTTTTTCTATTTTACTCTCAGTTGCATGAGAATATTCTGCTGCTCTCCCACCATTCCGAGGCATGGGATTCTTTCAGGACACCCAGACTCTTTCTCCCTGGGCATACCGACAGTCTTTGCGGTATGATCCTTCTCCATTACCAGGACTCTATTTGAGAAACAAGGATGTAATACCTTTTGCTTGTTTTTCTCATTGCTTGAAATGGTATTCTAGCACATCAATTAGCTTTTGCTATGTAAATTTGGTGGCTTGAAATAAACAGCTATTTTGTTAAGCTCAAAACTCGGGGAGTTTGTTTTGTTAATTTCTGCTAGGCTTTCTTTTGGGTTGTAGCCAGGTGGTTGGGTGGATGATAGGATTTGGGAGCATATTTGGTTGTCATTAGGTGCATCTCATCTTCTCATCCTCTAGCCTCCCAGCTCTGGTTTCTTACTATAGTGGTTTTCGGAGTTCCAAGCACAACACAGACTTCTACCCTGTCAAGGCAAGTACCATGGCCAAGTTCAGAACCAGTGTAGGGAAAGACTGCCCAAGAGGATACGTGAGAAGTATGTGAACAAATTTGGGTGGTTACTGCAAAAATCTTCCACATCCATATTTCTTCTGTCTTTCAGATCTGCCTTTCTATGATATGTACTATTAGCTTTTGGCTTGTATTTGCAAAATGTATCCTCTAGGACCTATTCATCTTTTATTAGTATATATGCTTTGTGTCTAATATCATGTCATTAATTATGGATGATATTTTGAGACAGTTTATCAAAAGATGAAACTTCAGTGAAGGTGGGCACCTTTTACAAAATGACTGACAGACATTAGTAACTTCTTGACATCATCCTGCTCATTGGGGATCCTTGCTGCCTCTCACTGGAAGAGTTACCCTTGCCAAGCTCTTGAAGTGATGCTGACCAAGGCAGAGAGTACCTTGAGATCCTCAGTTTAATGAGTGGTTAGGATTTGAAATGATCCTTGCTGTGACTCCTGGATGCCTAAAGAACATTAAGATCTCTGCGTTCTCTGAGTAGTACCCTGCTTGCCTCACCTTTCTCTTTCTCTGTTCACCCATGCTTCTTGAGATCCCAGTATTTCTGGGATCCTGGCATTGAAGTTGAGTTATGGGCTTTGCACACATACTTGAGCTCGAATCTTGATTCAGGCACTTACTTGATATGGGCGCTGGGCAACTTAACATCTCTCTCTTTTTTTGTTTCTTCATCAGCAGAATGCTTTTAATACAGTGTTTTGTGAAGCTTAAATGAGTCAGCGTTCAAGTGTGCCCAAGTTCTGATTTTATTTTTAAATAGGCCAGATTCTTTTAAAACTCTGAACATTTGCAAGCACAGATAGCTGAACTGAATTCTTTAAAATGCATGCAATTTTTATACTAGCCTTCAAATGCAGACTGTTCTGTGAGGACTTCTCTCCACAATTCAGCTCCCAATTGCTTTTCTTTACCATGAATTATTTACATTTGCTACTACTCAATTTGTTGCTTAATTTTATCATTTATTTTGCATGTTGGTCTTACTGCTTTTGTCAAATCTAAACAACATAATGGCAGAGGACACACATCTTCTCCAGTCATTGGCTGAAATGCCAAGATCAATCAGTTCTCAGTACTCCCTTGATTTTTACTAATGAGAGTCCACTGAAGTGATACTAAGATGATTCAGTTTGTGTTCTCCTAAATAGTTGGGGAAAAGTAAAGAGAAAGAAGTTTAGAATGTGTTTTTCTTTATCTAAACCACACCCATGAAAGAAGTGATTTAAGAGGCAGATAGAAGAATAAGATTAAGAATAAATATGAATTTATTCAGAATAAGAACTTAATGCTGAATAGTTGCAAAATTTCTTCCTCTTGAAGTAGTATCTACTGTAAAAATATTTGGAAAATCGAGATTCAGACGAATCAACCAGATGTTTTGCTTACACATCATTCAATTGGATTGAATATCTTAATTGTCCCTGAATTAAATAAAATCATCTCATTATGTTTACCATTAGAGTCTGTCATCTATCTCCCAACCCTCCACAAGTTCTTTAGAGAATATGATCAAAATTCTGTTTATTAATATAATAAAAGTCTGTTACAAATAGCTTTTGTATTCTATGGTTTTGGTTGGCTTGCCAGAGGAATCAGCCCAAAGAACATGAGGATGTGTCAGAATTGAGAAAGTATAGAATGTCTCCATTATCCTTGATAATGTTTTGTACCTGCAAAGTATTTCATGCTCTTCCGAATCATTTTAAATAGATTATTTTCTCTGATTACTACAATAAATCATGAAGTAGTCATGCAGACATACACATTTCACAATTGGAAAGTCAACTGAAAAAAACACGAATGTCCAAAATCACACAAAAATCTGTGCAAAGAAATAGAACCTTGGTCTCCCAATCTGTAGACTGTGTGTCTTCTCCTTTTGGCACGATTATTTCAGGCTGAGATTCTGCTTTTCCTCAACTGGTTGGCAACCATGAGCAGTACATATATCCACCTGACCAGATGGTCCTTTACATTGTGTCTTTTGGACTAGAGTAATTGATTTTCATTGATTTAGTGTTGTATTTAGCTACTGCGTACTTCTGTTAGAGCTATTTTCTACATATTCCAATGTGTGTCTATTACAGTCAAAGTAAAAAGGCATCTTTTCTATATGCTCTTCATATTGTCTCAAACAATGATATGGCTTGGCTGGCAGGAGGATAGAAGCATTTATAACACTCTTGCAAAAAAATAAAATAGAACAGAGTAAAATAGAATAGAATAGAATAGAATAGAATAAAATATAAAAAAATAAGACACTCTGGCAAATGATCAAGACCTTTGTGTAAAAAAAAACTTCTAAAAATACACATTTTATTGTCCATTCTGCAAGCTACCATGTCACTATGAAAGAAATAAAGCAACTCCTTTATTATTTATTGTTCTAATGCTAGTGAACCATGCATCATAGGAAAACCTTCGGGGTTTCTAAGACATCGTTTAACATTGTGGTGATAACATGCAAGAAATCACAGATCAGAGCCATCACATACACCTCTAACAAGATTGCTTCGTTTGATCTAGTTCAAGATAATAGATATTACCTAAGCATACATCTTTCGCCAAATGTGCACTTTCTGTTATAAATAACGCTTAAAGAAAACATGGATAAATTCCTCCTATCCTTGGACACCTGGTCCCAACCCATGTCTCTGCTACTGCAGCCAAAGCTTCATAGTTATGTACATGAGGAATACTCTAGGCTGCTCTAGTTATTTTCATGTGAGATGAGCAGGAGCTATGGTTTCCTTTATGTATTCATTTCAGTGTGTTATTAGCATCTCCTTACAAGAGAGCAGTAATTCCTTTTTGCATATATTCTATTAGCATCCACCTTTAAAAAATTATGGTATCTTGTACATTTAACATCATCAGGAACGTCTCACTTGGTGACCATTGACCCTTGGGAATATTCTGCCAAGGCAGAAAGTGAAGAAGTCTGCAGTTGTTTGCTGCATGTCTCCCATTCGAAGGAATCAGTACAACAATTAAAGCCCATCACTTCCAGCCTGTTGAGACCAACTCTCTCATNTAACATCATCAGGAACGTCTCACTTGGTGACCATTGACCCTTGGGAATATTCTGCCAAGGCAGAAAGTGAAGAAGTCTGCAGTTGTTTGCTGCATGTCTCCCATTCGAAGGAATCAGTACAACAATTAAAGCCCATCACTTCCAGCCTGTTGAGATCAACTCTCTCATTTAACTTATTAGTTATATCCTATAGATAATATATAGTTATTAGTTTTATTATATAGATATAGTTATTAGTTATATTAATGTTATATAGATAATATATGTGTGTGTGTTATTTAGTCTTAAAAAAAAGGGAAAGAAACTTCATGAAGTAGGTGGCATATCAGAAAACTAAGTCTCAGACCATGAAGCTACCAAAAGATAGAACCAGTATCCCAATCCAGATACACTGATTTCAAAACAGTAACACTTTCAGATCCAGAGAAAAAGTATCAATTCCATTTTACAGCTGAGGTCCCTAAGGCTTAGAGCAGAGTTGAGACGTGCAGCCGGAATTCACACCTGATGTATGTCAGACATGACGCCAACACGCACACACGTTCTTTCGAGATGCGCTAATTGCTGTCTCTCTCTCTGCCACTTCCCTCTTTCGGTTTGTACTGGCCAGCACATACATCCGTAAATGCCAGCTCCAGAGTTTTATCATCTTCCCCATTTTTGCCTGACTGGCAGACTTTTTTTTAATATACTATTTATTAGAGTTGCCAACAATTAAGGAAAGTGCTTAAAACAGCTGGAAATATAATTAGAATTGCCGTCTTTTTGCTTGTGAAAGTTGAACAAGTAAAATGATGCCAGAGTTCAATGTACTTTTTTTTTATTAACATATAATGTATTATCTGCTTCAGGGGTACAGGTGTGTGAATCATCCGACTTACACAATTCACAGCATGCACCGTTGCACGTACCCATAGGGATACAGCACATATGCCCAATGTCCATAACCCAGCCACCCTATCCCTTCCCCCCACCCCCCCCCAGCAACCCACAGTTTCTTTCCTAAGATTAAGAGTCTCTCATTNGAGTACAGATTCTTTGCCTCTTTGGTTAGGTTTATTCCTAGGTATCTAATGGTTTTGGGTACAA
>LNAC01000314.1:1699567-1744012 GCA_002007465.1 Ailurus styani | reverse complement strand
GGTCCCATCTTGTTTCATTTTTTCCCTCCCTATCCCCCACGATCCCCCGCCCTGCCCCTCAAGTTCCTCATATCAGAGAGATCATACAATAATTGTCTTTCTCTGATTGACTTATTTTGCTTAGCATAATGCCCTCTAGTTCCATCCACATCGTTGCAAATGGCAAGATTTCATTTTTTGATGGCTGCATAGTATTCCATTGTGTGTGTATACATCTTCTTTATCCATTCATCTGTTGATGGACATCTCAGTTCTTCCATAGTCTGGCTGTTGTAGACATTGCTGCTATGAACATTCAGGTGCACATGCCCCTTCGGATCACTGCATCTGTATTTTTAGGGTAAATACCCAGTAGTGTGATTGCTGGGTTGTAGGCTGGCTCTTCAGTGTACTTTTGAATAGTTGTTTAAATTCACTTAGGCACATTTCATATCTCAGCAGAGATTGGTATTTCTATCTTAATGCATTAGGAAAAAAATAAATAAATAAAGACCAAAAGGAAAAGCTCAGTTACCCATTGGTCTAATTCTTCTAGCAGCTGGTTGACATCTCTGATGTTTTCTTCTTTTTAGGTGGTATTCACTGTCTATGTTATTAACCTCTTTGTGTACACATGTTCCTTTTATAAGCCAACTTGCATTTTTTTTTTTGTTTTGTGGAAGAAGTATAGCATACACATTTCTTTAAAAAAAATAGTGGGAGGTTTGGATGGAAGGAAAGAAGGAAGAAAGGAAGTGAAGAAAGAATGTATAAAGAAGGAAAGACAAGTAGAAAGGACTTGGTAAAGTTAATAAGGCTTAGAGCATAGGACATCATTGAAAATAGGCCAAATCATCAGGATTGGCCAGCCACTCAGAAAAGGACAGGGTAATGTGGGTGATTATATCCATTTTCCAGAAGGAGCCATAGATCGTTGTGAGCTGTTTGAAAAGTCAGGCCCTTTTATCTTTTATTAAGATAACAGTATTTTTTATTTCCCAGCTGAAGAATGAGTTAGGACTTTCCCCTCTATATATGATCTGAGAACAAGGCTATTTGTCCTATTCATAAAGTTTTTCTGATTGTTACATCTGAGAATGGCAGGAAATGTTCACAAGAGCACAGAGCACATGAGAGCCGAGCTCACAGAAGCTTTGTGACTAGAATATGATCCTACCAAGGCAAGAATGCACCTGTCTCTTCACTATCATTTGGTTCCAAAACCATTCATAAGGGTTACTGCTCTCACAGTAAAACAAACCAAAAAACCAAAAAACTCCTTTTTAAAATATGAGTCTAAGAAACTCAATGTAACATATAATATGATTTTTATATTTTGAAAATTCCCTTGTAAACACGGAAGGCTCTCTGTCTAACAAAACTAAAATGCCTTTTAAATTTTACAGTTCTGTTATAATTCAAGTGATTGGTATCTCTGGAACTGTCCAGAATTGCTCTCTTCCGCTGCGGTGGCGAATACCTGGGCATCGAGGCCCGCCCGTGTGCTACATGTACCCCACGTAGAATTCTGACTAACTCCGCTGCATGTAAGGCGCACACGGGCTGTGATTTTGTTGTTTTCTAAAAATAACTGCTCATTTACTTTAACCCAGTGCTTTGGAAGGGGATCCTCCAGACCTCACTAGCACCGCGATCCTATGGAATAGCCACAAAAAACGGGGGTGACAGGTTTTCAGACTGCCGAGGGTGACTTGGCTCTTTCAGCACCCCTGATATTTTGATTTTTTCCTCTGCTGGGGTTCATGCGTGAAAACACCTGTGGTCTGGGTGGTTGTGGGCCTCTCCGTAAGCGATGATGGACACACACTTGTTTATTATCCTTCTCAGAGCTTCACTGCTGAACCCTTAGCCTTCACCCAGATCTGCCAGGTTTCCCTCTGTTTTTTCCTCAGGGGCCCCCTAATAACTGCTTGGTATGTTGTTCAACAGACTTTCCGTGGGGGTAGATGTCAGATGTCACATACAGTACCTTATAATGCACCCACTTTTCTTAAAACCCTTTTGGATTATAAAAAACTGTTACAAACCCACCTTAGCTGATCTGGGAAATACAAGGAAGAGAATAAAAAGCATTGTTAAAAAGCACTCCGACAGCCACGGCTAAAATTCTAGCATACCTTCCCAGTGCTCTTTGAAGGTGTGAGCTCTCTCTGGCTTTGTCACTGGAGCTAGACCCACTCAATGTCCTCCCCTCCCCATATCTGATCGTTTTCCTGGGCCACTCATGAGCCAGTTTCTCACGTCCCTTCCCCCCACCTATTCGCGGTGCCTGCATCCTTGCCAGAGCCTCCAGTGCCCTTTGGAGATCGCTGTGTTCCAGAACAATATCTCTTCTACCATCACTTTGATCCCAACCAAGGGCCACACTCCTACCTGGGTCCTAGGAAGCCTGTGCCTCTTCATGGGCTTCCACTTTCATCTCCCAGACTAATTTTTCACCAGGTGTTTTTGAGCCTCACAGTTAGTAGAAGGAAAATACGTCATAGAGAGTCACTGTTACCCCTTCTCAGTCCAAATTGTCTCTATGTCCTTTAGAAGCTCTTTTCTTGTTGCCCTTCTCACATCACAGGGACAGTGGCCACAGGGACAGTGGACAATATCCCTAACACTGAAAATCTTCCAGGCATATTCAGGCCCAGAGTCTGGGCTTAACTGATTCCTAGGGTAGCGTTTTCCTTCATCCTACTGTTGGCCAGAGTTTCTGAATCCTCATATCTGCCTCCAAGATTGACCTCTTCCCAGGACATCTCAGGACTGACGTCTTTTTTTTTTTTTAAGATTTTTATTTTATTTTTATTTATTTGACAGAGAGAGAGAGATTACAAGTAGGCAGAGAGGCAGGCAGAGAGACAGGGAGAGGAGGAAGCAGGCTCCCTGCTGAGTAGAGAGCCCGATGCGGGCCTCGATCCCAGGACCCTGAGATCATGACCTGAGCCGAAAGCAGAGGCTTTAACCCACTGAGCCACCCAGGTGCCCAGGACTGACTTCTTTTAAGGATATGTTTGAGGACTGGCCTCTTTCAAAGGCAGGTTGACATAACACCACCCCATTGACAGAGGCATGAACTGTCCCTCCATTGCCACATGATGGTCTGACTTCAGGACATTTTACGAAGTCTGGGGCACTTATTCACTAGAACGTGAGCTTTGTGAGGAGAAGGTCTTTATTTTGTCTTTGTCCTGTCTCTAGCATCTATAGTGTGCCTGGCACATAGTGGGCATTTGAATATTATTGAATTGAATATTTTTAACCAGAATAATAATATATTAAATAGGCTGTTTTTATCTTTTATCTTTCATATTTCAGTGTTCATGGTTCATGCTCTAGTTGGAGGTTTACCTCAAAGTGAAAGACCATAGGTTCCCATGACCCTCCATGACATAGGAAGTGTTAGTTATAGAGCAGAAAGTGAAACTCCCTGGGGTTATCAATCCATAGGTTTCAAATAACCTATTTTTCTCTAAGTAAAGTCAAGGGTAGATGTTATCCCACCACGGCTCTAAGGTTCTGAAATGGCCTAAGGAGATTGATTTTATTCCATGGAAAAAATGAGTTTTATGAGCAAATAGTAGCTCCTATTAGAAACAAAACATGATTTATTGGTTGAAATATTATTGCACACTGGAAAACCCAAGCAAAGGCACAACAAGGATAAGAGTCTCATAAAAATCATAAAAAGACAAATTTATCATTTGAACGTTTATCTGTAGCCTGAAATGATATTCTATCAAGCGAAATAACTGCTTTGGGTCATGCTTTGATTTTTTTCTTCCCCTGAAAATTTTTCAATAAATGAAAAGCCATTGGAAAGTATCCTGACACCCTGCAGATGTCCTGTCTTTTCTGGCACGATTCAAGGTTGGACCACTTGCTTCCAGCTTAGAAAAGTAGCTGCTATAGACATTTTTTTCCCTGTAGTGGAGGGAGAGAAAGTAGGTCAGCTTTTCTGGAATGACACATCTATATTGGCCAATAGCTGGAGATAAGATGAAGGTGTTGGGTGGTTGGGCATGCATAGTCCTGAATTGCTCTTCTGAGACGTTTCTGCTCAATCTGGCAAGCAACGATCAGTCATCAAGGAAGGAGAATGTCTCATCCCTCTACAAGTAGGTAGATCTCCATTGCCGCGCCTTTGCACGGGCCCTAAACTGTATTGTCCAGCTCCCCTCTGGGCCTCCAAATCCGAGAAATAGGCCAGATTTACTAACATATGAGCAATGGTAGCCTGGTAAGCTTTCGGGCACTGATCCAGTACCATAAGTAGAAAGAAATCATCGAAAGTGTTAAAGACTTTTTTCATCCAGTGCCTTACCTCACCTTCAGACACACTCCAACTGTTCCATTGCGCCGTTTACAAGAGAAATAAGAGCAAAGCGTTGGATAGGAGTGTCTGGCGGCCAGGGGCCCCCTCCAGCCTGGCATTGCCGGGAGGGAGGAACTCACGCAGCTTCTTCTCCTGCCTGTGCCCCTGGCCCACCTGCCTGCAGATTCTGTCAGATGTTCGGCACACAAGACCTATTCACTCACTTAAGCATATCCTGGGGACGTGGCTTGCAGGGGCTGCCACTGAAAGTTAAATAAGGCTGCGGGGTGGGGAATACCTCTGGAGCTAGTAATTGAGACATTTGAGCAAACAATCGATTTTAGGCACACCATCTCACAGGAAAAGGCACAAATTGACAGGGATGTAGACAGTTGAAAAATAAAGAATGGGGCAGAAGTGTAGTGATGGCTTAGATTATTTCATACACATGATGCAAAAATCTCCCATTATCTTACACAAGACCTCTGTGGAATGCTGTCTTCTGTGAGCAATGAGGACAGTGGAAGGCTTCTCCCTGGGATGTGATGCTATAATAAAACAATAAGACACTGGAGACACCAGGCTTGTGGATGGGATCACTCCTGCATTTAATGACTACGTACACACAAAATGTGCTCACCCCTGCCTTGGAGATGCAGTGATGATCAATACGCCCGTGCTGCCCATCTCACAGGCAAGACGGACATCCGAGGGATCATTATACCAACGGCAAAACAGCCACTTCAACTCACAGATGCTTCCAATTTTCTCTCAGCTTGCCTGTCCAGTAATCCACTGAAGTGTCTAATGGCCAGTCAGTCTCACTGCGTTCCTGTCTCTATCTGACATTGTGCACATGTTCTGGAGAAGTTACTCAATGCTATAGATTATTGCCCCCAAGGTGCCAGTTTCCAACTCCAGTCAGGCCTTCAGGGTCTCCTGGCAGTCATGATTTCCTAGTGGTAGCTCCTGCTCGGTGGGAGTGATTATTCAGAGCCTTCGTTTTCCCGAAGTCTCCCAACAGATTCTTTCTGTCATCCTCAGCATCAGACCATAACTTCTTAGGGAAAACGTAAATAAGAGAGGAAATTTGTCAACTTTCTGACTCTTTGTGCCTTACAAAAATCAAGACGGTGTCTACACTACACATTCTTGCCTCCTTTCCCATCTGGGTTAGGCTTCCAGTGCTTATTATCCCGACTTCTCACACCACCTCAGGCTTCTTCTTCCATCCTTCCTAGTTCTCTTATCTATCCTGAAACTGTTTACCAGTTTACTCACCACCACTTTTTTCCCATCACAAAACACTCCTGGTCCATCCTAGCCACTCTCCTCTCTCTTAGTTTCACAAGCTGAGTCGTACTTTCTGTCTGTATTCCCTCTCTCTATACTTCCTTTCTCAATTCACTGGAATCTTGCTTGTATTCCCCACTTGTAATCTGAAACTTTATTCAGTACAGCCAGTAATATTCTTCTTGTTGCTAAATTCAGTGATCATTTCCCAGCCCTTAACCTGGCCTCATGTAGCATGTTTCACTAGTTGTTGTCTTCTGTTACGCCACCCACTGGTTTGCACTAAAACTTTCTCACCCTCCAACTTAGTATTCTTGACAGATTTCTCCACTTGCCTCTTTACTCTCAGGGTTTTGAGGCCCAAACATGGTCTTTCTCATTTATTGGCTCCCTTCAAGCCATGTGCTTCTTTATTTTATTCACTACTGGTGTGAATACACATTTAGAATTCCTTCTGAGTTCCTGGTCTATAGATCGAACTATCTTGTAGAGATTTTTCACTTGGATTTTTTTTTTAAAGATTTTATTTATTTATTTGACACAGAGAGAGATCAGATCACAAGTAGGCAGAGAGCCAGACAGAGAGAGAGGAGGAAGCAGGCTCCCTGCTGAGCAGAGAGCCCAATGCGGGCCTCGATCCCAGGACCCTGAGATCATGACCTGAGCAGAAGGCAGAGGCTTTAACCCACTGAGCCACCCAGGCGCCCTCACTTGGATTTTTAACAGGCATTTTATTTACTCGACAAATCAAAAATTGACCTCATCATTTTATCCCAAATCTGTGTAGACGCCTCCTCTTCAGTATCTCTCCACTGCTCTTTTTGCCCTCTTACCTTGCTGCCATGACTGCACGCGAATATCCCGGCAGATGCTCTCAAGATTATTAACAATGCCAGAAAGAGAGGCAAATGCCAGGTTCTTACTAGGCTATGCTCCAAGGTCATCGTCCAGTTTCTAACTATGATGATGAAGCATAGTAAGTCACATTGGTGAATTTGAAACCCTTGATGAACATGGAGCTGGGAAAATTGTTGTGAACTTTACCGGCAAATTAAGCAAGTGTGGAATAATCAGCCCCAGAATTGATGTACCACTCAAAGATCTAGAAAAATAGCAGAACAGTTGGCTCCGATCTTGCTAATTTGGGTTTGTTGGACTAATAACCTCACCTGGGCATCCTGGAGCATGAAGAAGCAAAGACAAAAACACACAGGAGGGAAAATGCTAGGATTCTTTCCCTAGGGGTACAATACATATGTGTGAATAAAATGCTTCAATGAGAAAAAAATAATCTCTGCATCTTATTCCAACCACAGTCTCATCTGCATCTTATTCCAACCACAGTCTCATCTCACTGGGAACAATTACAATCATCTAATTCATAGCCCTTCTTCTTTCTCCCACACCCATATATTCATTTCACTGTGTCTAAAATAAGCTTTCTAAACTCCATCTGAGCACATCTCTTTGGAGATTTCATAACCCTAATAGATCCCCCATTGCCCATAGGGTAAAGTCCAAACTATTTAGCTTGAATGTGAAAACTGTTTCTACATAGCTGTGTTCGCCATTGAGTCTGCTCAGCTCAGAACTTCTTGCCCCACAGTGTGCCCCGCAGCCACCAGATTGCTGGCTGTTTGTTAAATGACACTAGCCTCTTGATCACAAGCATTTTCATGTACTGTTTTCTTTGCTTGCACCCTCCTCTTTGCTTCACAGCTCCTGTCCTTTATTTAGGATTTAAGATATATATCAACTCTTTCAGAAGACTTTCCTGGCCTCCCAGGATTGGATTGCATGCCTTTGTAATGTGTTTCCAGAACACTGCATGTATACCTCATTGAAATTCTTATTACATGGTGTGATTGAGTGCCTATTTATTTGCCTATTTTGCCTGTTAAATAGACTACACACTTCTTAAGGAAAGGGCTGGCACCTTTCTTTGGTATTTTCCCCATGTGTTGAATAAACAAATGAATGAGTTACATATTTGGAAATCAAAGCTTTGAAATTAGATGAGCTTGCCAAAGAAGAAATCATATAGAAAGAGTAAAGGCACATGGGAGCCATAGCAAAGACAGATTTCAGGAGACTTCTTCACCATAGAGTTTGGGAGGACAACGGCAGAGAAGAGTTCAGGAGCTGGCGGGACAGACAGCAAAGAGATTGGGTGTAGAGGGCCTCAAACAGAGGGTTTCAGGAAGAGCGATTCTTCAGTGGCTCGTTAAAGAGAGAAGACTGAGAGAGCGAGGGGAAGCTGTAGCACTTTTGGAGTAGGAAGTCATCGGCAGTCTTTCTGGGAGAGCAGAATTAGTAGAGCTTTAAGTTCAGAAGACAGAGCACAGGGAGCTAACGACTTCATTCCATATTGTCATCACAAGGAACGCTTTCGATTTAAAGTTACAGTATGCCCATAGGTAGCGTAGCACTCGTCAAATTCCTGGTCCGTGTCTGGTATGTTTGGGCACCTTGATTGTTTGAACAGCAGTTTTCATTTAAAGTAAATGAAAATAAACGTGAGCATAATAACAGCAAAAAAATTTTGCACTCTTTAAAATGGAATTATGATTTCTGCATGGAAGAGATGGCACTCCTGTGACTGTTTACAAAGGTGCATCTCTGTTGACTTTTTTTTAATTACATTTTTAATTTTAATTCCAGTCTAGTTAAACATGCAGTGTTATATTAGTTTCAGGAGTACAATATAGTGATGCAACAATTCTATATATTAGTGTTCATCATGATGAGTGTACTCTTTTGTTTTTTAATTTATTAGGATAAAATGTATTATTTGTTCCAGGGGTAAAGGTCTGTGATTCATCAGTCTTACAAAACTCACAGCACTCACCAGAGCACATACCATCCCCAGTGTCCATCACCCAACCACCCCATCGCTCCCACCCCCTCCACTCTAACAACCCTCAGTTTGTTTCCTGAGATTAAGAGTCTCTTGTGGTTAGTCTCCCTCTCTGGTTTCATCTTGTTTCATTTTTCCCTCCCTTACCCTATGATCCTCTGTCTTGTTTCTCAAATTCCTCATATCAGTGACAGCATTCGATACTTGTCTTTCTCTGATTGACTTATTTCGCTTAGCTAATACCCTCTAGTTCCATCCATGTCATTGCAAATGGCAAGATTGTGTTTCTTTTGATGGCTGTATAATATTCCATTGTATATATAGACCACATCTACTTTATCCATTCATCTGTTGATGAACATCTAGGTTCTTTCCAGAGTTTGGCTATTGTGGACATTGCTGCTATAAACATTCGGGTGCATGTGCCCCTGAGGATCACTACCTTTGTATCTTTAGGGTAAATACCCAGTAGTGCAATTTCTGGGTCATTGGGTAGCTCTATTTTCAACTTTCTGAGGAAGCTCCACACTGTTTTCCAGAGTGGCTGCACCAGCTTGCATTCCCACCAGCAGTGGAGGAGCCTCCCCTTTCTTGACGAGTGTACTCTTTAATCCCCACCCCCTTTTTCACCCTCCCCTGCCCACCTCCCCTCTGGTGACCAGCAGTGTGTTCTCTGTAGTTCAGAGTCTGTTTCTTGGTTTCTCTCTCTCTCTCTTTCACACTCTTTTTCCTTCACTCATTTGTTTTGTTTCTTAAATTCCACATATGAGTGAAATCATATGGTATTTGACTTTCTCTGACTGACTTATTTCACTTAATATTATACCCTCTGGTTCCATCCATGATGGGGTAATGGCAAGATTTCATTCTTTATTTTTTTTCATTCTTTTTCATGACTGAATTATACACACACACACCCCACCTCTTCTTTGTGCATTCATCTGTTGATGGATACTTAGGCTGCTTCCATATCTTGGCTACTATAAATGAGGTTGCTATAAACAGGGATTCATGTATCCCTCTAAATTAGCATTTTTGTGTCTGGGGGTTAAACATCCAATAGTGTGATTGTTGGATTGTAGGGTAGTTCTATATTTAATTTTTTGAAGAACCTCCATACCGGTTTCCTTGGTGGCTGCCCCAGTTTGCATTCCCACTGACAGTGCAAGAGGGTTCCTTTTTTTGCACATCCTTACCAATGTTTCTTTTTTGTGTTTTTAATTTTAGCCATTCTGACCGATGTGAGGTGATACCTCATTAATAAGAGTAAATTTCTAAAGAGCCCACTTGAAGTTCAAATGAGCTCTTGATTTATAATAGATTCTTTTGGTATAAGGCAGATAGAATGATCGTGTTCATCCCTACGTCCAACCTGGTCCTCCTTACTGATGTTATTGTACTATCTGAAATAGAGGAGGAGGTGGCAGAGAGGATTAAAAAGGGAAACAAATATTACCATGAAGCTTTTATTTCTCTGATACAGTATGTTTCCCTGCCATTGCATACTTGTTATAACTTAAGCTGACAATTTAATATCATTGATACTAGTACTTTTTTTAGCAACTTTGTTCTGTTCCTATTAAAGTTGGCCGCATTTACATTTACAAATGCCTTACTTTACAAATTTTTACTCCTTTCACCATTTTAATCAATAAAAACTAAGTTCAAATAGTTAGTTCTGTTATTAATTATTTAAATACAAATTTCTGGAAATAACAAGTAAATAAAAATTTATTTTGGGAGGCAATCACTTATTATTCATAGGTTTTGTCTCTTTTCTCTGAATTTTAATACTCAAATTCAAATTCTGAACATGTGAAAGAATTAATATGATTAAATGGATTCTACCATTCAGCATATCTTTATTCATAAGTGCACTTCATAGACCATTCCAGTCAGACATTTTTGCAATTAGACTGAAGTTTTTACTAACATTTTTTCATGTGAATAAAATATATTTGCATTATTTAGCATAGTTAAGTCTCAAGCTGTGTTGCTTTTATAAAGTTTTCATATTGAGAATTTGTTGGCAATGCAGCATCACTTCCCGTGGGCAAAATTAAGAGACTAGGCCCATTTATGTCATTCATTGGTGGAGGAATGGGTAAGGTCGCAAGTTCCAGGCGTCTCACCTCAAATACCAGTAGTCTCCTGAGTTTTTTACTTGACTTTTAAAAGTTGGGGTCATGGGGCATCTGGGTGGCTCAGTCAGTTAAGCATCTTCCTTTAGCTCAGGTCATGATCTCGGGGTCCTGGGATCGAGCCCCACATCAGGTTCCCTGCTCGGCAAGGAGTCTGCTTCTCTCTCTCTCTCTCTCTCTCTCTCTCTGCCTGCTCCCCCAACTCATGTGCACTCTCCCCCTCTCTCTCAAATAAACACATAAAAATCTTTTAAAAAAATAAAAATAAAGTTGGGGTCAAAGATTTCTGGAAGAAAAATAAATTGAGCGGCACCTGGATGGCTCAGTCAGTTAGGTGTCCACCTTCGGCTCAGATCATGCTCAGTGGAGAGTCTGCTTATCCCTCTCCCTCTGCCTACTTGGCCTCTCTTGGTCTCACTCTCTCTCTCCAATAAATAAATAAGATAATAAAGTAATAAAAAATAAATAAATTGAGTTTTAGTCATTTTCTATTCCAAATATCTATAAACATGTACTTGGATATAAAATATTGGATGGTAGGTTGAGGGCGCCTGGGTGGCTTAGTGGGTTAAAGCCTCTGGCTTTGGCTCAGGTCATGATCTCAGGGTTCTGGGATCGAGGCCCGCATCAGGCTCCCTGCTCAGTGAGGAGCCTGCTTCCTCCTCTCTCTGCCTCCCTCTCTGCCAACTTGTGATCTGATCTCTCTCTCTGTGTCAAAAAATAAGTAAAATCTTAAAAAAAAAAGACATTGACTCTTAATTTAGTCTTTTAAAAGCAGTATATCAGCCCCTGAAATGCAAGCTTTAATCATATCTATTATCAGAGCAAAGTGGGCATTTATTATAAATATCAAAGAAATACTCAAAAATAAATATTTTTAAACCTTACTTTATTTTCAGTACAAATGACACATTTCACATGTGGCAGGTGTAAAGTGCATTACCAGGGAAATAAAAAGAGTTTAAGCAGAGTACCTATCCTTCAGGATCTTTATGAAATAATAGGAAAGACTAATACCAGAACACAGTTAGTTACAATAAAAGATATCAGGCATTGGGAGCTCATCAGAGGGAAAGCTCACTAGTGGGGGAATTAGAAAAGCCTTCCTAAGGGAAGGCTGTCTTTGAGTGGACCTTGGGAATTGCGTAGAATTTTACCTGGTGAGGGTAAGCGAGGAGGCCTTTCTAGATGTAATGAATACTAGAGTAAGGCACAGAGGAGAGAACCAGCCTGCTCCAGGTCATCTAGTTTAACTGCAAGGATGTTCATCTAGTGAACATAATGTAAAGGAAGGGCTTGGGCAGAATACGTCTCGAGGAACACGTTCGTTGTAGAGGAGGGATGAACCTTGTCCTGGGGACATCGTTAAGGAATGAGCTGCGCGATGCAGAGAAGTTGGAACCTTTGAATAGATTGAAGTTGGAAAGTAACAAAATAATAGCCACGTTTGTTTGTTTCTGGTATGTTACAAATACTGTGTTAAATAACTTGAGCCACATTATCTTTGATCCTTAGAACAAATACAAGGTTTGAGTTTGTTCTTTAGAAGATCAAAGGACAGTACTGTGAAACATAGATTAGAATACAGCCAGGCTAGAAGCCCTTTGGGGAGGTGACCAATGCATCTTTCATCTCTCTTTTTCATTGCCTTTATTCAGAGTGCTTGAAAACAATTTAAGCTCTTCCACATTATTGAATAAAATTCCATTGATCGCTGTCTGCCCTTTCTCCTAGTCCTCGTTCCCTTGTTATTGATGCCTTACACTGGTGTAATGCATTTGTCACAACTAATGAACCAATATTGATACATGATTAACTAAAGTCCATACTTTATTCAGATTTCCTTTCTTCTTTAACTAATATCCTTCTTCTGTCCCAGAATCCCATCCAAGTTATCACATTACATTTAGTTGTCATGCGTTAGTTACCATCTCTAGACTGTGAGAGCATCTCAAACTCTCCTGTTTTTTTATGACCTTGACAGTTTTATTTTTATTATTATTTTTTAAAGATTTTATTTATTCATTTGACACAGAGAGAGAGACCACAAGTAGGCAGAGAGGCAGGCAGAGAGAGAGGAGAGAGGAGGAAGCAGGCTCCCTGCCGAGCAGAGAGCCCGATGCGGGCCTCGATCCCAGGACCCTGGGATCATGACCTGAGCCGAAGGCAGCGGCTTTAACCCACTGAGCCACCCAGGCGCCCTTGACCTTGACAGTTTTAAGTAACGGTCCGGCATTTTATAAACTGTCCCTGAATTGGAGTTTGCTTGATGTTTTGGTTTTTGTTTTCTTTCATTTTGTTTTGTTTTGCATGATTAGACCAGGATTTTAGGTTTGGGGGAGGAAAACTACAGAGATAAAAATGTCATTTCGTCAGTCCGGCAACAATTAATCTATTTATCATCTCTTTTGTTTTGCCTTTTCCAGAATGTCATATAAATGGAGTCATACATCTATAACCTTTTTAGACTGGATTCTTTCAGTTAGTAATATGCATTTAAGGGTACGCATAATAATGGACAGATGCCAAAGGGACACAGAAGCCAACTGAAAGAGTTCCCAGTGGCCAGAGATGGAACAGTTTTTGCAACAAAATTCATTAAGTAGCATTGGATTATATCTTAAAGTATAAAAACTACATCCATAGGTTCATGCTGATATAAATGAATGATTGAATAAATAAATAAGGGATATCAAAAAGATTCTCCTGCCAAGAAATTCCAAATAATGTATGCATATATTTTACCCTGAATGAGGTGAAACATGAGTTCTTACACTTTAAGTTTCGACTACGTTTAGTAACTTCTTTCCAAAGAACACTATGAAGTGGCCGGGGGGTCACTTTATAGTGAGCTTTACATCATCAGAGGTAAGATCTATGTCTAGGGTCATTGGTTTTCTTTTTACACAACAATTCATTATGTAAAACAACAAATAATGCTAGGGGGAAAAAGTGTCCTTTTTTCTATTAAATACTCTTTGCACCTTTCTCAAGATCAATTGCCTATATTTGTGTGGGTCTATTTCTAGGCTCTATATTCTGTTCTGGTCATCTATTTGTCTCTTCTTTCACCAATACTCTACTATCTTTATTACTGTGTAGCTTTAAAGTAAATCTTGAAGTCCTATAGTGTGAATCTTCCAACTTTGTTTTTCTTCTTTAGTATTATGTTGGTTATTATGGGTGTTTTGCCTTTCCATATGTACGCTAGAATCATTCTTTTTTATTATTTAAATTCAGCTAGCCAATATGTACTGCATTCTATTCGTATCTACAAAATTGCTTACTGGGATTTTGATTGGCATTGCAATGAATCTGTAAATCATACTGAAACAAAACATTACCTTAAAAATTGTGCATGGGCGCCTGGGTGGCTCAGTGGGTTAAAGCCTCTGCTTTCGGCTCAGGTCATGATCTCAGGGTCCTGGGATCGAGGCCCACATGGGGTTCTCTGCTCAGCGGGGAGCCTGCTTCCTCCTCTCTCTCTGTCTGCCTCTCTGCCTACTTGTGATCTGATCTCTCTCTCTGTGTCAAATAAATGAATAAAACCTTTAAAAAAAATTGTGCGTGTTGCAGTCCACCAACATAAACTATATCTCCATTTAAAAATTCTATTTGATTTCTTTTGTCAGTGTTTTCTTTTTTTTTTTTTTTCCACACAGATCCTGTATATGTTTTGTTAGGTTTATCACTAAGGGAAAGAAAAGATGAACTGATGCTCTAAGTAAGTAAGTCTGGGCTATGTCTCTGAGCCTGTCTCTGCAGATTTTCAGGTGGAGGTTTGTCCCAAAACCTTAGTTGTCAGAATGTTCCAGGAAAAGTTGATTTCCAGCTTCTTCAGCTTTTCCTTGTTGTAAGGATGGGAGTTATATCTTCTAAGCTCTTTACCATGTCTCAATTGAAACCAGAAGTCATTGTTTGCTTTTTTAAAGCATAATTATTCTACAGCATTGTAAGTTTTGAAGTTAGACACAGAGAGATGTTATGTTCAGTTTGTATCCATGGAATGAAACCAAGCAGAAAGTGAATAACTATATGTTAGATGGATAGTAAGGTGGATGGGTGGGTGGGTGGATGGATGGATGGAAGGATGATGGAAGAGGAGATGAAGACTCATGGAGTAAATTGCTAAAGCCTGGTATGAATCAGTAATAGAGGAAATTTTAAAGGAAATAAAAAAGGACTAATTATATAAGATAAGTGTAGGGAACAAATAAAAAATGAAGATTTAGAAAGGAAAGCATTTTGAGGAGAATTGGAGAGAAATTGAAGGACATCACTCTTCCCACGAGTCTTGTACCCTTCCATGCCTAGTCTAACCCAGCCTTTCTCAAAGCCTTCACTGGTAACTCTGGATGTATTTTTCTTTCACTCACACTAGGTATAATGAGACAGTTAATTTTAGCTAAAATTCAATATGTAGTAGAACTCAAATTTATTCAAATTAAAGCAAGACACCATTCACTCCAACAAATGAAAAATGAAGAAATAAATCCAAATGCCAAATGGCTCACAAGTTTACAGAAGGATACCAATACACTTATAACCTCCTGGTGAGAATTTAAATTATATACATTTTTAGACATTAAGTTTGTAGTATATAGCAATGCTTTAAAAATGTCTGTAATTTTGACTTCATTATATTATTTCTAAAAATTTGTCCTATGAAATAATACAGGATTCATGTGTCCATTTTTGCTGATACATTTTTAGTTGCTTGTAATATTACAGAAAATTAAGGCACAATAAGATAGCAAACCAAAAAAGTAAATAAACAAATGAAAAACAACTAAAAAAAAAAAGTTCCAACTCACACAGAGCTTACATGTTCATTGGAAGAGATTAATAATAAATAGATAAATGTGTCATATGGTAAGTGGTGAGGAGCGCTATGAAGAGAAGACAAAGTAGTAAAAGGGAGCAAATCCTATTTTATAGGAACTGAAGGAATGAAGTGGGATGTTTAGCTCTCTGCAGGAAGAGTGCCAGCTTTCCAGGCAGAGAAAACAGGAAATGCAAAGCCTCAGGGCAGGCCTGGTGTGTTTGAGGTATAGCAAGGAGGTCTGTATGCTAGAGCTGGACATTTGAAGGGGTGGGTATGGAGGAGGAAGACAGAGAAGTGACTGGTGGCCAGATCATGTAGGATTTTCTAAGGCCAAGTCAAGGAATTTGAGCTCTATTCTAAGAAATATGAAACTTATTGGAAGATTTTATTAAGAATGACATGATCTGATTTACATTTTTTATTGAAGAATAATGGACATGTGATATTAGTTTCAGGGGTATAACACAGTGATTCAGTATTTATATAAATTAGAAAATGCTCACCACAGTAAGTCAAGTTATCATCAGTCAGTTCACCAAAGGTGTAATAATAATTGACTATATTCTCTGTGGTGTACACCATATCCCTGTGTTGTATTCATTCATTTTATAATTGGAAGATTGAATTTCTTAATCCCCTTCACTGATTCCGTCCATCTTCCAACCCCCCTCTTCTCTGGTCACCATCACTTTGTTCTCTGTATCTATGAGTCTGTTTCTGTTTTGTTTTGTTTGTCCATTTGTTTTGTTTTTTAGACTCCACACATCAGTGAAATCATATGGTATTTGTCTTTCTGTGTCTGACTTAATTTCACTTAGTGTAATATCCTCTGGGTCGACTCATGTTAGCACAAATAGCAAGACCTCTTACTTTTTCTGTGGCTGAGTAATAATATTCCATTGTGTGTCTGTGTGTGAGCAAGAAAGAGAGAGAGAAAGAGAGCTCACATCTCCTTATCCATTTATCTATTCATGGACACTTGGGCTGCTTCCCTATCTTGGCTATTGTAAATAATGCTACTATGAACATATAGCATACGTCTATTTGAAACTGCTTTTGTTGTTGTTGTTGGTTTCTTCAGATAAATACCAGTAAGTAGAATTGCTAGATTTACAGTTTAAAATAATCAATGTGGCAAAGAGCAGGGCATGAATGGAATCTAGTCTGAATGTTACCTCTGTGATTCAGCCAAGAGATACAAGCTTAGGTTGGTGGTGGCGGAGGGGGCGTAGATTCTGGAATTGCAAAGAAAAATTATCAGATTGTGCTCCTGGAGTGGATGTGATAAGTGAGGGAAAGACAGACATCAAAAATAATTCAAGTGTTTTGGCTTGAGAAGTTGAGTAACAATCACTGATATCTCCTGATATGGGAAAGACGGCAAGAAGAGCAGGTTTGAGATAAAAGTCAACCGTTCAGTTTTGCCATGATAAATGCAAGGTGTCTATTCAGTATTCAAGTGGACATGTCACAAAGCTCTTGGAAACACAATGTAGGAATTCAGGGGAGAAGTGGAGCTAGAGATATGTGCAATGACAGTGTTACAAGAATGTTTATCACCTTGCTGTTCATGATACTGAAATTTTCTGAAATGCAAATATCAGAAATACCTGAAACTAAAGGATTTCTAATATGGAGCAAAAGCAGGACAATGTTGCTCCAAGTCTGTACTCTGACTATTGCCCCATAAACTGCTGTGCTCTCTCCAGCAGGTACAAGTATAGAAGTGTTGTCCACAAAGATTACAGGCCCCCTGAGGTTCAGCCATTTCTTATTATTCGTGTCTCTACAGCATCTAGAATTTCTTGATTTGAATTCCGGCACTAGAGCTGTCTACACACTTTATTAGAAGAAACTTATGAAGCCATATAGCCATATTTTTAGATTTGATTTTAATCCTTTAAAAACATCTGGTGTTTCAGTTTTGACTTACTCTATGACAATAGAGACTTTTTTTCTAGAGGTTGTTAATCCTTTAATTAGCTCGTCTGTATTTCTTCATTCTGGTTTTGGACCCTGCCTTATTCTCATTGCTCTGCAATAGTTAAGATTTTTTGTGGTACTTGAAATTGAAACCAGATTATTGGTGGACAGTTGTGCCATTTTGAAACAGCCAAAAGAACAATTATTTTAATGAACACATCTCATTTAATAAATTTACCCCTCTTGGTTTCCAAACTCTGTTCCTTGCAAGGGACCATCTTTATTGATTAGATCTTGACACGTATTGTACGTTAGAATTCAGGTATTCCCAGAAGCTGCTTTTTTCCAGGTATTGGTTTCCAACACACACATAAACCAACATATAGACACAGACATAAGAAAATGAAACTGATAAGTACATGTGTTTATGTAGAGTGGGATTCTTATTTTAAAAAAGGACACCTGTGTATATCCTGTCATATACCCTCAGTGGGTTGAGCGTCAGAGTCTTGATCTCTGCTCAGGTCTTAATCTCAGGGTTGTGAGTTCAGGCCCCACATTGGGCTCCATGCTGGTATGGAGTCTACTTAATCATAAAAAATAAAATAATAAAATAAAATAAAATAATAAAGTGTACCAGGTGATAAAGATGACCTAGAGAGTTTCAGACATCAGTTCTGATGTCCCAAACTTCTCCCCCAGTGGAAGCATGCACTTCTGAAAAATACATATTAAAGGAAATCAAATCTGGTTTTGTTTCATAATAACTGTGACTGTATGATCAAGGCTATATCTTTGAAATTAGTCTTCTACTTATACCATGGTTTCAATACATTAATGAATAGTGATTTTTTTAAAAAAAGAGATGCTGTTAACAGGTATTATGAGAAACTATTTTGCTTCTTCTTTAGAGGTGACATTCGATTTTCAAACCAAATTCATTCATGCCATTTTGTTGTGTGGGGTGAGTCACTGGTTATTCCCATTTCATGCCTGCATTTTTACAACTAGCTTTAGAAAATATATAAATAGAACACACACATCAACCCAGTTCCTCTTTATTTGGAGTAAGTATGACATTTGCTCTGTGCACAGAAAATTCTTTACCGTAACAGCCCTAGATCATCATGAGGATTGAGTTTTAAGCTACTGAAATTCAAATAAAGAATTGTATTTTATAATGCACATTTTTTTATTTTTGGAGTATTGGCCATGGACATGGCAGGATTATCTGTGGAAGGAAGAAAATTCAATTTCCCTTTGACACAAAGTGGCAAAATAAGGCTGACAGCATTTTGGCCCCGACTTCCAGTTTGAAAGTGGGTTGCACACCATAGAACCAGAAGTGGGAAAAGTTTGGTGATCCAGCCTGCATTTGTGGATGCCAACTCTAAAGTCCAGAGAAACAAGATGACTTACTCCAGATACGCTGCCACAGAACTAAACTGGGATTAGAATCCAAAGCCCATAACCTGCAGTTGAGCCTGTTTTTCTCAGTACGCATGTGTGCTTGTCAAGTAGCACGTACTGTTGCTGATTTGAAGCAACATATGGTATGGAAACCCCCTGCCGTTAATGTTAACCCAGCGCCCCACCTTCCTTCCAAATCAATAAACCAGCTAACTGGTGGAAATTTGGCAGAATGCATGCTGAATTTTGGAAGGAATGTTGCTTTCCACAATAATTTATTATTGCTTTGGCTCTTGAGGTTGTTACCGTTTCCTTGCACCATTCTTGGATGAACTCAAAGTGACTTTCTCTCATCTGGATACCATTCTATGCACCGATCACACATAGAAATATCGTAGAGTCTTGTTAAGATGCAGTGCGTTTTGTACAATGATGGGAATTCTGTTATATGGAGGGATATACTACCTGTGGAATGAACATTCTGATATCATGTAATTATTATAGAACATAGATTTTTTAAAGATTTTATTTATTTATTGACTTGAGACTGAGAAAGAGAGAGAGAGGAGGGGCAGAGGGAGAGGGAGAATCTCAAGCACACTTTTCACTGAGCACAGAGCCCAACCTGGGGCTCGATCTCATGACCCTGGGATCATGACCTGAGCCGAAATCAAGAGTCAGAAGCTTAACTGACTAAGCCACTTATAAGGTGGGCACCTATAAGGTGCCCCTTATATGATATAGATCTTAAACCAGTTCTCCATAGCAATATTGCATAGATCTCTCTCTCTCTCTCTTTTAATTTTAGCATTGCTGTTCATATTTAAATAATTTTTAAGGTGTCATACCTGCTGATTTTAGACATCTAGACTGTTCTCTGCGTGTCAGATGAAGGCCACTGATTTATGATGGTGACAGTTGTTTTTTCTTAATGGGTTGATCTTTTTGAGTCCTGGGGAAGTATGCTTCCCTACGAATTCATCAGTCTTCTGGCTGCTGTCCCTGTGATTCTTCCGTCACCATTATTTCTCAGCACTCTCAGCTCACTGTGCTCCTCTGAACCGGGAACTTTCCCAGTGATTTCTGACATTGTCAGGTTTAGGATTGTAAACCCATTGTGCAGAATATATCTATCACCTTTGGAAATCTTTCTCTAGAACTATGATACCCAGTCTTTGGGATCTGGAGTAGTGTTCTTTGCTGTCGAAGAAAAAATGGAAGTATATTCCAGAGCACATGCATCATCGGCACATGAAAGACCCCCAGTCTGATCACCTGGAGAACTTTAAAGATGTTGAACTGTGAATGTTGTACGTGACCTGTACCACTGCACACCTACCGCTTCCTCATTGCTAAGCACTGGACTGAACCAGACCAAGTGGCACTGCCAGTGTCCTTTTGTTTAAGTATCAGCTAACTGATAATGACTCAGGTTATTTTATTATCCTCATTTGACAGATGAGTGCTCTGAGGCCCAGAGAGTGCAAGTCTGTTGCCGAGTCACACAGCCAGCAAGTGAGGGAGTCAGGATTTGAACGCAGGCAGCAGGCTTGCACCACCTGGTTGCCTCACTTCTATACTCTGCATCTTCATTTGGAAACATTATTTACTTGTCTTAACAACCTAGAGCAGTCCCCAGAATTGATCTAAACCATGCCTCTGTTTTTATTTCTTCCAAATAGAACCTCTTAACTTTTACTATTAACTTTTACTATTGAGAAAATGGACTTACATCAGAAATTCCTAAATATAGTAATAGGTTACTTTTATTTGGCCTTGGAGAATAAAATGTGCTGCGTATTTGATTTTTCCACATGGCTAACCTTACCTTTTCAAGTGCCAATTCTAAAAAAAATGTTCTAATATTCTGAAGTATTTCTAAAGTGACCACTTCCCTGTCTTCTTCAACAGAGGGTAGTAAGCTCAACGAAATCTTCATGACACAGGATCATCATGATGAATGCCTGTTACTTTACTGTATAGTAACTTACTTCTGTCTGCTTTTTAGCTTTTTCTCTCCCAAAGATCATATCATCAGCTGTAATTTTTTTCTATTTTGAGTGGATTTCCTTCTAAGATATTTCTCTCTACACACTAATTTTGACCCCATCAAGTATGCTGTGTGCTAAACAATCCCATCCGCTAACAAATACACAGAAAATAAAAATAAATATGATAGGAATACAAACATTAAATTTAGTGATTTTTTTTATTATTTTCTTGACTCAGAGGCATTTTGCTATCACTTCAGAATTATGGACTGTATTTGGGAGGGGCTGAGACTACCAAGAATCGGACCGCAGGATAAGGAAAGTATTATTGGGTTTTGAAAACATGTTGTAAGTATAGAACTGAGTAAAGATATCTAGCAACGAGCAACACAAGCCTATTTTATAATATGCTTTTCATCCTATTAACTTTCTCAAGTAGTCGTGATTCAAAAGTAAATTACGTTATGCAGAATTCTCTTTGCTTTTCGAGGATTTTGATAATTCTCTTGCTCCAGGGTTTGGGGTGAAGTAATGTGATGAATACATCAGGCTTAACAAAGCTCCACTCGGCTGTTCACATAGTAACGGTTGTTTGGAGATGGATTTTTATTTCTCAGTTTGTTCATGACTTGACTCTCCAAGAGAAAAATAAAATGGGCTTTTAGGGTAGGTTTGTTGTTGAACTTCATTTAGCCGTGTGGGGGACGCGAATAACACATGTACAAGATTAATTCGTGATTATTTTGCTGAGAAGCGTAATGTGGTGGAGCCATCTGGTGTGTCGTTATTGGGCAGGGTGATCTTGATGGATTACTCATTAAACTCTTTCAACACTTTGCTCCAAGACTGCCGGCAGTCCTCTGGATTCTTATTAGGTTCGGGCTGTGCTGGGATTCAGAAGCTGAGGGACCAGGGGTGGCTGTAGCTCTGTCTCTATCCCCAGCAATAAACAGTTCAGCCTTGAGAACACTCCTCGGATCTCAGTGGTGTGTGTGCCATTAATGTCACTATTACCTTTTCCTGTAATAGAATACCTGCCACAACCCCCATCTCCAAAGCTTAGGAAAGTATCTTGAAACAAGATTCTGACCATCAGCCTTATCTTGGAGGCGCTGAACAAGCCGCTCATCACCACAGGACGAAATAACCGGTTTGGTCTGTTTTCATGCAGCACTCCGTTTTTCACATTTTTGTTGTGTCATTGATTCATAAGTTGACTTATTCACTCATTCAGCCAATATTGGTTCAATAGCTACTTTCACTCTTGATGTGCTAAGTGCCAAACTCGCAGTCTGAAATAAAGCAGACAGTCCACCCCCGACCCCCTGACTTTTCCTCAAAGCATTTTTCCAGTCCTGGTACCACGGTCTCTGGTGGTCCTGTGACAAAGCACGCGGCTCCCGGGATCCGATCTGTGGTAGGGCTACGTGAGGAAAACCAGCCGATGTGCACCCAGCCCTCTGGAAATTATGATCTCTCCCGATCGGTATCTAATGCTTAGGTTTATTTGCTTCTGATTTTTTTCCTGCAGCTTCCCTATATTTTCCCTTCACTACATTTTTCGAATCCTCATCAGCCCTTTAGCCGCCCCCCCACACACACACACTGGTTTCTGTTGTTTATTTTATTTTAGTCACACTCATTCCTGTGATCAGAGTTCAGAAGCCTTTTGCTGTTTATCTTTCTGGGCATCTCAGTTTTCCTTTCTTGAATCTATTCTCTGCAAACTTTCTCTCGCGCCACGATTCCATTCCGTTTCTGAAAAGTAGTGCTGATAATATTTTCCTAGGCCCACAGACTGCCGGGAATACAACAAATAAAGATGGTTTTAACAAGATAGGTAGGCCACCTGACTCTGTGATTCTAAAGCAGCTGTAATGTGTTGCTCGGACTAATGCAGCCTAATGGGAGCATCCAGGACTCAGAATATGAGCAAGGCTGCAAGCACCTGCTCGCTGTTACGGGCCGGCAATCCTCATAGATTCTCTATTTCAGTTGTATAAATAACACACGCACACACGCACACACACACACACACACACGCACACACACACAAATATGTAAGTGGCTGGTTAGGATGCCAATTTCTCTCCCTCAGCCTAGTTGAGGCAAATGTTTGCGAGTAGATTTCCTAATAGTGCTATGATGAGAGTGACAAGTTTTCACGTGTAAATAATGAAGCATAACAACTACCATCTATTGAATGTCTCCCACGCATGGAGTACTATTCTGACTTCTTTACATATATCTCATATGTCTCATATATCTCATGTATCTCATATTCTCATACAAACCCTGCACGGTGGCTTTATTAATAAATGGGAGAGGCATACAAAGTTTAGGTAACAAAGGCTAATGAATATCTCCAAACATTTTATTCTTCCTACAACACCCCACTAGCTCCTAAGTTGCAGCAAAAGTCACACAACATGTGGGTATGTAGCTGTAAGCAGCACAGGCTTTGAGAAGGTCTTGACTTTGAGCCAAAAGGATGCAGATATGATAAGTATATAATATATAATATATAATTATCATATATTATAATATAATTATATAATCATAAATATCAATGATAAATATATCATATATATATAAAGTGAAAAAATTGCTCCTTTGTAGCAAAGGAACGTTCTGTGCAGGGAGGGACTTAACTGGAAATGTGGATAAGATGATGGCTGGGACCCTTAATAACAGTATTCCAAGGGCATGGCAAAGAGATTGATAGTTCTTCTTTCTTATTGACAAGAACAACACAGTTAGAGGCCCAAAGTAGAGGCAGTTACCGACTGAAGTGTTTACAAGATGCTGGATGACAATTAAAAGGGGCACCATAGTACCTCATGGCAGAGAGAATTTAATTTTTTAATAAAATTTAAAAATAGTAAATTTTATTTTTATTGGAAATAAACCGATCTGGAAAAACAGATAGATCCACACATTCCTGGAACTCCTGTAAGAATTCTCGAGTTAAAGAACCATTAACTTGTGTAAGAAACAGAAATAAATCCATAAGTAAACTGTATATAAAGATACAAAACAGATCCATAAATCCAACTTTCTGATGGATGGAAAAACAATTGTGCATAGGTCCATGGTTTCCAGACTCTAAGTTAGCAAACTTTATATTGTCCCCGTACAAATGCAATAGTAACTGTGTTGACCAATGTTATTAAGCATTTTATTGGAAGAAATTGTTGACTGCTATGAAAGGAGTATGAGTATCACAGTATTGTGGTCTGTTTCTCAGCCTTCTGGAAAAATGTTGTCTTTTCATTGTCAAACCTTGTATGGGCCGTATCAAGAACACTGACTAGAGACTAGTAGAAACTAGAGCAGTCGGGACCATCACAGGGCTAGAGAAGGAGCATAAATTGGTGCTTAGCACTCACTTAATGTAGCATCAATGGTTTGGGGCCTTAACTTTCACTGATGACATCATGTAATAATGATCCATGCCATTAGAAAAATTGCTGATGGTATTAGATTACCCATTATATAGGCTGGGGGTGATGCAAGTGAGAACACTTTTAAAAAGTTGGAAGGCCTAGGGGAGCCTCGGTGGCTCAGGCGGTTAACTGCCTGCCTTCAGCTCAGGTCATGATCCCAGGGTACTGGGATCGAGCCCCGCATCGGGCTCCCTTCTCAGTGGGGAGCCTGCCTCTCCCTCTCCCTCTGGCTTGTGCTTTTTTTTCTCTCTCTCTCTCTCAAATCAATAAAATCTTTAAAAAAATAAAATTTTAAAATGCTAGATAAATGCCAAATATAATTGTTTGTGAAAGACTATTAACGTATCGCAAAATATATCCCATTATAAAATGAAGGAGTCGGATTCTGTGCTTCCAGTCTCAACATTTCATAGTGTTACATTCTCGCGTGCTGGTCGCCATGCGGTATGGTTGGTCATTGCACAGTTACTCCTAGGAACCACAGCCGCCCTAGCACCCTCTGTGAAAGAGCTGGAAAAAGAAAAAATTCAAAGCCAAGTTGTTTAGGATGGCAAGAATTTAGATGCAAGAATGTGCTTAAAAGGGAACAAGATAAAATCCTATACTCCTGCAAATTAACATTTAAAAAAATTTTATATACATTTTTGTTTGTTTTCATGAAACAGTGGAGGCGCTCCATTTGGGAACATTAATGGCTGCCCATGGCTACTTCTTTCCAATCTCGGATCACGTCCTCACACTCAAAGATGACGGCACCTTTTATCGCTTTCAGGTGAGTTTAATGAAAATATTCCTTAATGGTAAAATAGAAGTCTGCATACTGTTTGTTGATTGTTTTTACAGAAATTTTGAAAATAGGACTTATTTTATTTGACTTAGCCTACTTAGAAACTAAGTAGTATTAAATATAAGACAGAAAAAAACAAGCAGAGAAAGATAGAATGTGCTTGGTTAGGATGATTGGTGAAAGCTAACTTGTGTGATGATTGAAGTTGTGTTTTATATTAAAGCTTGAGGAAAGTTCAGAGAGTGGCTTGCTGGAATTCAGGACGTGGGAGAGTTCTTCACGTGTTAGCTGCATTGTAGCCACTGGGAAGGAAGCTGAGACGTGTAACTGAATGGATTACACTCTGGAACCCTGTCCAGGATATAACACTGTCCTCCGTCCAAGTTCATTTTCAAATGACACAGATGCTGTTATTCTTTCAGAAATGATTGTGGACTCTGATTTGGTCCTTGAGCACGTAGCTGACACTTGGGCTCACAATGATTTACCTGAAAAATATTCTACATTTTGTTAGGCAATATAGTTCATTAATAACGAGCTGGTGGATGCCAGCCCATAAAATTAAGGCACATTTAATGCCAGAGTTCAGACTCTAGCTCTTAGGTATTTTTAGAGGATTCTCCCCATTGTCAAACTTCTAGACATTGGAGCATTCTTTCTCATTTGTTCTATCAGTAGTTGTTCTGTATCTAAATAAATGACAAAATAATAACTCGGCTGCCAAAGAACTTGGTTGGACAAACAGAGGACAAAGAGGGAATATGTTTTAAAAACATTTAAAGATCTTTGTCTTCCTAAAACACTCTCACTGCCACTTCCTCAGGACCTTTTATCCAAGGCAAATTGTCGCAGGACTTTGTGTACCGGATCGCTAGGAGATAAAGCAGTCTCTTGAAATCATGATACCACCCTAAGTTTTCAAGCAACACAAATTAGTTAAATTAATTAACTTTAAAGGGCTTTCAAATAAAGGAACATTATCCTTTATACAGTTAAAGTAATGGTAGCTTAAAATAGCTTATTAATAAGTTAAAGTAACTTATGGTCCTAAAGGTAACTTTTTTTTTAAATTTTATGTATATATTTGAGAGAGAGAAAAAATGAGAGAGAGAGAGAGCATGAGGGGGGGAGGGTCAGAGGAAGAAGCAGATTCCCTGATGATCAGGGAGCCCATGGGACTCCATCCTGGGACTCCAGGATCACGACCTGAGCCGAAGGCAGTCGTTTAACCAACTGAGCCACCAGGCGCCCCCTAAAGGTAACTTTTAATAAATAAAAATTATTAGTGATAAGTAAACAAAGTATTTATGTAATTGTAATACTTATTTTATTTTATTTTTTGATCAGGGAGCCCATGGGACTCCATCCTGGGACTCCAGGATCACGACCTGAGCCGAAGGCAATCGTTTAACCAACTGAGCCACCAGGCGCCCCCTAAAGGTAACTTTTAGTAATTGTAATACTTTTTTTANTTATTTATTTATTTTTAAGATTTTATTTATTTATTTGACACACAGAGAGAGATTACAAGTAGGCAGAGAGGCAGGCAGAGAGAGAGAGAGGAGGAAGCAGGCTCCCTGCTGAGCAGAGAGCCCGACGCGGGCCTCGATCCCAGGACGCTGAGATCATGACCTGAGCCGAAAGCAGAGGCTTTAACCCACTGAGCCACCCAGGCGCCCCTTTTTTTATTTTTTTAAGGGAGTTACTTTTGTGCTACTGCAGGATTACATTTTCCATATAATCTTACTTCCTTTGAAAACTTTTTCATATAGAGACTATAAGTAAACTTTAGACCTAATAAAAATCTCACAAATTCTAAATGAAAGGAATTTTCTTTTCACAAAAATAACAGCTTTTATCTGTCTTCACAATCAGCAGTACAACTAAAATCATCTCTGTGTAAAAGAACATATATATGAGAGAAGCACTGGACGTAGTCTGTTTATCTCTGGAGAATTATCTAATTTAAAATTTTTCCTAGGGATGCCTGGGTGGCTCAGTCAGTTAAGTGTCTGCCTTCCACTCAGATCATGATCCCAGGGTCCTGGGATCGAGTCCCACATGGGGCTCTTTGCTCAGCAGGGATCCTGCTTCTGCTTCTGCCTGCTCTTCTCCCTGCTTGTGCTCGGTGTCTTGATCAGTTTCTCTCTCTGACAAATAAATAAATAAAATATTTTAAAAAATCTTTTTTTTCCTTAAAGCAAACTAGCTCAGACATGACCCAAAGTTTGTGATGATGTCTTGAGTTAACCTAATTTGCAACCTTTAACTCTGCTCTGGTTGTTCCCAAACAAAACTCCCAAACTAAATTTGAGGCAGACAAGGTTTACATGTCTTAGTCATGGTCATAGGTCAAAGATGTGCAGAGTTGGGAATGGGCCACCTTATATTCTGGAGAAAGTAGAGATTGTTTTTAAAGAGCTTTAGAACAAGACAAGGGAATGGGTACAAGTGGTATAGGCAGAAGTTTAGCAAGCTTTCAGTGTGCCTAGGTAGATAATAAATAGATAGCCTTTCAAATTACATTAATTAATGTTAAACATTAAATGGTAAATATTTTAATGACCTATTCACATTTGAAATAGGCTCTAAAAGTGCCCTATTTGTAAATCTAATAAACATAGGATCTTAAAACTGACTCCAGAAAAGTCACGGATAATTGAATTGCTGCTTTCCTGTCTGTGAAGGCATTGATCAGTTTATATTTGAACAGCCCTAATAATAGAAAACACATTATTGTTGTTTAAGTGTCCACTTCCATTTTTGTGTTGGCTCCAAGCAGCAGAAAGTTCTTTATTACATTGAGCTGAAATTCACTTCCACGGAAGGATTTTTAAAAATCATGAATTAAAATGGAAAGCTTGCAATATCATGTTTACTATTCCTTCCGTAAATGACTGAGATTCTAACCATCATTAAGAATCTGAAGAAGCTTCAGGGCATGAGTTTGAGACAAATAGAACTCTTCATTTAATCTCATTGATATGCCACAGTATGTAAATTTGTCTCAATTTCTCAGCACATTTTAATCTTGTGATTTCTGTATTTATTGTAAACTTGCAATTGTCTAATTATCCTCTCTTAGCTAGCTGGAATTGAGATCTGACATGTTTCTCCAGATCGCTTTCATGACTTTCATTACATTAGTATGTGTGCCAAAGGTTATTAAGTAATGGCTGGATCAGTTTTGTCATAGCTAAAGAAGCCAACTGTGAAAAGAAAAGAGGAACTCATACATTAAAATGTCCTGAAGTCTACTTGAGCTTTAAAAGTAAGTTTTTAGGGCGCTTGGGCGGGTCAGTTGGTTAAGTGACTGTTTTCGGCTCAGGTCATGATCCTGGAGTCCCTGGATCGAGTCCCGCGTCGGGCTTCCTGCTCAGTGTGAGGAGTCTGCTTTTTCCTCTGACCCTCCTGACTTTTGTGCTCTCTCTCTCAAATAAATAAATAAAATCTTTTAAAAAATTAAATAAAAATAGAAGTAAATGTTTAAATTTCAACACACAATAAGCATTTATTTAAATTCTTTTTTACTAGAAATTAAAATACTTTTCCTAGAAAAAAATCTTGCCGTATTTGTTAAGAGTGTTGGTTTTATGGCATTTCCACATACTATCACAGCATAAAATAGCTTCATTCTTTTATTTTTGGTCGGGAAGTTCTCACTAAAGTAAATGATAGAAGAGTAAAGAAAAATTGTAAGAATGCAGCTAAGAATATTCCTTGTGGCTTTGAGAAATAAGTATGTCTGACCAGTCTGACTAGAATAGATATTTTGAAAGTTAGATGGATATGTGTACACACACACACACACACACACACACACACACCCTCCAAAATAAAGGGAATAATGCTTTTGAGAAGTATCTCAAAAACTAGTGCCCCAAAAGATTTTAACTACTTTGTCCCCTGTGGTTCCCCTAGATCCTGACCCAATTTTACCCCCAAAGCTCTTGATCCTTGTGAGGATGGAGCCGTAGAAATCCTTGATGTCTTCCTTCGTCTAGTGTTCCAGCTCTCCCCACCCCACCCACATTCTTGTTGTCATTTTGTTCACATGTGTAACGTCAGCATATTTCTTCATTATCCTGCAGTAATTCCCAAGAAGGAGTAGAGGGTAAATCAAAGTCCCTGGAAGTCTAAGCAGTTTGAAAAGTCTCTCCCTCAGAGATTCAAATGGTTCTCCCCAATTATACTTTACCCCTTCTTGAGAATCCTTCTTCCAGCGGGAGAATTATCCAGCAGTTAACCAGAGATTACCTCGACTATGCTCATTACACATGGGCAGCTAATATAACTGACTAAGAAATATGGTTAAGCCCACAAGTTTGACGTCTGCACTGACTTGTTTCATTGAGTCCTAGAGTCATCATCTGAGTTTGAAAGAGTAGGCAGGTGGTCGTCCATCTTCCTCCTGGATATGACCATCTAGTGGGGCTAGAAAACCCCTATGAGAAAATACAAAACATTGATGATAACAGGGTTTTCCTGATCAGTTTCTTTGTAGTTTTGTCAGTCAGTTTCTAGAATTTCACAGAATGAGATTTCTTGAATGTTAATCACATCAATCAGTTAACATTGATTAAAATTAAAACAATTAAAATTAAGTAAAATTCATTTTCGAAAAGTCACCTCTGGTTTCTGCAGTTTGAAAATTTAAAGCAATTAAGTGTTTTCATGGAGAAATATTTTTTTTAAAGCAAGACAGAAAAGTTGTTGAAATCTAGCTGGTTAATCTTGAGAGCTGTCTTATATAATTAACAAAGCCAGACAAATGATTGCCAGATTTTAGGGAAAATTTTGACCATTGAGCATTGGATTTACTGAAGGCAATAATGAGGCCCTTGAAATACTTGTTATATTTAAATATATTTTATCCTGAGTCTTGCTGAACTTAATAGTCTTCTTTCAGTCTTTGTGGGTTAACACTCTTTTTTTGAATGAAAAAATCAGACTTTTTACCTTTATGTCACCTGACATAAAATTGCAGCAAATATATGACCATAATTTTAAGTACCTCCTGGTGCTGCGCACATTTGGAGACTGAACAATTGCAAAGTAAATGTAGAAGAAAAGCCTACACAATGCCTCTTTGGGTACTTTTCCTGGATTACAAAACATATGTTATCAGCAAACTATTCTGGATAATTGCTGAAGATGAGCACAACTCATAAACCAAGAACTATGCTAATTTCGTGTGTGTTTAACCTGGGTTCCACTTCTTTTTATTCCACAGACACCCTATTTTTGGCCATCAAATTGTTGGGAGCCGGAAAACACGGACTATGGTCAGTGCAACATCTCCTTGTTTTATTACGACAGCTAGTATACATAGGTGAAAACGCTCACATTCTATTGCTTTGTAACTGAGAAAAGAAAACCACAGCTATTGGTATGGGACCAGTATTTCTAACATTCAATTTGTGGATGGCTTTGTTTGGAAAGGGTTAGGCACAACCTGGTGGCAACTTTTTCCAGGGTAATGTGCCCCATGCAATTATTAAAAAAATAAATAAATAAAAGGAAGTTTCTTCTGAATAGGTTAAAGAGCTTATAAACAAGCTTAAAAAGTTTTTATTATTATTTCCTTAGCACCTTGGTCCACTAGAAAGACTAACAAGGGGGCTCAGAGTTCCAGAGTGTTCTACTGTACTCTTCCACTTAGCTTTGTGGCTTGTGATAAACCCCTTGACTTTCTGGGACTCCATTTTTCTCTGTTATTTTGACACCCTATGATTCTATAAGGAGAAGGTATATTAAACATGAGAGGCAAGCAGAAGAAAAGATACAATACGAAGTTTAACTGTAATAAATCCAGTTTAGTGAACTTAGAATGAACTTTTTCAACAACCGTGATTTTAGGTAAGCCCTTCAGGGAAGTAGGCCCCTAACAAGTACCCATCTTTTCACATCTTCCTCAAGGCTACAGTTTTCAAAGGTAAGACTGAATGGTTTTAAAATGTCATTTCTAGGAATATTTATTGAGGATTTTTTCCTACACCGAGTGCTGTTGCAGGTACTAGAGGGACAAGGCAACTCTGACTTCATCCACGTTTGGGTAACTCATAGGCTAGATGAGAAGAAAGAATGATACAGAAGCAGTTCCTGTAGAGGGCTGAGTGACTGTAACACAGGTGTGTGCAAGATTATGTACAAGGTTCAGATAATGAGAGACTGGCTTTACTCTGGGCATCACAGAATGATTTCACAGAAGAACTGAGAGCCATTTAAATTGGATTTGAAAGGAGGAGGGGAAATTTGTCAGGAGACAATGTAGTGAACGCATTTGAGTCAGAGGGCCAGCAAATGCAAGGGCAGTAAGAAGCTTTGTAGCCGTCTGGCTTTCTTTGGCACTGCTCTTGGAGAGACATCTTTGTAGAAAGACTGTAGAAAAATCCATGAACGTCAATGGAGCGATCCTTCATGTTTGTCCTTTCAGAAACTTGAATTTTGTAGTTCATCCAGGATTGATCAGGTGCTAATTAAAGATTCAAACTAACCTGGAAAACAACCAAAATCCCAGAATATTTATAAATTAATACAGGGAATAGTTGATTCCAGCAGTGAGAATGCTGATTTATTCACTCAGGGAGCACATTCTTCAATGTGCTCTGAGGCCCTTAGAGAAAGAAGGTGATTTTAAAAACAACTGCTCATTTATGGAGTCTGAGCTGGAGAACTTTGTGGAGAGTTTGGCCAACCTGGGATATTGCCTGAGAGTGTTCTCACTAAAAAGTATGGAATTCTAGTGGAGGAAACACTTGGACGGCTGAGAAGGAGCTCACGGAGAAAGACCCACATGCTGACAGGCCAGACAGATCAGACCTCAAGTGCTTTCATAGCCTCACACCAACTGTGTGACTTTGGCTGAGACACATACCATTTCTGAGACCAAGTCTGCTCACTTTTCAAGCAGGAATAATACTACTGACTTTCTTCAGTTGCCTAAATAATCCTAATTAATATGCCTAAGGAAACTGATATTCTTCTCTCATATTCAATGAATCAAAATTGTTTTGTGTTCATCATCACTATTGCCTGGCAGATATGTTGCCTGTGTTCCTTGCAGCAAAGCAAATTCTTATTCTCAGTGTTTTCTATAGACATCTTCTGTGTTTTTCACGAATATGTTAGTGTTCACAATAACAGCTCATGTTTCATTGCACAGTAGATTGATGTTCCAGTGCTAAGCCTGAGGAAATGGCATGGCCTACACAGCACATCATTTACAGAACATCCCTCAAAGTCAGTCATCTCACAATGATTAATGTCATTCAGTTTCCCATTAACTCCTACCATGTCCATTTCAGAGAGAGAGGCACCTTCTATTTTGTACCCAGAGCTGGAGTGCCTGCAATTTGTTAACTAACCACAGATGTAGCCTTGAATTATTATATTTGGGTTTTTCCCCCTATATACCTGCTTGTGTCTAGCTTGCTTGGACTATATACAAGTGAAGGATATAATCGTTATTCAGTAGGAGATTATGGAAAAAAAGACAGGAAGGAAATAATAATGATCTCAGATCGTGTACCACTCCTGCAGGCCGTGATGCTGCATCATCTGTACTTTTTCTCATTAGACACACAAAACTCACAGCAACAGGACAGATTACCCAGCTTTGAATTTCCTACCACCATGTGTTTAAAGAACACTGTTATGAAATTTGGATCCCTGTTTATAAAGATGGTATTGATGCCGTGATGTCATTGGGTTGTGGAGCCTGAGACACAGTGGTTATTTAGGCTTTCTTTTCTAAGACAACTTGGGGGCAGACAGGAGTTTCACGGTATTAGGGTCCCAACCTCTGTTTCCATCACCAGTCTGAACTTACCAAGTAGGTTCTGCAGAACGTAAACCCTTACAGGTCACTTTACGTGGAGAAACACTTTTCCATGCTGACTTTGGTCTTGCAGGAAAATAGAAAACATTGATCATGTTTAGCGCCTGAGACAAGCCAGTATGGACTGCAGAGCTGCATGACTAGGAACACCATTCTTTGAAAATCAAGTTAGGGGAGATTTTTGGTATTTTTCACCCCAGTACAAAAAACATTGCAGTTCAAAGCAGTTAAAATAGAGTCTGGAATGGACTTCCCCAGGCGGGCCTGCATCAAGAATGATCTAGCATAAAGGGCTCGCAGTGAAGGCTGGAGGTCAAGGCATGGATAGCTCGGGAGAACTGTTTTAAGAAGTAGACACAGCGGCAGGGCTGCAAACTGAAACAGTAGCCATGATGGGATTTTTCCTGCTGTCTCTAGGCACACACTGCGCACTGAGGTTCCTGTAAATGGGCACACATTCAGTGCCTGCAGACAGTCCCCTTTGGAGGGTGGAGTCTCCAGTGTTCAAATAGGACTAGAACCCCAAGTAATCAAGATTTCCAGTAAAGACAGGAGCTGACTCGGCGTTTGTATGACTCACCTACCAAATCCTAGCCCTACTGGAGCCTTTCTTATTTAGTTTTCTGTATTTTGTTCAAGATTTTTAGCATTAATTTTTATTCTTCTAATATTATATTTAAATATATTTTTCCCCGATTGCTGAGGTTTTTTTTGGTACTCCCTTAACCTCTGCCCCCTAGGGAAGTCCCTCACTCATATCATCCTAGTGGTAATGCAACTGAGATCAACACATGACAGTTGCAGACAGACCTTTTAACAATGGAAATTATCGAGAACTTCGCTTTAAATTGTAGGATGATGATGTGCACCTCGGAAAATATCCAACTGAAGGTCTGTCTTTCCTCGAGAATGATGTAAAGGCTTTCAGGCCTATGAAGAGAGAATGTACTTTTTTACTGCCCCCCACCAAAGAACTAGACAGCACTAAATTCCACTTCTCAAAACCATGCTAAAATAATATTAAAAAGGAAAAGAGAATTCATGCACTTTTCATAGAAATAATAAGAGGCCAGCAAAAAGAAAATGTTCTAGTTGGCCAATCATAGCAATTGATTTTACGCTGATAAAAATGATCACAGCAGCTTTGATATAAATAGTAATTTTTCCTTCAGGGACCAGATTTTAAGTTGGTCACTTAGCATTGATAGAAAGATTGCTATATCAAAAGTTCTGTGTCGGGGCGCCTGGGTGGCTCAGTGGGTTAAAGCCTCTGCCTTCAGCTCAGGTCATGATCTCAGGGTCCTGGGATTGAGTCCCACATCGGGCTCCATGCTCAGCAGGGAGCCTGTTTCTCCCTCCCTCTCCCTCTGCCAGCCTCTCTGCCTACTTGTGATCTCTCTCTCTCTCTGTCAAGTAAATAAATAAAATCTTTAAAAAAAAAAGTTCTGTGTTTTGGGGAGGAATGTATGATTAATTAGAGAGATCAAATACACAATGAACCAATTTAAAAGAACTGTGAAAATCAATGCAGAAACAAAACCAAATAGCATATATGGCTTCAGAAGTGTGTCTTGAATGTTGGGCGGCTGGCAAAGTAACAGTGCCTTAAATTATTGTATATTGAATATTTAGAAATGGAGAATTCAAGATGCTGGGGAAAATGAGAGAACTTCACTTTTCTAAAAGTAGGCATTGTTTATTTCTTGACCTAAAACATTGCAAAGCTTTCCAATGAATCCATTCCCATTAATGAAATTGTGGAGGGGAAAGGGAGGTGCTGCAGCTTCATTCTTTTTGGAACTTAATTGATATGTTGTTTATTTTATAAGAGCTTTAACTTAAGAGCTTCTACTTCATAGTCCTCCGTAGAACTACCAGAGTCTTTATTGTTCACTTTTGATGAATCTATCCTGGTTATATCTATTTTTGAAGCCAGATGTTAGTGGCTGTTAGTTAGAGGGGTTTTTTTTAATTTCTAGTTTTTGGAGTGGTATAAAAAAATTAAACAGAATGTACAATCCCATAAACCACCTCAATCCTACTCACACTCTCCTCTAGTATTAATACCTTACAATAGGGAGATATATTTGTTACTATTGATGAACCCATATTGATACATTATTATTAACTAATGTCCATAGTTTACATTAGAGTTTATACACTCCATGGGTTTTGACAAATGTATAATCACATCCTTACTGTGACCTACAAAGTAGTTTGACTACCCTAAAAATTCCCTGTGTTCTACTTATTCACCCCTCTATTTTCCCTTCTGAACCCCAAGCAACCACTGTACTTTTGCCTGTCTCTACAGTTTTTCCTTTTCCGGAACGTCAGATATTCAGCATCATACAGTAGGCAGCCTTTTCAGATTGATTCTGAAACTCAGTAACATGCGTTTGATTCCTCCATGTCTTTGCACGTTGGGATAGCTCATTGCTTTTTTAATCATAGAGTAATATTCCATCATATGAATATGCCACGGTTTATCCATTTACCAGCTGAAGAACATCTTGGCTGCTTCCACATTTGGTAATTATGAATAAAGCCGCTATTAACATTAGTATTCAGGTTTTTGTGTGGGCATTAGTTTTCAACTCATTTGGCGAAATCTTTGGGAGAGTGATTACTGGATTATATGGTAAGATTACATTTAGCTTTGTAAAATACAGTCAAAAATTTTTCCATAGTGGTTGTACCATTTTGCATTCTGACCAACAATGAATGAGAGCACCTCACCAGTATTTATTGCTATAATATTTTGAATTTTAACTCTTCTAATAGACACGGTGTCTCACTGTTTTAATTTTTAATTCCCCAGTAACATACAATGTTGGCTATTTTTTCATATGCATATGTGCCAAGTGTACATCTTTTTTGTTAGGTGTCTGTCCAGATTTTTGCTCAGCATTTAATTGGGTTGTTATTTTCTTACTGTGAGTTTTAAGAATTCTTAGCATATTGTGACTATCAAGCCCATCCATCAGATATGTTTTGCAAAGATATTCTCTTAGTCTGCGGCTTCTGTTTTCATTCTGTGAGTATTATCTTTTACAAACAAGTTTTAAATTGTAATGAAGTCCAACTTGTTAATTTTTTTTCTTTCATAGATTGTGCTTTGGTTTTTATCTAAAAAAGTCATCACCAAGCCCAAGGTCACCTAGATTTTCTCCTATGCTATCTTTAAGAAGTTTTATAGTTTTGTGTTTTACATTTAGGTTTATGACTCATTTTGAAGTAATACTTGTGGAAGTGGTCTAAGGGCTGATTCTAGTTTCATTTTTATTTTCTTTTGCAAGTGGATGTCCAGTTGTTCCAGCACAATTTATTGACTACCCTTCCTCCATCGAATTGCCTTTGCTCCTTTGTCAAAAACACTGGGCTATATTGATATGGGTCTATTTCTGGGCTTTCTGTTCTGTTCCATTGATACATTTGTCTATGCCCTCACTAATGTCATAGGCTATTGATTACTGTAACTTTATAATGGGTCTTGAAATTAGGTATTTCAATCCCCAAATTGGTACTTATCCTTCAGTATTATGTTACATACTCTGCATCTTTACTTTTTATATAAACTTAAGAATCAGTCTTTTGTTATCCACAAAATAACCTGCTGGGATTGGACTGGGATTGCAGATCAAGCTGAGAAGAATTGACATCTTGACAATATTGAGTCTTCCTTTCCATGAACATGGGTTATCTCTCCATATTTAGTTCTTTCTCCAATATTTTTCATCAGCGTTGTGTACTGTTTTTAATAAAGATCTGGCATTTGTCTCACTCTCTCTTATTTATTTCACTCAGCATAATGCCTGCTAGGTCCATCTGTGTTATCATAAATGGCAAGATCTCATTCTTTTTTATTGCTGAGCATTAGTTACAGGTTTCTAGTTGTAGAATGAATAAGTTATGAGAACAAAAGCTACAGCATAGGGTAATGGTCCGTGGCATTGTAATAGTGTTATATGGTGACAAATGGTAGCCACACTTAGGAATATAGCATAATGTTTAAACTTACTGATTCATTATTTCATACACTTGAAGCTAATGTAATATTGTGTGTCACTATGCTTTAAAATTTTTCCACTAAAAAAATACATATCAAAAAATAATTTTTATATTGGCTAAAAGTCAAAATAATATTTTGGATTATTAGTTAAGTAAAATATATTACTGAAAAAAAATCTGGCACTCATTTTGTTAAATTCTTGCCTAAGTATTTTCTTGTTTTAGCACACTATTTACATTTGTATGCTAATATCAATGGTACTGTATATTTAATTTATATGATTAAATTTATTTTAAATTTAATTTATAATAATATATATATGTTATATGTTAGCTGTAGAGTTTTTGTAGATGTTATTTACTAAATTGAGGAAGTTTCCCTCTGTTCCTAGTTTGTCGAGAGCTTCTGTTGTGTGTATGTGTGTGTTTAGTGAATGGGTGCTAGATTTTGTCAAAGTCTTTCTTGGCATTTGTTGAAACGATTATATGCTTTTTATGTTTTAGTCTATTAATGTGATGGGTTTCATTAATTGGCTAGTGCTGAACTTACAGAATGTTAGGAATGACTCCTTTTGCCTCTGTTTTCTGAAGAAATTGTGGGGAGTTGGTATCATTTCTTCCTTAAATATTTGGTAGAATTCACCAATGAAAACATCTTAGCTTGGTGCTTTCTGTTTTGGTAGGTTATCAATTATTGATTCAACTTATCTAATAGATATAAGCCTATTCAGATTATATTTTTCTCCTTGTATATTGTGTCTTTCAAAAAATTGGTATATTTTATGTAGGTTATCAAGTTTGTAGACTAGAGTTGTTTTTAATATTCCTTTACTATCTTTTCAAAGTCCATGTATCTACATTTCCAAAGTCCATGTAGTGATTGCCATTTTTTCTTACATTAGTAATTTGTGACTTTGTTTTCTTCATTAGCTTGACTAGAGGTTTATCAATATTGATCTCTTCAAAGAACCAGCTTTTGGTTTTGTTGAATTTCTTTATTGGTTTTCTGTTTTCGAGTTCATTGATTTCTGCTATAATTTTTTAGTAGTTTATTTGACAGAGAGAGCACAACAGGGGGAGCAGCAGGCAGAGGGAGAGGGAGAAGCAGGCTTGACCCCAGGTAGGGAGCCCAACGCGGGGCTCGATCCCAAGACCCTGGGATCATGACCTGAGCCAAAGGCAGACACTTAACAACTGAGCCACCCAGGTGCCCCAGTTATACTACTTTTTAATTGTTTAAAAATTTCCCTAGAGTTTTAAATATTCATTTACAACCAATCTAAGACCACTTTCAGATAACACTATACACTTTACGAGTAATACAAGTTCCTCGTGAGAGAATATTCCTCCCAATCATACAACACTGATGTCATTCCTTTCACTTAATTATAAGCTATAATCACTGAATATATTATTGCTATTGCTATTTTGAACAAATGATTATCTTTTAGATCAATTAAGAATAAGAAATATGAGCAATTTTATTTTACCTTCATTGATTCCTTCTCTAAAAGTCTTCCTTTCTTTTTTTGGATCTGAGTTTCAACCTATATCACTTTCCTTTTCTCTGAAGAACTTCTGTTCACATTTCTTGTAAGGCTGGTCTACTGACAACAAATCCCCTCAATTTTCACTGGTCAGAAAAAATCTCTAGCTCTTCTTCACTTTTGAAAGATAATCTTGCAGAATAAAGGATTCGAGGCTTATGGTCTTCTCTTTAGTATTTCCCTTGCCTCAGGTAGTTTAGACTCTGGTATAATTGCAGTTTATTAGATACTGGTAGTATAGTTTCCCCTGAGAAAAGCTTTGTTTAAAAAGAACAGAATGTTCTGGGTGTATTTTCAGATGGTTTCTGTTTCCCTCCTCTTGTTGGAAGCATGAGGGAATTTTTCTGAGCTCCTCATTGTGAGACGCTGGTAGTGCTTCTGGAGGTAAAACTCACAAATGGGTGATAGCCCCCCAACACTGACCCTCATCCCCTGGGGTTTTTAATGCTCTCGCTTGTTCACACTGAGCCTCCAGCAATAAGTCAGTTCCAGTTTTAGTTTTCTATCCCACGTGGAGGTTTCTGCTCCTGGGCTTCAGCTCCAGGGTGTTCGGAGCTCCACGATTCTGTGTACGTGTCCGTTCGTCTTTCCAGCTTGGGGACAGTGATTTCCCCTCTGGTCTCCATTCTCTGACGGGTGTAGGGAGAAACAGTTGGTTTTTACTTTGTTCAGCTTTTTTCAGTTTTGTGAGGACGGATGGGAATAACAATTTCCAAGCTGCTTACATGATAGACCGGAAACCAGAGAGCCGAATTTTTATAGGGAAAGGAAGAACAAATCACTACTAAGCAAGTGGTTTCTGAATATTTGCTTCTGCTTTTATTTCATTTTTTTCCTTTACTATTTCATCATGGGATAGTCTCTGAATCAACTTCTGAGAGAAATGGGGGAAAAAGTTGGTTGTTTGTCTTCCATGTGTTCTCCCTGTCCACTGGCCTTTGGAGAGTGTCTGAAGTCCAACCATCAGTGTCATGGAAAACTTGAGGTTGTTATTTTCCCCTTGATTTCCCTGTAGCTTTGGAAGTGGCGTAGAATGGAAAGGGAGAGGAACCTGGCACACTCAACCGACAGACCTTGATAAAAGGGTAAAGAAACAAGTGCATCCAAGCTGAATTCTAATAAGACTTGCATGTTTTTAAACTTTATATATGTTTCACCATAAACATGTAAAGAACATAATTTACATGTTAATGTTCCAACATGTTTTCTCCAAAGCTATCATGATCAATGGTCATTTGTAAATTAATGTGCCCTGGGACATGATCAGAGGTGCATCTAAAGAAAGATAAAACATGATAACCCACAGGAATGTCACATTGTCATTGAAAATTACAGATGCTCTGGGATAATTAAAATTTTAAAACACAAAATTTTAAAAAAATTAAAAATCTTCACTGATTCAGCCAAATTGCAGTAATCTCCTAATTTGTGGAACTGATTGGCTCTCATACATCTCTCTTAATAAAAAGTTATACTATACTTTTATTACTGCAGTTATAAAGGGTAGTATTAGTATTATAATCTACTTTATTAATTAGTCACCATGAACTAATTTAACCAAAACAAAAAACAACAAACTATGTCCTAAAAACAACACATTTACCCAATATAACAATGAGAACTAACTCATTGTAAAAGACTATTTATTAAAAAGACCTAAAGCATTTATGTCATCTTCAGAATGCAAATATTGGCACAAATCATTCTCCTCCTTTATAAAATGTCCCAAACTTTTGTCCATTCAAGACACAAAACTTACTGATAAAAAGAGTAAGCCACTAAACATTTGGCTTTTACCTGACTTATGCAAAGATTAAGATACCTTGATTCATTCTCTCTCTTTTTTTTTAAGATCTTATTTATTTACGTATTTGTCAGAGAGAAAGACAGAGAGGGCACAAGCAGGGTGAGTGGCAGGCAGAGGGAGAAGCAGACTCCCCGCTGAGCAAAGAGCCTGACTCGGGACTGGATCCCAGGACCCCAGGATCATGACCTGAACTGAAGCCAAATGCTTAATGACTGAGCCACTCAGGCGTCCCACCTGATTTACTCTATTAACCAAATATTGACATGTACCTACATACATTTATGATGTGTGTGAATGTTGCACATACATTTGAAGGTATTGTATGTATACTTTCACCATGCCTACATACAATACACAAATGGAAATAGTTTTCCAAACGTAAAATTTAAATATTCCTAAACATGGTATCTATGAAATAAAATTAAGACTATATTAGTATTTTTGGGTGCCTGCCTGGCTCAGTGGGTTAAAGCTTCTGCCTTCGGCTCAAGTCATGATCTCAGGGTCCTGGGATCGAGGCCCGCATCGGGCTCTCTGCTCAGCAGGGAGCCTGCTTCCTCCTCTCTCTGCCTGCCTCTCTGCCTACTTGTAATCTCTCTCTGTCAAATAAATAAATAAAATCTTTAAAAAAAAAAAGACTATGTTAGTATTTTTTAAATGCATCCCTAGTTCAAAATCTCAGTCTCTAGAAATGCTGTGTGTTGTACTGAAAATAACTTCACATATTACTGGAATCGCCAGCTTAGAAATACCTTGCTGCTTGTCTGTCCAAGTGGTGAAGTGAGTCTGCTGAGAAGACTAGTACCTTATCACTTGTGCTGTATGTATACTGGTTTCTGGTCTGGCCCCTTCCTTACAATTCCCTCAGCTTCTCCTGGCGAATAGTCTTTTCTTTAAGCCACCTACAAGCAACAATACGAAAAAAGAAAGAGAAACATACTTGACATTTTATTGCAGTGCATATTCAACTTTTAACTGCATAATTAATGTCTGAATTACTCTTTTGTGTCTTTAATCATTATTTATTCACATATTAAGAGGAAATGCTTTCCATTAATGGAGCTATGATATACACATATGTAAATACATTATGTGTATATTTGTGTATGTGTTTTGGGGGTAGGTGATGGGTAATTGCTCTGTGTGAAAAACCCAAATTTGGAAGCCTTGAAATCCATTATAATATGAAATAAGCAATAAGCAACAAGCTTCGTAATAGGGAACTACTTTGGATGCCTTTGCAAGTCACTAGAATGGAGTTTTGGGGACTTGCTGTCTCTCAAGTGCCTTATATTTCACTCTTGCTCAGAGTGTGGCCTGGCTCACCTGAATCAAATAGGATGATTTTATTTATTTATTTATTTATTTATTTATTTATTTATTTATTTTTAAAGATTTTATTTATTTATTTGACACAGAGAGATCACAAGTAGGCAGAGAGGCAGGCAGAGAGAGAGAGAGGGAGAAGCAGGCTCTCTGCTGAGCGGAGAGCCCAATGCGGGCCTCGATCCCAGGACCCTGAGATCATGACCTGAGCCGAAGGCAGAGGCTTTAACCCACTGAGCCACTCAGGTGCCCATCAAATAGGATGATTTTAAAATGCAAATTCCTGGCTTCTTTCCCAACCAGTTGAGTCTGAGACTCCAACCTGAGAACTGGCATTAATAAGCCATTCCAGATGTACACTAAAGTTTGGATACCAGGCAGTCAATATTTATTTAGCATGCAAAGTCAGATTAATTTGATATCTGCATTCCTGATGGTTACATTTTGTCTCTTTTTCTTAACCTTTTGCCTCATTTTAAATGAATATTCCTACTTGTCCAATAACATTTCAAGTAATAGTCAATCTGATATTTGAGTAGCACTTAACAACTTATATTGCATCTTTATGTACATTATCTGATTTAATCCCTTACAGAAAAAATCTTCAAAATGTTGTTAGCCACATTCAACAGACAGAAGAAGAAAAAGATTCAGAGAGGTAAAGAATCTACCCGATTTGCTAAAAATGACACAGCCAGGCCTGGAGCCCAGGATTTCTGACTGAGTTTTATGCTTTTCACTTGTTCCCGTACTTGCCTTACCCTCATGACTCGTTGGGCATCAGCGTTTCTCAGTTGGATTCGCATCCCATGGTGGTGTTTATAAGACTTAGAGCGAGCTGGGTGTTTAGCTACATATATGATCAGTGTGCAGCTGCCAATGCCATTCTAGAGGAAAGGATAGAGGTTGGTGTCTGACAGGAAGATTCTGGAGTCCTTAACGTCTATGATGTAGTTCAAAGCATGGCAGCGGACAAGGTCAGTCAGCACGGACATGCAGAGTGAGACAAAGAGAAGGACCAGGTTGGAATTTCGAGAATATCAACATGTAAGGAGAAATTACCAGAGGAGGAGTCAGCAAGCGAGAATGAGAAAGGGATGTGGAACAGATTGAGAAAGGGAAGGGATCAGATTCCAGCGAGGGGCTGGGCAACCGGAAACAGACAGCTGGGACTCCTTTCCCAAATACTTGGCAATGGAGTGAGAAGAAGAAAAAGAGATGGATGTATAAATGGGAGAGGACAGAAAAGAGGTAAAGAGTGGGCCTGCTCGCTGGATGGAAATGATGCTGCAGGCTCAGTGGCCTGGTGTTCAATATGGAAGAAAGTTGGAATTATTTGGAAAATAAGAGGAAGCTTCAGTGAAGGGAGAGATATTAGAGTAGGATGAGCGATACATCTGTCACTGATGGTTAGCTTCTTTTTTTTTAAGATTTTATTTATTTATTTGACAGAGAGACACACAGGAGAGAGAGAACACAAGCAGGGGGAGTGGGAGAGGGAGAAGCAGGCTTCCTGCTGAGCAGGGAGCCCAACGCAGGACTCGATCCCAGGACCCTTTGATCAGGACCTGAGCTGAAGGCAGATGGTTGATCTTCTTGACCAGAATAGGGTAGGAATGAGTAGAGGATTCTGGGAGTCCAGAATCTAGCACTTCTCCCTCTCTAGGATGCCGATCCTTGATGGGCAATACTGTTTGGAATATTTTCCCATCCATCTATGCTGTAATTCGTGGCTGAATGTCAACCACTGTGATTATGGCACATTTAAAAGACTGTATGGCTTCATGCCCTTATCCTAAGTTAGTTTTAGGTAGAAAAATTAATAACAATAAAGTGGCACTATATAGAAAAATTGTGCAATAGATATATCTCTTTCAGAAAAAAAGGTATGGATATGGGCGCCTGGGTGGCTCAGTGGGTTAAAGCCGCTGCCTTCGGCTCAGGTCATGATCCCAGGGTCCTGGGATCGAGGCCCACATCGGGCTCTCTGCTCAGCGGGGAGCCTGCTTCCTCCTCTCTCCTCTCTCTCTGCCTGCCTCTCTGCCTACTTGTAATCTCTCTCTCTGTGTCAAATGAATAAATAAAATCTTTAAAAAAAAAAAAAGAAAAAAGATATGGATAACTCATATATGAAGTGCAATGTGTATGTGCTGTTTACTTGTGAAATTATTGGAGGGAATTATTGTCTAGGAATGTCATTGGTGAAAATAGGCATCATGACCCATCCTGGGATTCACCAAACAGTTCGTAACAATTGATGATGATGATATAAAATCAACATTAACTTTCAATTTAAAGTCAGGAACATCAGTCGCTGAAAATCATGCCCAACTCAGAACAGCAGTGAAGCTTCAGTAATAATAAAATATTCTCCTGGAAGATGATGGGACTCTCAGTTATCCATGGTTGTGTGTGTTCAGAGCCGTAACATCGCCGAGTATGATGTTGACAGTCAGGCTTCTTAGCAAAGTCTGCATTAGAGGCCTCAGGAAGTTCTGTTAACAAGCTGATTGTAGTTAATGCATTCCATTCAAGTTTAACCTTGTTGCCTGGTGCTTCCTGATGCAAACTGAACAAAACACTTGCTTCATTGGGTCCTTTTATCCTTCAGGATTCCTGGAGCAGTAGACTACAGGCCTTGCTTTGACAAGCATGGATCTAGGGGGTTGTTGGAATTAACAAGCTCTCCCGATACCGGTTCATCAAGCACAACTTCTAGCTTCCCTGTGTATCAATTGAATCACAGAATCTGTGTCTTTCTTCAAGTGACGGAACGATAGAAACACTTAGGAACTGGCATTGTGCTTATTTACTAGTGAAGGAGAAGTTGTTTTGGGACCTGAATGAGAATGGGAATATTCTGGTTTAGATGGGGCTTTAACCTGGTGGAGAGGAAGTGGGAGGAGGTAGGGGGCTTTGATGGTGTTCGGGGGGGGGG
>LNAC01000314.1:1539972-1699392 GCA_002007465.1 Ailurus styani | reverse complement strand
GGGGGGTTGTGCACCTTCCAAGTCCTCTGATCTGTGTAACCAAATTCCATAGAGTTTAAGCATGAGTACATCTTTTTTTTTTTTAAGATTTTATTTATTTATTAGAGAGAGATCACAAGTAGGCAGAGCGGCAGGCGGAGGGAGAGGGAGAAGCAGGCTTCCCACTGAGCAGAAAGCCTGATTCAGGGCTCGATCCCAGGACCTTGAGATCATGACCTGAGCCAAAGGCAGACACTTAATGACTGAGCCACCCAGGCACCCCAGATCTGGACTGTTTTAAATCACACTAGACAAAGGCTCTCATGAGAACCCTGGAAAGTGAAGCAAGGGAGCAGACCTTAGGGCTCCGTGGTGGACCATGACTTCCTCCAGCCATGAAATGTCAGAGCTGAAGGGAGCTTGAGAGATGATCCATTTCATCCATCCCAGCTAATGAAGAGGCAGGAGAGTTCCAGAGAGTGGCAGGACTTGCCAGGCCAAGGACACGCCCCTCATTATTGGCCAAATTTAGAACACACTAAAAAGTGAAATAAGTAGGAAGACCACTGAATCCCTGTTTAGCACAGCAACCAGTAGAGATTTTCAATAATAGTCTTAAGTGGTTGCAACTCCTTTCAGGCTACCAACTATACCAAATGCGCTCTGCCATTGTGTTTCTATTACCATAATGCGACACATTCTGGCAAGCTGCATTTTCTGTGATTGACCCGGTCTGTGCTTTCATGCGAAGTCTGAGGTGTCAGATTCTTGTTAAAGAAATTTCTCTTTAGGGCGCCTGGGTGGCTCAGTGGGTTAAAGCCTCTGCCTTTGGCTCAGGTCATGATCTCAGGATCCTGGGATGGAGCCCCGCATCGGGCTCCCTGCTCAGCGGGGAGCCTGCTTCCTCCTTTCTCTCTGCCTGCCTCTCTGCCTCCTTGTGATCTCTCTCCCTCTGTGAAATAAATAAATAAAATCTTTAAAAAAAAAAAAAAAGAAATTTCTCTTTAAGCCAAGAAATATTTTTCTAAGTCTGCCCCAAGTCCTGCTGTTACTTTCTGGTTTCTTTGTAAAGCCTTGGCCAGCTCCCAAGCTCCCATTATTATAATAAAAGTGATAACACATTGTACTCCCGGATCACTGCGCTCTTTGTCAGGTTTCAGGACTGTTCCTCAGGCTGTTTCCCTGGGCGGGGGAACGCNTGCGCTCTTTGTCAGGTTTCAGAACTGTTCCTCAGGCTGTTTCCCTGGGTGGGGGAACGCGAAGGGCAAGGCTCACAAACTCTTCTTTTTGTCGCTGTTGTTGTTTCAAACCCTTCTTAAACATATTTCTCTTCTAGACATATTTTGCAAGCTGAGGAAAAGCAGTATGTCTGCTTAGTTTACGGGAGGACCAAGATTTCCTCTGCCCAGCTGACTAGTCCAATGCTCTGTTCAGACCACCCAGTGAAATCCCCTGAAGGTAAAATGTGTCAGGAGAGAATTCTGGGAATGGAATCACCAGGACACACAATTGCTGGGTGCACTTTGTTGGAGGTTAAGTCCTGTCCAAAGCACAGATACACAGAAACACAAGGAGGAATCAAAGTGAAGAGTTCCATGACCTCTTTCCAAAGTGACCAGCACAAACGTGGAGCGGATTCTGTAGACATTGGCTTAGAGATCCAGGTCCCCATGTAGCACTTCTGGGCCTTGGGCTACTCACTGTGGTGAAGGCCGACACAGAGGACTTCCCTACTGAAGTCTGTGTCACAAGATAAGTAGCTCACTGAGCATTTGGTGGTGCGCAAGGCATTGGGCTCACGCAGTGGCAGGAACAAAGGTAGTGAGAGACAATCTCTGATGTACGTCAGCCTACGGTCAAGGACAGGAAGAGGCAGGGTCCAAAAGTGAACTGTACCCTCCAGCATGACCATTCTCTGACCTGTAGCTCTTCAGTTAGGACACACATCAGCTCAGGACTTAGAACCTCCAGGCAGGACCCTGAACGCATTGCACTTGACTTGCCATTCCGTCTGCATGGTGCACCAGGAAGACTAATAAGAGTTCTGGGATCGGAAACACTGTTTCATATCCTTACTCAGCATTTAGCTGAATAGCTGTGACCTCATGTCAGTGACTTCACTTTTTTGAATTTCAGTTTCCTCATCAGTAAAATGGGATTTCAAAGTCAAATCTCATTTTATGCCTCAGAGAGCATCAGACATAAATGTGTATTCAATCCATAGTTTTCTCTCTTCCCCTTTTTATTTTATTTTATTTTTTTTTACATCCCCACAGACTTCTGGGCTTTTTGATGCTCTTATTCTATCTTTTTTTAAGGCGGGATTTACAAAATTTTAGTCCATATCAAAGGCCTCTTTTACATATTCTTCATTATATTCGAAATATGTTAACAAAGCAGACAGAGAAGAAAATGAGGGCTGCCACCTCAGCTTTGCTGGGTTCATGAATATAAGATCCCCCCACCCCTGCCGTCTTTCTTAAAAAATGTGGCAAGCACCAATTAAGACATAATGCCGTGACAACAGTCTTAAGTGGATTTTGATCTTCAAATCACATAAATCTTGTCTTGAAATATCTTCATTGGTTTCCTTGGAAACTTTGAAGTTGATTTTCATGTGTGCATTCTAAGTTTCAAGGTTCATAACCATAGTGATATGGATCATTTTAGCACCTCATGGTCTTTAATTTTGCTGCCCTCAGAGCTGGAAAAAGTCTTAGCCTACTGGTAGTCTTTTAGCCTCATTTGTGATTATTTGTATATTGAACAGTGAATGAAACATTTTAAATAATATGAATTATGCACCAGAATTAGCAAGAATATGAATTGTATCTCATTCAGTATTTTAAAAAATAGGTTTATATCCATCTGCTTATATTACTTTTCTACAGTCTAAGGCTAATATCACACATTATCCAGCATGGTCGACTAATGATCAAGATTCTGTTAGGCGATACACATAAACTTCTCTAAAGCTTCTTTGCCCAACCCCTAGGGGAAGAACAACTTACCCTATAATAGAGTAAAAGTATACTCTTTTGAAGCAGATTTTCTAACATTTAGATTTCTTTTTTTTTAATTATTAATTGCCCCAGGGGTACAGGTCTGTGAATCGTCAGGCTTACACCTCTCACAGCACTCACCAAAGCACAAACCCTCCCCAATGTCCATAACCCATCCACCCCATCCCTACCCTCCCACCCCCAGTAACCCTCAGTTTGTTTCTCCAGATTAAGAGTCTCTATGGTTTGTCTCCTTCCCGATCCCATCTTAACATTTAGATTTCTACTGCTTCATCTTTCTGGGCAATTTGAGAGCAACTGAAATTTAGAGAGAGAAATAGGAAGACATAAAACAAACTTTATCCTTTTGTAAAACTACAGGTGATGAACATTAGTGAATAAGAATACTCAAGTTGCTCTAAATTATCAGACTGACTCCAAAACGACAGAAGAAAGTGTTCATTTCATACTCACTCCTCACACATGGATGTACATCTGTGCTTTAAAGAGGAACCGTTGCATGTGGACCACACACGAAAATGCAGCAAAACATGCTTTAAGGAATGTCAAAGATTTATGTCATTAACAGGCTCTATCTTTTGGGAGAGAAGCTTATGCTTACTTCTACTTCACGTATTATTTTGCTAACAAAAATTCAGTGGATTCTGGTCTCTTCTCCACTCTGTCTCCCCTCTTCCAAAAAGAAGGAATGACCTATATTTACGTCTTGGAAATTAGACCAAAAAGGAAAGAATGAGATGTAAGAACCGGTGATAAGAAATTGATAAATCAAAAGAAACACTGATTATTTCTTAAAATAATTAACCTTAGAGTTTAAATCAAGGTGGAATTAAAATGGCAGACAACAACACTATATCAGGTATGAGAAACTCATTTATCTCATGTTGACAACTTAAAATCGCTCTTCAAAATGATATTCTCAGGGGAGAAAATCACAATGGGAATTTTAAAGCAGCACAGGGCTACATTTTCCTCTGAAGGTGTTCACAGATTTCTCCAGGTTTCCAAGGAACCACAGATTTTTTTTTTTTTTAAGATTTTATTTATTTGTTTGACAGAGAGAGCACAAGTAAGCAGAGCGGCAGGCAGAGGGAGAGGGAGAAGCAGGCTCTCCACTTGGTAGGAAGCCTGATGCAGGGCTCAATCCCAGGACCCTGGGATCATGAGCTGAGCAAAAGGCAGCACTTAACTGACTGAGCCACCCAAGCGCCCCCAAGAAACTACAGATTTAAGGGACTATGTTTCATTCTTTTTTTAACATAGTCTTTCTAAGTGTCATGAAAATTTTCCTATTAAGAAAAAGCTTTTATATTAAAGAACATTACAATAAAATTTCACTTCCTAAAAATAATTATTTGGAAAATCTTGCAGTATATTTATATTATTTTCATAAAATATAGATTAATAGTATTTATAAAGATGACTGGAATCAGAAGAAATTTTTCATTAGAAGCCTTATGATCATAGGAAATTTTAAAATTTCAACTGATTTATAAATCTGTTGTTATACAGAAGACTAACAGGTGATCAGTTCTATAAGGATGGTGTAATTAACACATGACTTCAAGAAGAAAAAAGAATAATCCAAATTCCTCCCACAAAAGAGTTTGTCCATACATTTTCTTCGATATTTGGAGCCCACTGGATACATTTAAAAGAATGGTTTAACAGTTATATTTTTAATGTGGATATCTACATTTCAGAATTATATGGTTCATGAATATTTAAATTTATGTGAAAAATTTTAGAGTCAAATTAAAAATAATGCCTTTTTTTTTTTTTTATGTCCTGAGGCGAGTGCATAAGCAAAAGCCTTTAAAGTCTATACTTCCAGGGAGGGCACCGTTGGAGCAGGGTTGGGCGTAACAAATTTCAGATAAAAGGATACTAAGACTTACTCAAAAAATAACACCCAGAAAAGCATAGTTAAGTTTTTTATTTCAAGTTCCGTTATCAGAGAAATATGTAAGATTTTAACATAAAGTAGATAAATAAGGGAAAAGAAAGGAAATTGAGTTCTACTGAGATCCTATATGGAAAATCCATGTTTTGCTTTACTTAGAAGACTTTTTTTTCTTAAGGATTTTTTTATGTGTAACTGTCATAATGTATTTATTCCCATGGTGCGAAGGAGAAGACAATCAAAGAAAAACTGAGTCATGTGAAAAGTTCATGGCTAGATGAACACAACTGGTCCCTTAAGACTCAGCGGACTTAGTGCCCTCCACTCCACCCTGGAGGGCAGTCTAACTGTGTGGGCCAGGCAGCCGTCTCTTGCCCTGGACTGTGAGTCACTTGAAAGTTCAAAGACAAAATCTTCTTTCACTGTGTATCCCCTGTGCCTAGGGCAATATCCAGAATCTCAGTAGGTGTTCAATAAACATTTAATTGAGTGAGTGAATAATTGAATGAAGAGTTCTGATTCCTAGGATTTATAATGTGGTCCAATGCATTACATTGAGCTTTAAAGATGCCAACTATCTATGCTCAAATTGGTAGTAAGAAAACAATGTAAAATTATTAACAGCAACAATTTTAACAAAAATTTTGAACAGCAGCATTTGAAATGACCATCTCTGAATTTCAGTGAGGACCTTTATGCTTGGCCTAAGAGGCTTGAAGTTACAGTCAGGTGGGCATAAGATAGCCCTTCTCTAGAACATCAAGAAAGATTTTAAGGGACAAAATTATAAGCCGTTCAAAATGTGTCAGATGATGAAGGCAATTTAGAATGTTTGGTTTTAATTTCATACTCTAAATAGACCTATAATCATTGTGAACCTCAAAAGAGAATAGAAGCCAAGTGTATGAGAGAAACATAACATATGCTTGGAAACCATTTATACAGAATTGTAGGTTTCATTATACATACTCTGACCTAATTAATTTATATGAACACTAAATAAGGAAACAGTGTGATGGATTTTTACCACAAACTACTGCCACTCGGGCCAGCGCCTTGCTAGATAGTAAGACTCCCCCATTCTTGCTGAGTCTCTGGGTTACTCTAGGAACTTCTTGTCCTAAAGCCTTGAGCTGAGCCCTGCTTCTTCCATTTGCTAGCTCTGAAAACGTTAGCTAAACTCTTCCATCCTGAGCTTTGTGTTTCTGTCTCATAAAATATGTACATATAAATTTAATATATGTAATATTTATATATAATATATAATACATGTACTATTGTAAATAAAATATTTAGTATTATATATATGTAATGAACCTATGTTTTGTAGCTCACACCATTATTGTCAGGCACAGAGGAGATGAACAGGAGATACATGGAAGTGAGCTATACACTAAATTAGCTTGGGAAGTAATGGTGGTTATTCACTTCCTTTGAGATGTATAGCAAACGTTAAATATAATTATTATTTACCTGTGTATTTGTCTCCTCCCAGTTTAACATAAGGATTGAGGCGACTGGGAACATCGACTGAATTGTTTATCTCTGTATCTTGGTGCCTAGAACCTTACTTGGCACATTGAATGAACAAATGAGTACATTTCAGTTAATATAAAGTTACATCCTACATTTGAAAAAAATGCATCTATTTTTACTTCTTAATATAGTTTGGCTAGTCATAGCTTAAAGAAATATATGCATTACAGAGAGATTCTAAGCTGTAAGTATCCTGTTGAATATTTATAGTGGAATTATTGCCAAGGTCATGAAGCCAAATTTTAATTTATTTATAAAAATTATATGTTCCTTTGAATCTGAGATATACTTAGAATTTTCCTCAGACTTGATTAAAAAGCTGATTATCGGTTCCACAGATACATTTAATCTTATATTTGTATAATACTTTATAAGTTTTCAAAAGGCCTTTACATTGATCATTGCCTTCAGTTTTCACAGCCATCTTATGAAGTCAGGAAAACATATATTATAATTCCCATTTGTCAGGAATCTGACTCAAAGGAGAGAACACTTTGTCACCCACCCAGGAACAGGCCTCACTTACTGATTTGGAGACTCATGTCTCATCTGTTTATCTGTCCAAACCCTCACTTGTACCTATTGTGTGTTTTTCTTGCATTTGTGGAGCACTGTGGTTCACTTCATTTCTTTATAACTTTAATTAGAATAATTTACCATTTGCAGACCTCTAGTGCTGCTCTGGTCGCAGATCACTTTTGCTAATATGCTTTAATCAGGACACCTCTGGGGAAGTTCCATGGAAGGAACTTATTAGAGGTTCTAAAAGAAAGGAAAGAAATGTAATAAACAGGTAAAATCGAAGAGCAACATTAAACTTTATGGAATTTAACAAAACAGGGCCTTAGATGTTTAGCAAAGTTCTGTCTCACCCTAATCCTGATCTGCTTTGACCAGGCTGCTTTACTGTTCTTACCTTGTACTTTCCTGAACATCCTAGGCCTCCTAATTTCAGCTGGGAGATGTAGAAAACTGTTCTCCAAGTTACTTTACATTTTAGGATACACCCTTGATTTAGAGTCTGTACTGAGTATTTCTCCAAATAGAATGGTTCTTTCCAGACTACTGAGTTCACATTCCAATTCAGCTGCTGAGTAGCTGTATACTTGAAAAAGTTAACTCTCTATGCCCAGTTTTAATGATAACACTCCCACCTGATAAGGTTGCTTGAAGGATTACTTGGCTAATTTATAAAGGATTAAAATGGTGGCTGGCACATCGTAACTGTTAGCTATTACTGTTAGTATTTCCATCATTATTATTTTCATTATCTTTATTATTTTCAGGCTTTTATTATATAATCATTATCTTCTAAAAAGAAGAGAAATGATCTCAAAGGTCATTGTAGGTCTGTCTGTGGGGAAGCAGATGGTTTCATTTTATTAAGGCTACCGGATGCAGCAGTGAGGAGGGAAGGCGGGGGTGGGGGAGTAGGAGGGGCAAGGTTCTCAAACCAGTGTCTGTTTTGGCAAATAGGAGGAGTGAAGAAGTGAGAGATGGAAGGAAACTTGGAGAGGGAATTGCAAATAGGTTAGCCATCTTGCTTTTAAGAATCAGCTTGTCCAGACATCCAAATGGCCAACAGACACATGAGAAAGTGCTCAATATCACTCGGCATCAGAGAAATACAAATCAAAACCACAGCAAGATACCACCTTACACCAGTCAGAATGGCTAAAATCAACAAGTCAGGAAACGACAGATGTTGGCGAGGTTGCGGAGAAAGGGGAACCCTCCTACACTGTTGGTGGGAATGCAAGCTGGTGCAGCCACTCTGGAAAACAGTATGGAGATTCCTCAAAAAGTTGAAAATGGAGCTACCCTACAATCGCACTACTGACCCAGCAATCGCACTACTGGGTATTTATCCTAAAGACACAAAGGTAGTGATCCTCAGGGGCACGTGCACCCGAATGTTTATAGCAGCAATGTCCACAATAGCCAAACTATGGAAAGAACCTAGATGTCCATCAACAGATGAATGGATAAAGAAGATGTGGTATATATATACAATGGAATACTATGCAGCTATCAAAAGAAACGAAATCTTGCCGTTTGCAACGACATGGATGGAACTGGAGGGTATTATGCTGAGCGAAATAAGTCAATCAGAGAAAGACAATTATCATATGATCTCTCTGATATGAGGAACTTGAGGGGCAGGGTGGGGGGTCGTGGGGGGTAGGGAGGGAAAAATAATGAAACAAGATGGGATGGGGAAGGAGACAAACCATAAGAGACTCCTAATCTCATAAAACAAACTGAGGGTTACTGGGGGGTGGGAGGGTAGGGATAGGGTGGATGGGTTATGGACATTGGGGAGGGTTTGTGCTTTGGTGAATGCTGTGAAAGATGTAAGCCTGATGATTCACAGACCTGTACCCCCTGGGCAAAGAATAAAAATAAAGTTAAAAAAAAAGAAAAAAAAAAAGAATCAGCTTGTCCTCCCCTATTGGCTGCTTTCCTGAGCCGCCACCAACCTCCAGTGCACGTTGGGAGGGATTTCCATGAAACAGACCTAGGGCCATTTTGAGATTCTCTTTTGTGTAGAGATGTTCTGGGTTCGAGTTCCAGAATCACTACGTGAGTCATATCAGATTGCTCTCTATTTAAATAAATCACAGAAAACAGGTGTGTTATTTTCTAACAAAAAATAATGTATTTCAACCATCATTAAGATAGAAATCACATTTTTCTATTACATTATTATTATTGAACACTCTCTCTCTCATTTACTATCCATTTGCCTCATGTGAGCTTGAGCAGTTTTTTAAATGTGAGTGGCACATCACTGCCATTTCTGCCTCCCACCCTGTCCAGGCTCTGACCCCTCTACTATGAGGACACCCTGCTTATGTCCTTCCCAGAGTCCCCTTGCTGGACCCAGATCTTTCTGGAGCTGCTTCCTTTTCCCAATTTAGGTTGCACCTCAAAAGTTCCCACTTCAGAAAGGCCTTTGTGATCCTGCGATCACAAAGTAACAGTCCCTTCCACACCCCTCTGCTTCTCCCACCTCCACTTTGTCCCCGTATCTGTCACAGCTTGATCAGCCAGTTGTTTTTGGTGTCTGCTGCTTGACCTTGACTTTTGCCTCAACCAAGAATTTCTTTTTTTTTTTAACTTTTTTTTTAAGATTTTTTTTATTTATTTGACACAGCGAGAGAGAGAGAGAGAGAGAGAGAGATTACAGGTAGGCAGAGAGGCAGACAGAGAGGAGGAGGCAGGCTCCCTGCTGAGCATGGAGCCTGGTGCGGGCCTCGATCCCAGGACCCTGGGATCATGACCTGAGCCGAATCAACCAAGAATTTCTTAATCTCATTCTGCCTTCATTGCCTCATTTGAAAAAGGAAAAAATTAATAGCACCTGCTTCTTGGTGTGGTCACATCACTTGGACACCGTAACATATGTAAAATGCTTGAATAATTCCTGGTACATGGAAAGCATTCAATGAATATTGGGCATTGCTGTTGTATTATTCAGAGTACTGTGCATTGTCCATCACACTCTAGACCAGTTGACTGTAAGCTAAGAGCAGTGGTGGTCGCCTGGGCTCACCCACTGTATCCTGAGGGCTTAGAAGAAGCCTGGTACACTGCAGGTACTCCGTGAACATTTGCTGAATGAAGGAACAATGCATCCAGTATCCTTACACATCTGTCACACTTTTCCTTTTACTCCCCATAAAGGCAGATATTCTGTTCTTCTCCAGGAACCAAAGATACTTTGGAGCCTCATGTAATTACTCCACATACACCCCTCTCATCCTAAGAGTCTTAAAATCTTTATAAAACCGACACCCTTCCAGTTTACCAGCAGAGACGGAAAGAGTCATTGGTACCATGTGGCCCCCTGCAGGTAGAAGGCAGTATTACAGCAAACCCAGCTCCAAGCTTCTGACCCCCATCACCCTGTCCTTGGGCAGTTGGAAGCTGTCTCCTTTGCCCTCTCCAAGCACTCTTCCTTTTGAGTTTCTCTGGAATGTAAGCTCATTGAGAATAGGGCCCTTGTCCGTTTGTTTTGTTCACAGTTGTATCCCCTCCACTTATTTCAGAGCCTGGCACATAGCAGGCATCTAGTAAATGTTTGTCGAATTGAATAAATAAATTTTTTTAAAGATTTTTTAATTTATTTACTTGACAGAGAGAGAGATATCACAAGCAGGCAGAGAGGCAGGCAGAGAGAGAGGAGGAAGCAGGCTCCCCACCAAGCAGGGAGCCAGATGCGGGGCTCGATCCTAGGACCCTGAGATCATGACCTGAGCCAAAGGCAGAGGCTTTAACCCACTGAGCCACCCAGGCGCCCCAATAAATGAATTTTTAAATATAGCTTATCTTTGTCTTCCCCTGCTGGCCCAGAAATCTAGTGCAGCTGTTAACAGAAAATATTGACTACCTACTTAGTTGTACATGGAGTTTCAGTATTGAGACGATGAGACATAATAGTAAAAAGAATGAGAAAGTAGAGTGAAGAGTGAAATTAAAAATATAATTTGATGGCACCAAGTTGCCTATTATGAACAAAACTGTTTAAAATTGAACTATATTTTAACATAAAATTTGGGAAAGCTTTTCAAGGTCATTGGATGGCATACTCTAGGTGTAATAACTCATATAGGTACTTAGTGTTCATTATTTAAAATTCTTGGCTGATTTGTGGTAGCTCTGCAGGAAGAAACACTTCACAAGTGAGATGCTAAAAAAATTCAGTGGCCCTCTCTACAGTGTCCCATTTGAAAAAAAAACAATAACTTTATATAAAAATCCATTCCCAACAAGGTTTTTAAAAGAAAATTTCACTTGTAAAAGTACCCTGCAATTTTCTTTTAGGTAGAAATGTCTCTGGTGAGCATAAAGGACATTATAGCCGATAATCCCCTACATGTCTTTCCCTTTGGCATTCACACAGCACTCTCCAGTGTATCCTTCCTGTCGTCCTAACCTCAGTCCTGTGGGATAGAGGCACCGAGTATTTTTATACTCATTAAACAGGCGAGCAATTGGAGTCTCAGAGAGGTTAAGTGACTTGTCCAAAATCTCAGTTAATGGTGAGGGTGGACAGAATCCCAAATCTGAAAACTCAAGGACCGTTGCTCTTTCTACTATACCCCATGGCCTCTCCTAGAATATCTGTGAATCTGTCTTTCCATATTGATGATTAGAGGATTAGACAATAGGCATAGTATGAGTCTAATGTTCTAGTGACTTAGCCAGTAATTTCTGATGCCAATCTCATCCTTTCTTAGGTTAAAATATTATTTTCTGACATACTGCGGGGTATTTCTCTTTCCTTTTCTCTAACAAACCAAGAAAAGGGAGTGGGGAGGATCCAAGTTCAGATATCTAAAAGTATTGTTCATGACTATTTTGACCTCAATTCAGTGAATATAGATTACTTACTCTTTGGTAAGTCCCACAGCATTTTGTGCATCTGTTAGGTTTCATATTCCTGCTGGATTTATTGATGTTCAGTTGGAAGATGTGAACTTACAGCTTCATTTGATAAATTTCATCCATAAGAAGAGAAATTAAGAACCCTTGACCTAGTATTATGGGAAATTTACGTGAAAGTTAATATTTGTATTACAACAGTGGTTCAGAAATATCATGAAAGTTAAATTTTGGTATCTCATTATGCTCTGTTAAAAAATAGTTATATTATTGGCTTAAAACCCTACTAAATGTTATAAGCAGCAGAAGTAATAGTGCCACATAAGAAAGAATGGGAAGTCAGATACTACTGAGATAGCTAGCAGAACTTCTGGAAGTTTTGTAGGTGTCTTTGTTATCACAGAAAAGATCTGCTTTATTCACTACTCTCCAACAGAGGGAATAAGACACAAACACGTGCAGCTGATTCTTATTCGTTGAGGCAGGTATGCTCTGTAAGACCGCCACAGATACATAATTAGTGAATACTGAGCCGTTGCTCCTACGGGAAGTACGGGTTCAGTCCCTACAAGCCTCTGGTCACAACATTTTTGCCAACTAATCAATACTCACACCTTTGTTTGAGTGTGTTTCTTTCAACAGACACCTCAGCTCATATATATTTTTGATTAATAAACATTGGCCTTACAACCAGCAGCATCCTGAGTCATTCACAGAGATTATCCAACATACACATCGTCTCCAAAAAGCACATCACAGTCTTGCATTTAGGAACACCGGACAACTCTGCGGCACTATTACTGGGGCTCATTTTGGACAGCAAAAACACCAAGAAAAAGCACAAAAATGTTAAAAAAAAATGTGGCACTAAATAGACCATCAAAACAACACGCATTTCCAGAATTAGCTGGAACAGGAAGGTAGAGTATTGCCTTGGTCCACCTCAACTGAAAAAGTGTATCAGGCAACTCTAGTTTTACCACTCCGAATGGCTGTGGATGATCATAAAAACACCACCAGTGCTGATTGGGAGCTACAAATAAATTTTAGCAAGTAGGCAAATTGGCAGACATGGGATCAGCAAATAATGATGATTAGCTATAATTTTTAAGAGAGAGAAAGAAAGTAAATTTGGGGAGAATAAAATATCCACAGCAACGTAAGGAATTACAAATTGCCAAAAACTCATGAGCCTTAGAAAAGCAATCAAACCTTTTAGGAGCCATTGATATATTTACAAAGAAAGATAAATTAAACAGCTCTGTTTCATTCGTTTAGCAGTCTAAGTGGTTGGAGCATACGATCTGTGATATAATTTGTGGATGAATGCACAGAGGACGGGATTCAAATAAGATTCACAGTGACAGTAATGGTTCTTACATTTAGGAGCAATGTTCTCAGAAATTAAGAAAAATAGCTGCAAGTAGGAAACAGATGCAAAGGACTTCTGCCTTTCTCAGCACTCTCTGAGAGCTAATGTGGGGCTCCCATTGTTACTGCTTTTGTATTTTATGTGAGATAAGTCTCTGCTTAAAAATTAATTATAGTGATCACATTCCTGTGTGAATCACATAGGAATGTGATGATCACAGGAATGTTTGTGTGATCACAAACCCAAGAACCCGCTGATTTGCCTAGTTATTTTTTGTATGGCTCTGGGAGAGGATTTAGGCTCTCTGGGTTTCACTATTGCTGTCAGTCAATTAAATAAAGATGATAATACCTTTATTTTCTGAGATCATTGGTTTAAGGCTCTGGATAAGGTAATACATGTAAACACCTTAATATGCAGCAGTCTGCATGGTAGAATCATCAGAAGACACTTCCTTTTCCTTTAGGAGGAGATAGAAGTCCACAGTTCTAATTCTTTTCATACTCATAGTGGTTGGCTATTATTCCACTGGTATCCTAAAGGAATTCTTTCTTCTCAAGACTAGACCTTCAAGGCAGGTATTTGAAGATTTTCATGGTCCAGGTATTGTTACCATAGTAGATCTCTCTCTTATCTTGATTAATCTTCTTTAGTCAAGGTATTTGATCTCATACAATAGTGAATTCCTACTACTACTTATAGTAACATGGTCTTCATTAACATATATCAGAAAAATTTGGGGCGCCTGCATGGTTCTGTCCATTAAGCATCTGCCTTCAGCTCAGGTCATGATCCCAGGGTCCTGGGATTGAACCCCTTGTCAGGTTCTCTGCTCAGCAGGGAGTCTGCTTCTCCCTCTGTCCCTCCCCCTACTTCCCCTATTTGTGCTCTCTCATGCACACACTCTCTCTCAAATAAATAAAATCTAAAAAACATCTATAAAAATCATATCAGAAAAGTAAATAATTTTAAAATTATTTTATCATATGTTCTCTAGTTAATTTTCTGTTAAGATTTAATTTCTCTTTCAGTTAATTAAAGTTTGAGTTGCTGTTGAGTTATAAATTTAAAAAAATAAAATTCCCAGAAGTATTATTCCTTAACTTTCATTCCTACAAATGCATTTCTAGTGGTTGAGTCATTAAATGAGTATTAGGTTTTATAGGACTATATTAACATTAAATTTAAAATATCTTCAAAGAATTATTTTGGAAATTCTGTTCTCGAAGAAGAGAAGAAAGAAGATCTCTTTCCTTTAGAGTGAAATTAAGGATAATGTTTTTGTTTAAGTTTTCTGTTATAAAAAATCCAAAAATCATTGAGGTCTTAAGGTTATGTTCCTTCAGCATAGATATAATCACAGAACATATTTTGCATCTTGGGATAGACATAAGAAGCAAGAACTGACTTGCACACCATACCTCCTGGAAAATTTCCACAATTGCTCCCATGCCCCTGCATGGATTAATAATAAAAGAAAGCAAAACTAGAATAGAAAGAATTATTGGGACAGTGTGGAAATTGGAGGGTGTCCACTTACTTGAAAGATGTATTCTGGAATCAATAGAATTTAGCCAAGTAAAAGGAAGATAGTGATATCAGACTTACAGTTTTTCTTCTCAAGAAATTAGAGCAGCTTTACAGAATTGGATGAAGTTCTAAACAACCCCATGAATGATTCACTGATCCATGCAGGCTGGAGATAAGAGTAAGTCTTAGGAAGGCAGAGAAAGGCTTGCCCCATCTTGGATTAAGGTTTCTTAGGCTTAAACATAGCATTCAAAGAGACAGTCCTGTGCCTTGTCTGATGTTTTGTCTCTGACCCAGATTTCATAAAGGAGCTCAGGCCCTCAGACATTCAGGGAGCAAGCCTAAAGGGGAGGAACTGGGGGAACAATGCAGTATCCTTGCGGGACAACAACTTCCCCTCCATGGACTCTAGGGTCTAAATAATTGTGATAAAAGCAATGTCCAAGTGGAATGTGAATAATATAATTAATTTTTAAAAAACTATAATAGAGCGTACAATAAAATCCAGTCACTAAAAAGCTTAGAAAGAAATATATCATTTTCTTCATCATTTTATGGGGGGAACATTAGTGTTTATTTCTGAGAGTAAAATTCAAGAAAAATATATAAAACATTTATTTAAACACATAAGAATGGCCACTAATGGGACAATAAGTTTTATTGCTTCTAGGTTATTAAAAGAGGAATTAAAGGAAACTCATCCTATGTAACAAAAGGTAAAAAACAAAGAAATAATCACAGAGAGAGACAGATAAGATGTAAGAAAAGGAAGAACAAACATAAAGAATGAACATAATTAAATTCATCTTCTGAAATACAAGATACCTTTAGATTAATAAAATCAATAAAATGAATAAGATCAAAAAAATCCAGAGATATCTGTCTGCAAGGAAGATAAGTAAAACATGCTCTTTCATTAAAATAGCTTGGTAAAGCAAAGATATACCAGGCAGATACAAGTAGAAAATGAAACCAGGGCTTCCAATCTGGATCAAATGAAAATAACCCATGGTACAAAGTGTTAAATAAAGCCAAATTAGTGAAAGGGGCAGTCCATACACATCTTTTTTCATGAAAACCTATCATGTGAAAATACTGGATATATAAGAAAGCAGATAAACATAATGAAATTGTTCCACTTGAACACACCTCTCTCAAGCCAGATTGGCAAAAAATCAAGTGTGGCATGAAGGTGAGGACATTGGCATATTGCCAGGAGGGTATAATGGGTAGGAGTTTGGCGGGGTCTTACAAAATTCACACTGTTTGTCCCACAAAGCCCTGCTACCAATGCCAAGAAAAAAATGTTAATCAAAGCCTATATGGAATCTCTGTTGGTAACAGCTCCAAATATGAGAGCATTATCTCACTGATATATGGAATGTTAAAAACATACACACACACAGACTCATAGGAAAAAAGAAAAAGATCAGAGGCAAGAGGTGGGAGGTGGGGGAATTGGAGGAATGGGATCAAAATGAACAAAACACCATTTATAAGATAAAAAATTCTGGGAATGTCATCTGCACCATGAAGACTATAGCGAGTGCTGCTCTATGGTACATTTGAAAGTTGCTACGAGAGTAGATCCTAAAAGTTCTCATCTCGAGGGGAAAAAAACTCTTTCTTTGTATCTAGATGAAATGATGGATGTTAACTGAACTTACTGTGGTGATCACACTTAAATGTATATAGTCCTGCATGTCAGTTATGTCTCAATAAAACTGAGAAGAAAAAAAAAGAGAGAAAAGGAAAACAATCCAAGTATTTAATAATAGGTGTGTGACTTAAATAACGTGTGCTGCATTTTTAGGATATACTAGCACAGTGAAGAGAAAAATGCCTGGGTGGATCTCAGGAATGTCATGTTGAGCAAAAAAAAGCAAGTTGCAGAAAATATACTATGAATGCTGTGTGTATATATAAATATATTACTCAAATAACATATAATTTAAAACTAAATCAGTGTCTGCTGAAGTATACTCAATATTGTCTATATCATTTATTAAACTCCTCAAAAACATGGGAAAATATTTCCTGCATATATAGATATCTGATATTATTGTCTATCTCTAATGTATAAATGGGTTTTCATTCTAATAAGAAAAAGCCAGATCCCCAGAGAGGAAAAATTAACAGTCGTGAATACATAATTTGGAGAAGAAAAAAGATTCTCAAATCATCAGGAAGCATTTAGTCATGTTTTTACTCAATAAATAGGTCCTGAGCGTCTTCTGTGTCCAAGCATGTTCTGGGCAAGGGGACACATGGACAAACGAAACAAGCAGAAATCTCTGGCCTCATGGAGCTGGCATTCCAGTGAAGGGGCAGGGGGCGAAAATAAGCTAATAAGCTACCTCCATAAATGGCTGCAGAAGTTGTATGTTAGGAGGTAGAAAGTTGTGCAGGAGAGGACAGTAGGAGAGAGGCTGTGGGGGTGGGGATGGGAGGTGTGGCTGAGAGCGTGAGTCTGAAAGGGATATGGCCACTGTTCAAGAGAAGTTTGGAAGCAAGGTCCAAGGATAATGAAATGGGGACACGAGGACTTGGGCCTTTACCGGAAGTGAGGTGAGACAGGAAGTAGTTGAACAATGGGAAGTTTGAATATAGTGAAATCTGATTTAAGTCTTAACAGAGTAACTCTGATTGCTTTGCTGAGAATGTACTCTCCAGAGTTTAAACAAGACACACTCATGCTTGGGGTGCCTGGGTGGCTCAGTGTGTTAAGCCTCTGCCTTCAGCTCAGATCATGATCTCAAGGTCCTGGGATCGAGCCCTGCATCAGGCTCCCTGCTAAGCAGGGAGCCTGCTTCTCCCTCTCCCTCTGCTGCCTGCCTCTCTGCCTACTTGTGATCTCTCTCTCTCTCTCTTTCAAATAAATAAATAAAATCTTTTAAAAAAAAAAAAGGTGTACTCATGCTTAAACTCTATGGAATTTGGTTACAGAGATCAGAGGACTTGGAAGGTGCACAACCCCCCATTCAGCAATGACATTTTAGGAAATTATCAAATACCTAAAAAATAAACCTATAGCCATATGTACATGGTCGCATAAAATGGATTATCATGAAATAATTGTTCAGGATGTTACAGAATAACACTTATTGATATGAAGTTAGCCAAAAACATTAAAGGATAAAGCTCATAAGATAGCATATGTAGTAGCAGAGTTTTAAATAAATACATGCAGATAGAGTTTTGATATAAATACAGATACTCGTGTGTATGTTTGTAGACGTATGTACAAGGAAAAAACCCAGACTATGTGCCAAATAATGACAGAAGTGAGATTAGAATGATTTTTTCTTTAATATTTTTTTTCTGTATCGTCTCAACATTTACAATGAGGGATAAAGATTTTAAAAATTAAACTACTTCAACTTTGAAGTAGAACAGTCTGTGTGCATCATTTTTAATGGCAGTACAACATTTCATTGAACAGATACACGTGAATCCCTTGCCCCACTGTGTTCCTATATTCCATATCGGGAAGGCTGACGTCTCCGCATTTCATGCTATTTCCTTGGGTTGCATTCTCAGAAGTGCAAGCACTGGAAGAATGGCCACGAATGTGTTAAGGCTCTATTACTCATTGTCAAAATCCTTTGTAGAAAGATTGTTGTTTATGTGTGTACCCCCAGTGCTGTGAAACTTCTCTACAGCCAGAAGGAGTTGTTGTCACTCGGTAACATATCTGCTCTTCTGATGAATGGAAAGTGATTTTGCAACAGAATGTTAAAATGGAAATCCAGCCAAAGTGTTAAGCGGATCAAGACCAGATGTGAAAAGTGCTATTCTAGACTGACATACAAATTGTCACACTAGCTGCTGTCAGCTCCCATTGAGGACACTAAAGGGTAGGATGTTGGCTTAAAGACTGATTTTGTAGCTATTAGGATGTCAGGAGTCATTGCCCCCATCACCTCCAAGTGGGAAGAGTGAATGGGGATGCCCCTCATCTCGAGCCCCATGACAAAGACTTCAAGGGCTTTCTGAGAGTGCTTGACAGGAGTCACCTACTTCTGGTGACACAAATGGATCATGAATTCCAGGCCTCGGAATCACAAGGGGCAAGAGACAAGCTATCTAATTATGGGTGGAGGAATGAACGGGAAGTGGCTATGTTCTTTGGTCTACTTTCATGGCCAAGAGTGCATGAGTGATTCTCTAGTGTGTAAATGAAGCCATATGGGACAGGGAGTCCTGTCCTAGGGAACAGCTTGGACAGGCAAACACACTGCAGAGAGAGGCCACAGGTACAATCAGCCCCTACAAGGGCACTGCAGGTGAGAGATTCCCAGCAAGGGTGGGGTGGCGTTTCTCCAAAGCATTCTACAAAGGAACATGAGAAATATGATCAGCTTTAAAACTTTGCCAAGACCAGAGAATGGCAACACTAGATCACCTCACTGGCATCAGTCAAGCAAGAATGACAGCACCCCCATCGTCTCCTTCCTCCCTATACTCCAAGTCTAGAAGGTTAGAAGCCTTGGTCATCAATACTTGCTGAGGACACAGAAGAACAAGGTGAACAAAAAAGACAGTCATCCTTCTCTCACCCACAGAAGCTGGGGGAAAGGGGAAGACTTTAAGACTTTAAACGAGGCTTGAATTTTTGACTCATCCTTGGGATGGACATTCCATGAGTTGGGTCTCCTTGAATTACCTGAGTGACAAGCAAGACTGTGGATGCTGCTTGAGTTTTTATTCAGGGACTGGGGAAGGGTTCGCTCACACAATAACCTTGAAACAATTATAAAGAGAGTTTCATGACAATATATATTATATTTTACTAATTTTGAGAATTAGCAATTTTGAAAATTACTGATGTTGGTGGAAAAATAAAATTCCCGTGATTGTAGAAAGACGTGTTCTCAGGTCATCTCCTGGGTTCTTAGCGTCTGTAGTAATGTTAGCATCAGCCCATGGTTGGCTTTCTCCTTGGCCTTGGCCTTCATAAAGGAAGATTTCCAGGACAGAAACTGAATATATGGCATCAGTGTTTGCAGAGATCTCAGATTTTCTGTGTAAGATATTTCAAAAACTGAGAGTGGCACAGCTTAGGGCAATGATGGTAATTAGAAGGACACCCCCACGACTAACCACACAAAAAGTGATATTTGACTGTCCTCATCCAGCAGATTCATTCAGCACCCAAAATGCATAGCTTATCTTGAATTTCATGAGACTCTAATATCATGTATCATGGAAAAATAGCAAAAAATGTCCTGGGAATCAGGACTATACCAGAGGGCTCTGAATGTCTTGATATTATCCTGAGTTGCTAATAATCCCAAAATAACTAAAGAAATGTGATTTTTCAATGGCAGTCTCCTCTTCTCCCTCTGGCATCCGTCTCGTACATCTACTGCGCAAGTGGACTTTCCCTGGCACCAAGGATACTGAGTCCTCAGAAAAATGGAACTAAAAGTAGTCATATTGTAGTTAGAGAAGTTCCTCTCTCCTAGTAGCGAAACAATTGATGATGGTGAAGTGTAGCCAAAGAGATGCCAAGAAGCCTTCAGTTTATGTTAATAGTCTTTCAGTTGACATAAGAATATGGATATTATTGAATGTGCCAATGATTCCCTCTTCATACAATTCTTTTTAACACAGTGGTGTTATTTGTATGTCTAGATGTTTAAGTTCATTCGACGTGTTATTGAGAAGGCTTTATTTTCCCCTTATTTACTAAATATAAAGAAACAGTTACCATTTTTCTAAACATATCTATCTTCTTATTAATACCACTATGTTTGACTTTAAGTAAAAATGTTACCCATTATTTATTTTTGTCAAAAAAATATAAAGATAGAAAACTATGACTGGAAAAAAAGTGACAAAGACCAAGATGTCTTGATTTATAATGCTGTATTTTTATTTTTAGTATGAGTGCCTCCAGTTAATAAGCAGGCAAGAAATGATTGATTTTTTTTTTCCTTTCAGCGGTTTACCTCTGCAAGAGAACAATGCAAAACAAGGCAAGGCTGGAATTGGCAGACTATGAAGCTGTAAGTACTGAGGACTTTCTGGCAAAAAAAAAAAAAAAAAAAAAGTCATAAAAAATGAACAGGAATAAGGCCTATGGTCATTTCTGGAGATTCTGTTGAATTTATACCCCTGGATTTTAAGGACCAGATTTCCAGAATCAGGCATCAGAATGGTTCAGATCCCTGACTTGCTTGCTTCGTCTCATCATTCACACTGGGGATGGTGAACTTCTAGATGCACACTCACAAGAGAAGGGAGAAACATGTCTTGCTAAACTTGACTTAACTGTGAAGACGTTAGATGTGTCTTCTATATAGCGAAGACCTCCAAACGTAGAGAAATTAAATGCATTTACTTTGAATAAATAGTTTTTGCAAAGCAGAAAACATTAATGTGATGTAATTTGTTCAGACAATTGCTGTGTTGTGATTTACTGACTTTGAAGCACTGACTAGAAATGGTAGTAGTCTACTGAGGATTTACATTCTTGTCAGGAACTGGACAGACTGACTGAATCATTAGTAGAAATGTATTGCTTTCCTGCTCCTCACTAAAATGGGCACAGAAAACCGAATGGATGAGTCTTGAGCACTTTTTTTATACAAAGTGATTTTTAGTATATTAGATGTTCACTTGTGGTCCCTAAAGCCAATGATTCACAAAATTAATATTTGTGATAGGTTTCCCTCTTTCCTCTGACTGTTAATATGAAGACAAGCTCCGTTCAGTGAGCATGGCTTACCATTCAGAACCAGAGTACACTTACTATTTTAGAAATTCTAGAGTTGTTTTCTTGACAAATTTATACAGTAGATAAATAAGACATAAGGAGCGTAGATGAGCACACGGACATCTTGACCTATGGTATATTTTTCAGGAGAGCCTGGCCAGGCTGCAGAGAGCCTTTGCTCGGAAGTGGGAGTTCATTTTTATGCAAGCAGAAGCACAAGCAAAGTGAGTCCTTGTGAGTCTTTTGGAAAATTTGTTCAAGTTGTGGCCTTTTGTCCAGAGAGGTGGTGCTACAATTAACATGACTTATTATTCGCTGTTACGATGTTGACAGAGTGGACAAGAAGAGAGACAAGATTGAAAGGAAGATCCTTGATAGCCAAGAGCGAGCATTCTGGGACGTCCACAGACCTGTGGTAAGCAAACGTGCAGGTGTTCTCTCCAGTTCATAATCTGAGCCTTTGGAAACCGAAGGATGCCTGAAAAAGTGAGGAAACAATGTGGTAGCCCTAACTCTCTTCCCCAAATCTTGGTGATTTAGTTAAGAAAAGATTGCCACTTTTGTGTCAGATAACCGAAATTCAGTAGCGTAATGTTTAATTTATAAAGCTGTGCATTTTTCCACCACAACATCACTTTTGTCCTTTGAGGTACTTTATACTTTCATACTCTTGAAGGAAACAAGACTGCAGCAAAGCAGTCTTATGTAAACCATGTGACTCCGAGTAACAAATAATTTATGTCCTTGATTAATACCGGAAAGCTTTATGTAAGGAATTCCACACTGGTTATGTGCATCATAAGAAAACGTGTCTAATCTCATATATTTCTTTCTATTTTGATATTATGTGTTTGTCTTCCATATATTTCTTTAAATACAGACAGGGCATTAGAGAATAATATTTACATAAATATAGAATAAATATCAGGTTCACAGCATGAGGCGAATCAAGACCGATGAGAATATTTTAAGAACTTTCCTCTCAGCACCTTCAGGATCAGACCAAAATAGGTCTGCTTTCCAAAGATTTCTTCATATATATGTGTATGTTTCAATTGCAGATAGCAATGCAATTGTTAAATTCTATATTGAATTTTTCTCTCTTTGAATTCCCAAAAGATTAGGCTCAGAATTAACTGGCTTCGCTGCTCAATATTCAGATCAAGTTTTGTTGCTCATGGTGAAAAAGGATTATGAGGTCATGTGCATAATTGTTGCAAGAATACGAAGCAGGATTTTTCTTTGTTTGTTTATTTGAAGCAATCTCTAGAAACCCGCCAATACATGATGCTCCTGTGTTTATCCACTTTATGCCCCTGGACATCTGGTGGCCCATCTCTAGCCTTGTTCAGCTTTAATGGCCGGCATCCTTGGGGCAACGTAAGAGGACTTGCTCCCTGACTTCCCCGCACTGCCTACATTCATTCCTACATTCACTCCATGGCAGAAACACCAGCTCACAGAGCATGTAGATGAATCCCGCCTCAACCCACTCCTCTGCTCCCTCCCCGATGAGTCTCTCAGCTGGCCTCTGGCCCTCTGTGTGCCCAACTGGAGACAGAACCTGTTCACGGTTGTTTTTGCTCTGTCCAGCCCTCTGTGTCTCCCTGCAGCAAGGAGCACCCTGAGGGAGAAACCACCCCAAAGCCAAGGCCTCCATTTCTCTTTATTCAACTTGTCGGTACTGATGATAGGTGCAGATGTTGAGGAAACTAATCTGTGGGACCTCTCTTGGTATCAGTCTTTTACTTCTGAACTCTTGGTTTCTTCCACACTTTCCATTTTACTTAGGCTGTTCTTCAGGAACTTGGAATCTGGGTCCAAGGCTTAGGCAATGGGAGAACTACAACGTGGCCTTCCTTGGTGTTTACCCCATAGCTTACCTGGAATGATCTGATTGTGTTGACTCTTCTCTTCAAAGGGTTTATTCTCTGTCCACCTCTGAAACTTTTTGAACTCTCTGAGGGATAGCCTTTGTCCCCAACTTTTTAATGTATCAGTTCTGTAGCCATCTGCCAGCGCCATGACTAACCATTGTCTCCATCAAAAACCGTATCTGAACCTCCTACAACAGAGTGTGCCTGTGCAACCTCATGTAAAAATGCCATTTATTCTGTATCAATATGTGCTATTCTACTGCAGGAAATGTTGATTAGAACATAGTCCTTGATCCTAAAACTCACATCCGGTACAAGCATTTTACGAACATAGTCACAAACACTTTAAGACAGATAAGACTGCACATTTGTTTTCTGGGGGGAAATACAGGTGGTCATTGGGTTTGTATGACTTGCCCATATCCACCCAGCTGGTAGCTGCAGAACCAATCCTCATGCGACCTTCTTCGACTCCATAGTCTGAGTCACAAAGGAAGGGGAACTGTGAGAAAGTAGGGTGACTCCAGTTAAAGAAAGCATCTGCACCAAGAGTTATACCCTCACTGCATGTCTCCATTCTGCAAAAAGAAGGGATAAAGAGTTCCTAGTAGTGTGCATGTGATATAGTTGTGTTTACAGGTGTCTTGTTACAGGTATATTTTACTTGTGTATTTTACTCATGGTTTTTGAGTATTCTTTTCACACTCATTTTGCTGTTTTCAAGAGCTGAGAGTTCAAGCCATCTTTCAAACATTGTAGGCCACACATCTCTGATCTAGGGGAACCCCACTGCCGTGTGGAGAACAATGTGTTCGGTGTGGTTATACAAGATGAACCCTAAAGGACCAGTTCCAGTAGTGTTGGCTACAATAAGTACTATCTCCTATATTCAGATAGGATAATTTCGTGTGATCTATATACTATTTCAAGAACAATGTAAAATTTTTATAAAGGTATAAATAAATCCAGTTGACATAAATTGTTAGTACATGGAAGATATCACAAAGAATGCACTTATTTTTATTTTGGTTTTGAAAAGACAAATTATAAAAATATGAATTGACTGTTATAAGTGTTAAAATCTGGAGATCGATATCCCCATTAGAATAAAAAAAACCCTCTGTTCAAATTTCACAGACTGATAAACAATTTAATTGAAAGGACTTTAAGTTACAAAATTATATTTTCCTGGATAGGTTTAGCTTCATCAATATATAAAGTGTCATTGTTTTCAAAAACCAGACATGGAGTTATTTTAATAGTAATATTTGTTGACTTTTTTCATTTTACTTCTTCTTATACAATCCTACTAATAACATTTCAGTAAAAAAAAAACATAACAAGGAAGAGTTAAGCCTCATGACACTTTTATTAATTCAAGGTGATCTGCTACATTGTATGGTTTGGTTTGCTTTGATTTTATCTGGTTTTACTCTGGCATTTATTTAATCAAAAATAGGTTGGAAGCCATTAGCTAAAAATTAGGTAGGGAAAGGGGAGTCTCAGAAAGCAGCTCAGAGTCTTTAAAGTATACTTTTAAAAATTAATTGAAAATATTATAATATATTACATGAATTTCCACTTGAAGATATAGAAAATATACATAATATGAGTTAACTTTTTAAAGAACCATGAGGTCACTTAACACAGTATAATCAATCTATTGCACTTAATACCATTAGGAAATAAGTCTAGCTTCTCCAAGCATGCCCATATTTACTCCAGGAAAAATAAATAAATAAGCGAAGTCATTAACACCAAGAAGGACTCTTCAGTTGTCAGGGATTCCAGATAGAATCGTCAAAAACAAACTACTCGAGAAGACAGTGGGAGAAATACACCAAATTGTAGTAAATGTCAAAAGTAATTTGGAATTTTTGTTAATTGGTGTACTTAATGTTTCAGTATTTTTATGAAGCCCCTTAAGGGTTAATGTATTCATAGTCTGTATTAATAGAATTTTAGAAACTTAGTTTAATTGAAGTAAAAATTGGGCGCCTGGGTGGCTCAGTGGGTTAAAGCCTCTGCTTTTGGCTCAGGTCATGATCCCAGGGTCCTGGGATCGAGGCCCGCATCGGGCTCTCTGCTCAGCAGGGAGCCTGCTTCCTCCTCTCTCCTCTCTCTCTGCCTGTCTCTCTGTCTGCCTCTCTGCCTACTTGTAATCTCTCTCTGTGTGTGTCAAATGAATAAATAAAATAAATAAATAAATAAATAAATAAATAAAATAAAAATTAATTGAAAATATTATAATATATTACATGAATTTCCACTTGAAGATATAGAAAATATACATAATATGAGTTAACTTTTTAAAGAACCATGAGGTCACTTAACACAGTATAATCAATCTATTGCACTTAATACCATTAGGAAATAAGTCTAGCTTCTCCAAGCATGCCCATATTTACTCCAGGAAAAATAAATAAATAAGCGAAGTCATTAACACCAAGAAGGACTCTTCAGTTGTCAGGGATTCCAGATAGAATCGTCAAAAACAAACTACTCGAGAAGACAGTGGGAGAAATACACCAAATTGTAGTAAATGTCAAAAGTAATTTGGAATTTTTGTTAATTGGTGTACTTAATGTTTCAGTATTTTTATGAAGCCCCTTAAGGGTTAATGTATTCATAGTCTGTATTAATAGAATTTTAGAAACTTAGTTTAATTGAAGTAAAAATTGGGCGCCTGGGTGGCTCAGTGGGTTAAAGCCTCTGCTTTTGGCTCAGGTCATGATCTCAGGGTCCTGGGATCGAGGCCCGCATCAGGCTCCCTGCTCGGTGGGGAGCCTGCTTCCCCCCCTCTCTCTCTGCCTGCCTCTCTGCCTCCTTGTGATCTCTCTCCCTCTGTGAAATAAATAAATAAATAAATAAAAATAAAAAATAAAAAATAAAAAAAAATTGAAGTAAAAATTATGCTTGTCACAGTGCTAAGGAACTCAATTTTAGAGATTTATGCTCAGTTCTAGAAACCATACTTTTAAAAAAAGGAAGTGTGGTTTAATTATAGTTAAGGTGAATAGTGAAGGGGGCATAGTCAAAAATAAGTAAAAAAAATTATGAAATTATTCAAGATTAGCAGCCTTAAGGATAAGAGGACTTAAAATAGGTATCTCCATATTTTAGGAATTTAACTAGGTAGATTTGGAATGAGGCTCCCTCATTCCAAAGCATTCATTTTTACAATACTTGCAGTTGCCTCCAGCAATTGCACTACTAGGTATTTAACCATACGAAAATAGTGATTCAAAGGGGGAGATTTAAGGATTTAAGATGGTGGAGTAGGGGGACCCTAAGTGTGTCTTGTCCCTTGAATACAACTAGATAGTTATCAAATCATTCTGAACACCTGAGAAATCAATCAGAGATCAGAGAAAATGAATGCTGCAAGTCTACAATCAGAAAAGTGACCACCGTTTGGAAAGAGGGAGGTGCAGAGACTTGCATCTGGGTGATAAAACTGAAGATAGGACGGGAGGGAGGGAGTCTGCTTAAGGAGGCTACTGCAAGTATTGTAAGCAGAGGAGTGCAGAATTGGAGCTTTTAGAAACCTGCTACAGTGCTGTAGGTGCCTGGCTTGAAGGTGCTCAGGTGGTGAAGCAGGACGAAATCTCAGGTGTGACATTGTGGTCTCAGGATCTCCGGGGGTCGCAAAAAGAATAAATGCATCAGAGTTCCCAGGCATAGGATCAGGAAAGCCAACGGAGAACAGAGTCTGGTTGCAAGCTTTCTTCTCCATGTTGCCCCAAACGTCAAACCTATTCACAGTCATGCGACCACTTTCCTGGGAGGGACCGGCAAAAGGCAAAAGTGTGGCAAGGCCCACCCCCTCCTGAGAAGGAGGAGCACGTGTCCACAGTGCAAGAGTCCATAAAATTTGGAATTTTGGGACTCTGTTGTGCCTGAGATTAAAACGCCTGGTCACAGGCCAGGTGAACAGAGAGTTCTGATGGAAACTGGGAGACAAGAGTGATTGATTGTTTTCCTGTGAGGGCTCACTGAACAGTGAGGGGTATAAATTTTCAGCTCCCAGGGCTAGCCAGTGGGACGCAGCCATATTCATCCCCCCCATCAGAGCTGAAAGCCTTCAGGGAGTAAAACAGCGCCACATAGTGGAATCCGGAGCCAGTTACGCTGAGCCCTGCCTCTGCCCACATGAGGCACCTTTGCCATAGGGCAAATCCACCTGAGAAATAGTGCAACAGGCCCCTCCCCCAAAAGACCAGCACAGACAACTCATTTGTACCAAGCTTAGCTATCATAGAGGGATTCAAAGCTTCAGCCCTTGGGGAAAACAATACATACCATTCATACATACCATTCTTTGTATTTTTTTTTTTTAGTATTTTAGTATTGTTTTTTCAGTTATTTTTCTTTTCTTTTTTTCTTTTCTATTTATTTATTTTTTCAGTGGTCCAAGATTCATTGTTAATGCACCACACCCAGGGCTTCATGCAGTACTGCCCTCCTTAATATCCACCACCAGGCTCCCCCTTCCCCTCCATAACCCTCAGTTTGTTTCTCAGAGTCCACAGTCTCTCATGGTTCGTCTCCCCTTCCAGTTTACCACAATTCACTTTTACTTTCCTTCTCCTAATGTCCTCCATTTTATTCCTTATGTTCCACAAGTAAGTGAAACCATATGACAATTGACGTTCTCTGCTTGACTTATTTCACTCAGAATAATCTCCTCCAGACCTGTCCATGTTTCCATGTTGATACAAAACTTGGGTATTCATCGTTTCTGATGGCTGCATAATATTCCATTGTATATATGGACCACATCTTCTTTATCCATTCATCTGCTGAAGGGCATCTCAACTCTTTCCACAGTTTGGCAATTGTGGACGTTGCTGCTATGAACACTGGGGTACATATGGCCCTTCTTTTCACTACATCTGTATCTTTGGGGTAAATACCCAGTAGTGTGATTGCAGGGTCATAGGGTAGCTCTATTTTTAATTTTTTGAGGAATCTCCACACTTTTCCAAAGTGGCTGCACCAACTTGCATTCCCACGGACAGTGGAAGAGGGTTCCCCTCTCTCCCATCCTCCCCACACTTGTTGTTTTCCTGTCCTGACAATTTTTGCAATTCTAACTGTTGTAAGGTGGTATCTCAGTGTGGTTTTGATGGTTTTGATTTGAGTTTCCCTGATGGCTAGTGATGATGAAAAACATTATTAACATACACTGTATTAGTGTCATGGGTAGAATTTAGTGATTCATCAACTGAAAACAGTGCCCAGTGCTCATTACTTCAAGTGCCCTCCTTAATGCCCATCACCCAATTATCCCTTTTGCCCAACGACCTCCCCTCCAACAACACTCAGTTTGTTTTATGTCCACCTGTACTCTCTTGATTACTGTAGCTTTATAATATTTGAAATTGGGAAGTGTAATGCCTCCAGCTTTATTCTTATTTCTCGAGATTGCTTTGGCTATGTGGAGTCTTTTGTGGTGCCATATGGTTTTAGGTTTGTTTTTTCTATTTCTATAAAAAAATGCCATTGGGATGTTGATAGGGATTGCACTGAACCTACAGATAGCTTTAGATAGTATGCACATTTTAAGGAATTTGGACGAAGATGGCAGAGGAGCAGGAGACTGAATATCATCAGGTCCCAGAAACTCACCCAGATAGTTATCAAACCATTCTGAACACCTACAAATTCAATAGGAGATTGAAGAGAAGAAGAGCAGCAATTCTAAGAACAGAAAACCGACCACTTTCTGGAAGGTAGGACGTGTGGAGAAGTGAATCTGAAGCAATGGGAAGATAGACCCTGGGGGGAGGGGCCAGCTCCCTGCAAGTGAGAGAGCAACGGAGCACAAAATCGGAACTTTTAGAAGTCTGCTCCACTGAGAAACATCGCCCCAGAGGCTAAGGGGGGGGGGTGAAGCCCTCGCAGGGACAGTGTGGTCCCAGGACCCATGGGGACACAAAAAGACCAGGGGCATCTGAGCTTGACAGAGCTCCCAGGTATCAGAGAGGAGAAGCCGACTGGAGAGATGGAGCCAAGCTGAGGAGGTGTCTCTCAGCTTGGTGTTACCTTGGGTCATGATCCAAAGCACAGTCGGGCCACTGCTCTTTGATCACAAATGGCAGATCTGGAGAGACTCCCTCCTGCCTCCTCCAGGAGGAGCAGCACAGGAGCATTCTGCAGGAATCTGCTGGGTTTGGAGATTCTAAATGGGCCACGCTCCAAAGATAGAAACGCTTGGTCACAGGCCGGGTGAGCTTGGAGTGTGGCCAGAGACCAGGGAGACAGGAGGGACTGACTGATTTTCTCTGAGGTGCACTGAGGAGTGAGGCCACGAGCTCTCAGCTCCTCCGGGTTGGAGACTGGGAGGCCACCATTTTCGGTCCCGTCCTCCAAAGCTGTACGGAAAGCGTTCAGGAAACAAAAGCTCCTGAGAGCGACCCAGAGCTGATTACTTAGCCTGGCCCCTGGCAAGTGTGGTGCAATTTTGCCTCGGGCAAAGACACTTGAGAATCACAGCAACAGGCCCCTCCCCCAGAAGATCAGCAAGAACATCCAGCCAAGACCAAGTTCACAGATCACTGAGAGTTGTGGCACTCCAGAGCTGGGGGAAAGCAACACAGAGAATTCATGGCCTTTTCCCCATGATCCTTTAATCATTCAAAGTTAAATTCTTTGAATTTTATTTTTTTCCTTNGGTGAAGCCCTCGCAGGGACAGTGTGGTCCCAGGACCCATGGGGACACAAAAAGACCAGGGGCATCTGAGCGTGACAGAGCTCCCAGGTATCAGAGAGGAGAAGCCAACTGGAGAGATGGAGCCAAGCTGAGGAGGTGTCTCTCAGCTTGGTGTTACCTTGGGTCATGTTCCAAAGCACAGTCGGGCCACTGCTCTTTGATCACAAATGGCAGATCTGGAGAGACTCCCTCCTGCCTCCTCCAGGAGGAGCAGCACAGGAGCATTCTGCAGGAATCTGCTGGGTTTGGAGATTCTAAATGGCCCACACTCCAAAGATAGAAACGCTTGGTCACAGGCCGGGTGAGCTTGGAGTGTGGCCGGAGACCAGGGAGACAGGAGGGACTGACTGCTTTTCTCTGAGGTGCACTGAGGAGTGAGGCCACGAGCTCTCAGCTCCTCCAGGTTGGAGACTGGGAGGCCACCATTTTCGGTCCCGTCCTCCAAAGCTGTACGGAAAGCGTTCAGGAAACAAAAGCTCCTGAGAGCGACCCAGAGCTGATTACTTAGCCTGGCCCCTGGCAAGTGTGGTGCAATTTTGCCTCGGGCAAAGACACTTGAGAATCACAGCAACAGGCCCCTCCCCCAGAAGATCAGCAAGAACATCCAGCCAAGACCAAGTTCACAGATCACTGAGAGTTGTGGCACTCCAGAGCTGGGGGAAAGCAACACAGAGAATTCATGGCCTTTTCCCCATGATCCTTTAATCATTCAAAGTTAAATTCTTTGAATTTTATTTTTTTCCTTACTCTTTTCTTATAAATTTTTCCTCTTTTCTATTATAACGTTTTTTGTTTTGTTTTGTTTTGTTTTTAAAGATTTTATTTATTTATTTGACACAGAGAGAGAGAGAGAGATCAGATCACAAGTAGGCAGAGAGGCAGGCAGAGAGAGAGAGNAGAGAGAGAGGGGGAAGCAGGCTCCCCGCTGAGCAGGGAGCCCGATGCGGGCCTCGATCCCAGGACCCTGGGATCATGACCTGAGCCGAAGGCAGAGGCTTTAACCCACTGAGCCACCTAGGCACCCTATTATAACGTTTTTTAAATATTATATCTTATCAATACCTTTTTAAAAATATTTTTAAATTTTCATTGTTATAGTCATATTTTATCCCTTCATTGTATTTAACCTTATTTTTTGTATACATATAGGGTCTGTTCAATTCACCAGTATAATAGATATAGATATAGATGGAGATAGAGATAGATATAGAGACAGAGTCAGAGACAGAGATAGATATAGAAACAGAAATAGATGATATAGATATAAGGTTTTGTTTTATTTGGGGTTTTTTGGGGGGGATGTTCTTATTCTTGTTGTTGTTTTTCCCCTCTTTCTTCTCCCTCCAGTTTCGGGTCTCTTCTGATTAGATTACTGTATATTTTTCTGGGGTCATCGCTACCCTTTAGTATTTTGTTCTTTCATCCATCTACTCTTATCTACATAAAATGATGAGGCGGAAAAAATAACCACAGAAAAAAGCATAAGANCAGTAATGACGGCTAGGGACCTAATCAATGCGGACATTAGTAATATGACAGAACTAGAGTTCAGAATGACGATTATCAAGGTGCTAGCTGGGTTCAAAAAAAGCATGGAAGATAATAGAGAATCCCTCTCTAGAGAAATAAAAACCCTTTCTGGAGAAAAAAAAAGAACTAAAATCTAAGCAAGTTGAAATCAAAAAGCTATTAAAGAGGTGAAATAAAAAATGGAGGCTCTTACTGCAAGGATAAATGAGGCAGAAGAGAGAATTAGTGATACAGAAGACCAAGTGACAGAGAATAAAGAAGCAGAGGAAAAGAGAGAAAAAGAACTACTGGACCATGAGGTGAGAATTCGACAGATAAGTGATACCATAAAACAAAACAATATTAGAATAATTGGGATCCCAGAAGAAGAAAGAGACAAAGAGGGGAAGAAAGTATGTTGAAGCAAATTGTAGTACAGAACAAGCATCAAAATCCAGGAGGCACAGAGAACCCCCTTCAAAATCCATAAAAATAGGTCCACACCCCATCATCTAATAGTCAAACTTACAAGTCTTAGTGACAAAGAGAAAATCCTGAAAGCAGCTCAGGACAAGAGGTCTATAACATACAATGGTAGAAATATTAGACTGACAGCAGATCTATCCACAGAGACCTGGCAGGCCAGAAAGTACTGGCATGATATATTCAGAGCACTAAATGAGAAAAATATGCAGCCAAGAATACTATATCCAGCTAGGCTGTTATTGAAAATAGAAGGAGAGAAAAAAATCTTCCAGGACAAGCAAAAACTAAAGGAATTTGCAAACACCAAGCCAGCCCTACAGGAAATATNAAAGAAACATAGACCAGAAAGGAAGAAACACAATATACAGTAACAGTCACCTTACAGGCAATACAATGGCTCTAAATGTATATCTCTCAATAGTTACTCTGAATGTAAATGGACTAAATGCCCCAACTAAAAGACACAGGGTATCAGAATGGATTAAAAAACAAGACCCATTGATATGCTGTCTACAAGAAACTCATTTTACCCACAAAGAAACTTCCAGATTTAAAGTGAGGGGTGGGGCGCCTGGGTGGCTCAGTGGGTTAAAGCCTTCTTTCGGCTCAGGTCATGATCCCAGGGTCCAGGGATCGAGGCCTGCATTGGGCTCTCTGCTCAGCGGGGATCCTGCTTCCTCCTCCCCCCTCTCTCTCTGCCTGCCTCTCTGCCTACTTGTAATCTCTCTCTCTCTGTCAAATAAATAAATAAAATTTAAAAAAGAAAAAAGAAAAAAATAAAGTGTGGGGTGGAAAACAATTTACCATGCCAATGGACATCAAAAGAAAGCTGGAGTGGCAATCCTTGTATCAGACAAATTAAATTTTAAGCCAAAGACTATAATAAGAGATGAGGAAGGACACTATATCATACTTAAAGGATCTGTCCAACAAGAAGATCTAACAATCATAAATATCTATGCCCCTAACATGGGAGCAGCCAATTATATAAACCAATTAATAACAAAATCAAAGAAACACATTGACAAGAATACAATATTAGTAGGGGACTTGAACACCCCCCTTACTGAAATGGACAGATCATCAAAGCAAAAGATCAACAAGGAAATAAAGGCTTTAAATGACACCCTGGACCAGTTGGACATCACAGATATATTCAGAACATTCCATCCCAAAACAACAGAATACACATTCTTCTCCAGTGCACATGGAACATTCTCCAGAATAGACCATATTCTGGGTCACAAATCAGGTCTCAACAGGTACCAAAAGATTGGGATCATTCCCTGCATATTTTCAGACCATAATGCTCTGAAACTAGAACTCAACCACAAGAGGAAAGTTGGAAAGAACTCAAATACATGGAGGCTAAAGAACACCCTACTCAAGAATGAATGGGTCAACCAGGAAATTAAAGAAGAATTAAAAAAATTCATGGAAACAAATGAAAATGAAAACACAACTGTTCAAAATCTTTGGGACACAGCAAAAGCAGTCCTAAGAGGAAAGTATATAGCAATACAAGCCTTTCTCAAGAAACAAGAAAGGTCTCAAGTACACAACCTAACTCTACACCTACAAAAGCTAGAGAAAGAACAGCAAAGAAAGGCTACACCCAGCAGGAGAAGAGAAATCATAAAGATCAGAGCAGAAATCAATGAAATAGAAACCAAAAGAACAGTGGAACAAATCAATGAAACTAGGAGCTGGTTCTTTGAAAGAATTAATAAGATTGATAAACCCCTGGCCATACTTATCCAAAAGAAAAGAGAAAGGACTCAAATTAATAAAATCATGAATGAAAGAGGAGAGATCACAACCAACACCAAAGAAATACAAACAATTCTAAGAACATATTATGAGCAACTCTACACCAGCAAATTTGACAATCTGGAAGAAATGGATGCATTCTTAGAGAAATATAAACTACCAAAACTGAACCAGGAAGAAACTGAAGACCTGAATAGACCCATCACCAGTAAGGAGATTGAAGCAGTCATCAAAAATCTCCCAACGAACAAGAGCCCAGGGCCAGACGGCTTCCCAGGGGAATTCTACCAAACATTTAAAGAAGAATTAATACCTATTCTCCTGAAACTGTTCCAAAAAATAGAAATGGAAGGAAAACTTCCAAACTCCTTTTATGAGGCCAGCATTACCTTGATCCCCAAACAAAGCAAAGACCCCATCATAAAGGCGAATTGNCAAATCAGGTCTCAACAGGTACCAAAAGATTGGGATCATTCCCTGCATATTTTCAGATCATATGCTCAAGAAACTAGAACTCAACCACAAAAGGAAAGTTGGAAAGACCTCAAATACATGGAGGCTGAAGAACACCCTACTCAAGAATGAATGGGTCAACCAGGAAATTAAAGAAGAATTTAAAAAATTCATGGAAACAAATGAAAATGAAAACACAACTGTTCAAAATCTTTGGGACACAGCAAAAGCAGTCCTAAGAGGAAAGTATATAGCAATACAAGCCTTTCTCAAGAAACAAGAAAGGTCTCAAGTACACAACCTAACTCTACACCTACAAAAGCTAGAGAAAGAACAGCAAAGAAAGCCTACACCCAACAGGAGAAGAGAAATCATAAAGATCAGAGCAGAAATCAATGAAATAGAAACCAAAAGAACAGTGGAACAAATCAACGAAACTAGGAGCTGGTTCTTTGAAAGAATTAATAAGATTGATAAACCCCTGGCCAGACTTATCCAAAAGAAAAGAGAAAGGACTCAAATTAATAAAATCATGAATGAAAGAGGAGAGATCACAACCAACACGAAAGAAATACAAACAATTATAAGAGCATATTATGAGCAACTCTACACCAGCAAATTTGACAATCTGGAAGAAATGGATGCATTCCTAGAGAAATATAAACTACCAAAACTGAACCAGGAAGAAATTAAAGACCTGAGTAGACCCATCACCAGTAAGGAGATTGAAGCAGTCATCAAAAATCTCACAACAAACAAGAGCCCAGGGCCAGACGGCTTCCCAGGGGAATTCTACCAAATATTTAAAGAAGAATTAATACCTATTCTCCTGAAACTGTTCCAAAAAATAGAAATGGAAGGAAAACTTCCAAACTCCTTTTATGAGGCCAGCATTACCTTGATCCCCAAACAAAGCAAAGACCCCATCATAAAGGCGAATTGCAGACCAATATCCTTGATGAACACAGATGCAAAAATCCTCAACAAAATACTAGCTAATAGGATCCTACAGCACATTAAAAGGATTATTCACCACGACCAAGTGGGGTTTATTCCCGGGCTGCAAGGTTGGTTTAATATCTGCAAATCAAGCAATGTGATACAGGACATTAATAAAAGAAAGAACAAGAACCATATGATCCTCTCAATAGATGATGAAAAAGCATTTGACATAGTACACCATCCTTTCTTGATCAAAACTCTTCACAGTGTAGGCAAAGAGGGTACATGCCTCAATATTATCAAAGCCACCTATGAAAAACCCACAGCGAATATCATTCTCAATGGAGAAGAACTGAGAGCTTTTCCCCTAAAGTCAGGAACATGGCAAGGCTGTCCACTGTTACCACTGCTATTCAACATGGTACTACAAGTCCTAGCCTCAGCAGTCAGACAACAAAAAGAAATAAAAGGCATCCAATTCAGCAAGGAAGATGTCAAACTCTCACTCTTTGCAGATGATATGATACTTTATGTGGAAAACCCAAAGGACTCCACTCCAAAACTGCTAGCACTCATACAGGAATTCAGTCAAGTGTCAGGATATAAAATCAATGCACAGAAATCAGTTGCATTTCTATATACCAACAACAAAACAGAAGAAAGAGAAATTAAAGAGTCAATCCCATTTACAATTGCACCCAAAACCATAAGATACCTAGGAATAAACCTAACCAAAGAGGCAAAGAATCTGTATTCAGAAAACTATAAAGTACTCATGAAAGAAATTGAGGAAGACACAAAGAAGTGGAAAAACATTCCATGCTCATGGATTGGAAGAACAAATATTGTGAAAATGTCTATGCTTCCTTGAGCAATCTACACATTTAATGCAATCCCCATCAAAATACCAGCAAGTTATTTCAAAGAAATGGAACAAATAATCCTAAAATTTATATGGAACCAGAGAGACCCTGAATAGTCAAAGGAATGTTGAAAAAGAAAACCAGAGTTGTTGACATCACAATTCCAGACTTCAAGCTCGATTACAAAACTGTAATCATCAGGACAGTATGGTACTGGCACAAAAACAGATACATAAATCAGTGGAACAGAATAGAGAGCCCAGAAATGATCTCTCAACTCTGTGGTCGACTAATCTTCGACAAAGCAGGAAAGAATGTCCAGTGGGAAAAAGACAGTCTCTTCAACAAATGGTGTTGGGAAAACTGGTCAGCCACATGCAGAAAAATGAAACTGGATCATTTCCTGACACCACACACAAAAANTAGACTCAAAATGGATGAAAGACCTCAATGTGAGAAAGGAATCCATCAAAATCCTTGAGAACACAGGCAGCAACCTCTTCAACCTCAGCCGCAGCAACTGCTTCCTAGAAACATCACCAAAGGCAAGGGAAACAAGGGCAAAAATGAACTATTGGGACTTCATCGAGATTAAAAGCTTTTGCACAGCAAAGGGAAGAGTCAACAAAACCAAAAGACAACTGACAGAATGGGAGAAGATATTTGCAAATGACATATCAGATAAAGGGCTTGTACCCAAAATCTATAAAGAACTTCTCAAACTCAACTCCCATAGAACAAATAACCCAGTCAAGAAATGGGCAGAAGACATGAACAAACATTTCTCCAAAGAGGACATCCACATGGCCAACAGACACATGAGGAAGTGCTCAACATCACTCGGCATCAGANAAGTGCTCAACATCCCTCGGCATCAGGGAAATACAAATCAAAACCACAGTGAGATACCACCTCACACCAGTCAGAATGGCTAAAGTCAACAATTCAGGAAACGACAGATGTTGGCAAGGATGTAGAGAAAAGGCAACCCTCCTCTGCTGTTGGTGGGAATGCAAGCTGATGCAGCCACTCTGGAAAACAGTATGGAGGTTCCTCAAAAAGTTGAAAATAGAGCTACCCTATGACCCAGCAATTGCACTACTGGGTATTTACTCTAAGGATACAAATGTAGTGATCCACACGGGCACGTGCACCTAAATGTTTATAGCAGCAATGTCCACAATAGCCAAACTATGGAAAGAACCTAGATGTCCATCAACAGATGAATGGATAAAGAAGAAGTGGTATATATATACAATGGAATACTATGCAGCCATCAAAAGAAACAAAACTTTGCCATTTGCAACGATGTGGATGGAACTAGAGGGTATTATGCTGAGCGAAATAAGTCAATCAGAGAAAGACAATTATCATAGGATCTCTCTGATATGAGGAATTTGAGGGGCAGGGCAGAGGGTCATGGGGATAGGGAGGAAAAAATAATGAAACAAGATGTGATCAGGAAGGAGACAAACCTTAAAGACTTTTAATCACACAAAACAACCTGAGGGTTAGTGGGGGTGGGAGGGTAGGGATAGGGTGGCTGGGTTATGGACATTGGGCAGGGTTTGTGCTATGGTGAATGCTGTGAAAGGTGTAAGCCTGATGATTCACAGACCTGTACCCCTGGGGCAAAAAAAAAAAAAAAGAATACATAGTATGGACATTTTATGAATATTAATTCTTCCAAGCACAGAATATCTTTCCATTTATTTATGTCTTCTCCAATTTCTTTCATCAGTGTCTTATAGTTTTCAGTGTACAGGCCTTTTACCCCCTTGGTTTAAATTTATTCCCTAAGGATTTTATCGTGTTTGATGCTATTATAAATAGGATTTTTTTTAATGTCTTTTCCAAATAATTCATTGTTAGTATTTAAAAAGAGTACTGATTTATGTATGTTTACTTTTTTTCCTGCAACTTAATCCTGCAAATTACTGAATTTGTTGATTAGATCTAACAGGTTTTTTTGTGAGTGTGTGGATTCTTTAGGATTTTTAATATATGGTCATGTCATTTGCAAACAGACAATTTTATTTCTTTCTCTCTGACTTGGATGCCTTTTACTTAGTTTTCTTGCCTGATTCCTCTGGTTATGACTTCCGATTGCATATTAGCATTTCTGATAGTTTCATTGACACTACCTTCAGAATACTTGTTTTAATACTTGTCAGATCATGGTCTTGAGGAGCAGAGAGTATGTCTTAAATGTTTAAGTGTTGCATTTTATTGGGCACAATTTAATGTGAAATTTTGAATGGAGTAATTGAGAAATTGTGGAAGTATGAAATTTGCCAAGGATTTTTCTAAAGGGTGATTGCAGATTTGGAACACAGAGTTTGTTTTAGGGCATGCTGAGTGTGACAGCATAACATCCAGATCGAAATGGTAGTAGTTATAGATGTCGGACAAAGTTTGAGGAATGTTTTAAGGTTCTCATATTAATTTCAAAACTTATTAAGTAAAGGGTAATTGAGGCCCAGATGCAGGAGCAGTTTGTCAGTGGAAAGTAACATGGTCAAAAAGGATTAGTGATCAATTTGAAAGATTTCTTAATATTTCTTCTTCCTTACATATAGTCCCATAATTCAGGAAGGATGCTTAAACTCTCTATAAATTTTTTTCTTCAAATAAATCAGCATCAAGCAGTCTGATGAAGTGCCTGTGTGTGTGTGTGTGTGTGTGTGTGTGTGTGTTTGTAAAAATTTATTACAACATGCAGTTTAAGGGTGTCTGGGGGAAGACGTGGTTGATCTGCATAAGAAGTTCCATATTTGGTTAGGTCTGAGTGATTCTTACTGAGCTCCAATAAATAGAAAGGAACAATAAGGTTTTTGAAATAAAATCATCCTAGAGGAAAAAAGGAAATCCAGTGGATGGTTTCAAAATGAAACAGTGCTGATGTTCTGAGTCCAAAGGATGAAAGACAGACAAACTTGTCCCCCACAGCCCTTCTGTAGAGCCAGCTTATATCCTTTAAACTGATTATGTCTTTGCCTTGTTTTATTTGCTTTTTACATTTCTTCAGTTTTATTGAGGTATAATTGATAAATAAGGTTGTAAGAAATTAAAATGTAAACATGATAATTTGATTTATGTATACATGTGAAAGGATTCCCCCTACCAAGTTAATTAACACTGACTTAGAGTTAATCCAAAGAGCCGTGATGTAGGGAACATAGGCCATTTTAATTCTGGGCATATTCATATGTGTGCACTGTGAGGTAAAGTTGGACACATATAATGTGTCACCCTTCTGCTAACCTTGAAAATTCACAATTGCCCAGTGGGAGCTCCAAAGTTATACTTTGGTGACAGTGCTATAAAGGAACAGTATTTGTACCACAAACTGTGAAGCACAAGACCACAATTACAAATACTCCTGCAGATATGCTATGGGTGACACCAACTTGGCACATTTTGTTGGGGAAGAGGTAGGGAAACGGTGCAAGGTAAAGGGACAGGTATCTTTTAAAGGTTTATTAAAGTATAAAACACATATAGAAAATTGCATAAAGCATAAGTACTCAGTGAATTTTCATGAATTGAACCCAGCTGTGTAACAAGCATCCAGATTCAAAACAAAGCCAAGCCAAGCAAAGACAGAACATGACCAGGATCCCAGAGCCCTCCTAGTGACCATTCCAGTCTACTCCCTCTGCCAGTAGTAACTTCTTATGCTCAATAGATGTTTGCTTACTTGTAATCTTTATATAAATGGAATCATCAAATGCACTTTTTTGTATTCCTTGTATGATATTTTTTCATATTATTATATATAGTTGTCATTTGTTTATCCTTATTACCATATAATATCTCATTATATGGGAGAAGGGGACTTTATTATATACTGATGTTAAATTACCTTCCATGTGGTTAACTTCATCGTCTCCTCCATAATTCTGATATTCAATTTATAGCTTTCACTAACGTTATATTCATGGTTCAACTTAAGTTCTTTCAGATTTTTAATTATCACACAAAACCATCAATTTAATCTCTTTAATGTTTAGTTTCAAAAGTGATACACACCACAAAATAAAATAGAAAAACAAGGTAAATGATATCATGTTCTATATACCAAAAGAAGAATCTTTAACAGATATAGAACTTGTAAGTCAGTGAGAAAAATTCAAAGAAGTAAAAATATAATGAAAAAGGCTTATATTTTTTACCTATCAAGTTTGCAAAATTTTTTAAAAAGGTAATACCACAACCATTTATTTCATACTGTTTTACCATCTTAGGCCCAAAGGTTAGCTATTTGGTTGTTGTAGAGGAGTAAGTAAATAGATACGTGGTTGGGCAGATGGATGGATAGATCCACAGATAGTATTAAAATTAGACATTAATGAATATTTACATATATAGTAAGAAAAAAAAACAATAGTAGTTTTGAAAAAGGAATAAAGACTTTCAGTCCAGCATACAAAGACCTTGAAAGCTGTCACTTCCATTCTCCTAACAAGAAAATGCTGAAAATCAACAGTCATTCTTAGACCTATCAGGGAATGATGTCCCAGGGCAAACCAGTGTCCGTCCTCAAAATTGGAGAGGCAGACAGGTGGTTACAGGAAATCACAACCGACCAGAGCGGAATCCCAGGAGCAGGAGCCTCTACAGGAATCTACAGGAAGTGCTGGGGTGAGAAAACTTGAGCCCTCGTTGACACGTTGCTGGAGGCTCAGTGTAGCCAGGCCTGGCAGTGACAACTCCAGGGGACCCCAGTGCTGGGGAGAGTTGCCACACTTTTGTGAGTTTTACCTTCAGAAGACCTACTAGATTCACACACCGCAAGGCTCTGAGAAAAATCCCCTCCTGCTTCTCACAGAGGAAAGGGAAAAGGAGCCGTTCTTCAATAGGCCCAGAACATTCTCATCTTCATAAAAAGACTTGCCTTCAAGAGAAGCCGTTTCAACACAGCCAAACTGACAAAGCTTGTACAAAAGCCTAACCACCATGAGGGAAGGGAAATGCTCAACTCCAGCCCCTCTCTGGCCTTCCTACCTTACCAAGAGAAAGACCTTGTAAGGGTTACAGCCCAGGGGCCACCGGCCTCCTGAAAAACCAAGACCTAATTGTAGCACCGTGGAATGCTTCTTCTGACCCAGGCATAACCACTACATCAGGAGGGCTCCTAAGTGACAACCGGGGAATACAAAGAAAGGAAGTGCACATCTCAGGTCTTGTTTAAGATGCATGGGTTGTCTCCCTAAGACAACTGGGAAGATAAAAACAAGCACCTCAGAGAAAATTTTAGTCTCCAATAACTGCAGAAACAGAAAACAATAGACACGGTCTAACCCCTAGTCAGATAAGCATAAACCACACACTGAATGCCTCTTTACCTCAGTTCCTTTTACCCAATACATTTTGTCTGGCTTTCAAGAAAAAATTGCAGATATAGTAAAAAACAACAACAAGAAGAACAGTTTGAAGAGACAGATCGGACACTAGAATCAGACTCAAACAGACTGAAGATGAGTGAAATAATCAGACCAGGAATTGGAAAAAAATATGATGAATAAGCAAAGACTTCTAATGGAAAAAGTGGGCAACTTAAAAGAGCAGAGATATGATATAAACAGAGACAGGGAAACTCTAAGGAAAAAAAAAACAATGAATCATGGAACACTACATCAAAAACTAATGATGTACTGTATGGTGACTGACATAACATAATAAAAAAATTTTTAAAGAAAAAAATTAATTTTTATGATGGCTAAGGTTAAGAAAAGAAAAAATTAAAAGGAAATGCTAGAAATAAAAATAAATAAAACATACTGTAACAGAGGTGAAGAATGCCTTTCATAGAACTCATAAATAGACTGACATGGCCAAAGAAAATAATCAGTGGGATTGAAAAAATATCTATAGAAAATTCCAAAACTAAATTTAGAGAGGAAAAAAACAGAACAGAATATCCAAGAACTGTGAAATATTAAAGGCAAACTATAACATCTAGTGAGAATAGCAGTAAGAGAAGGAAGAGAGAAAGAACTGAAACAATGACTATTTGAAGCAACAATGACTGTTAATTTCCAAAAATCAGTGCCAAACCACAGAGCCAGGAAGCTCAGAGAACACAAAACAGAGTAAATACCAGAAAAAAGTCTATAATTAAAAAAAAAACCTCAGATAAAAACATATATTTTTAAAGGGAAACAGAGGGCATGTCACAGGAGCAATGAGCCCAACAAGATGCCTGATCACAAGGATACACCAGCGTTCTGTGACGATGAAAGATAAAAATGAATTTTATCTACATAATGTCAGGTCCATTCTTGCAGAAAATCTGTTGGCTCTTTCACTGTGTGTCTTTGTTCTCTGTATAGTCATGACCTTGAAATAGCATATGATGAAGTCTATTTATTGGTTTTCTGTTAAATTCAGTGTGCTTGGTTTTATTTGCCTTATATGGTGGATTTTTGACATACACAGAGTGGTAAAAAGCAGAGTCCCACAGAAATGACTTGCAGGCATTTTTCTATCTCTTTGAAGGACCAAACTAATGCTCTGTAGGCCAGGAATATAATATTGGCTATGAATATAGTACCGTTAGCTTCTCCTGGACGGGAACAGTTATATTAAAAATAATTTTTAAGAGAATGAGAAAAATTCAGAATTCCATTTTTTAAGAATTAGTTGTACTACTGTAATGTGTACACCCCCATGCTGTTTTCAGGTACGTTCATGTGTTCAGGGTGCACATTAAACAAGTACATCATGAGACCTCATTACTTCTGTGGAATGTATTTTTCTAAATATACTATTAATAGGAGAACTAGTTGGCAAGAAAAAAATGGAATAGAGTAAAAGCATTATTTTTTTAATTTTCATTGAAGAAACTGTTTAATTGACTCATTCATTTGGTATATCTTTCAACTAACATTTATGGAAGCTTACCACACTAAAGGTTAAAGATACAAGGATGATTAAGATACTGTCCCTGCGACTGAGAAATTCTTATCTTGGGGTGAGTGGGATGGCGACTTACATCAATAATTATCATGAAAATGATGAGATCTATAACAGAGCCATGAATATAGGGCCATGTGAAGTACAGGAATGACTGGAATCATTGGTTAATTATGATCACCCCAAGGTAAAATGACTTAAGGGAACAGAGATCTTTTTCTTACATATGAAAGGCTATCAAAATACCGGGTAGATTCGATGTAAACATTGAGTGAAAATGGTATGTTATATGCCAGTGATTGTAAAGTAACTTTATTTTAGGTTCCCATTTTTCCCTTTAAATACACCCTGTCATGCTCATTCTCCTGCATCCAATCAAAAACCCCATGATTTTTCTGTTCACTCTTAGGTGAAACATCCTATAGTTACAGTAAGTCCCAAACTTAATTTCGATCAAATATGCAGTTGCAAGACATAATCACACTACACATCTAATTTGAAATTGAGGCTTCTTTTTCCTAGGGTCCTAGAGGTGGAGAAGGAGGCAATTGTTAGTTCCTTCTGTCTTTTCCTACCTAGCTTCTTGAGTCCTTATTCCCATCTCACTAGCTCTGATTTCTGACACATCCGGAGATGGAGTGGGAGGAGCTGGAGATGCTGGGAGCAGCAGTTTTCTTAACTGATTTGACTGCTAGGTTGACTTAGCTTTCATGACCTCTGGCTTGGAGATGTGCAAAGCCACCTTGCTCTTGTGGGAGCTTGTGTAAGCCTTAGCTGACCACACCCCTATCTCTGGGGATTTATTGTTTGCAACTGTCTTTGATTAGGGAGAAGAGATCCCCAATCTGGTTAGCTACATAATTCTTCCTCATCCCCCAGGGTTCTAGCAGTATCTACAGCAGCCCCTGCCTATGTGTGGTTTGACTTTCTGCACTTTCAGTCACCCCTGGTCGACCGTGGGTCCAGAAGCAGGTGATCCTCCTTCTGACCGATGGTCAGATATATATATATATATATATATATATATATATATATATATATATATCCATTTATTCAAGTTAAAATTTTGTTTTCATTGGCTCTATAAATTAAGAAAAAATAAACTAGGTAAATTCTATAAATGCCAAAAAAGTACTATATATTATGTGTACTATCCAGGCAGGAAAAAAAGTGGTTAGCTACATACAATCAAAATTTAGCCTATGCTACAATACTGTGAAAGAACATGTATGTAATTTAAAGGAGTAAAGGTTATATATAGGCAATTAGTCTTTTATGTACCATGGAAATACAGAAATTCTCAAGTGTAAGTGAAATAGTGTTACTACCTGTATTCTCTTGGGGCAAAAAATCTTACTTGAAACTTCTCCAATTGACCAAAGGTAAAAGGAGAGAATATGCCAAATGTTGATTTGTAGTGGTTCTGGGGTATTTGATATCATAAGTAATTTTAATTTTCTACAAGGAGCATGTGTCACATTTATTTTCGATAAAATCATCTTAGAACCTCTTAAGTGACCCATAATGGCCCAGACAAAGGAAGACGCACTTCTGCCACACTCTGAAATGGTCAGAACACACTTGGGAGAGCTTGGGAGAGACACCAGAAACTGCAGTCTCCGGTAACTTTAGAAATGCTGGCAGTCTTTTGAGCAGGGTGAGTGGGATGATGGGGGGTGGTGGTAGGAAGGTGTGATAAGAAATGCAAGAATGAGAGATCTGAGAAACTAAGCTCGGGGCACAAAATCTGGATGCTTGTTAATCTGTGCTCAAGTATTTGAGTAGCTGTCACTGGAAAAAGGAGTGGAATTCTACTTCACTTAAGATAAAAGGAGGCAGGTTTTGTCTAAAGGAAGAATGTTTTCATCCTTCTAGTTGTTCAGTGGATGGCATCAGCAGGCAGGGAGAGCTCATATTCTGGACCGTCGAGGGCTGCAGCAGAAGTAAGGGTTGCTTTCTCTTGGGTCTGAGTTTGGACCTCCTCCATGCTTCAGATTGATTCAGTCTTTCTCCCTAGGAGAAGATGCAACTGGAAGGTTATTGGTTAAAGGACTTAAGACAGGAATTTGACAGCATCATGTTTCTGTCAACTTAAGGAAAAGAGATGGCACAAAATGCTTTTTATCAATGCAGATGTTAAATTCTGTATATTATAGATCATATGTGACAGTAGGCTCATGAGGAATAGAGGATGAAGGGGGGGAAGGGCTAGAGGTTTAAATTCTAGGTGTTAGATTATGGACAGTGAAGATTGCTCCATGACTGCACATTTTTTTCCCCATGACCAGAGTCTATGATTTTGTGTGTGGAATTAATAGCTGCTTCCCTTTGAGCCTATGATGGGGTACTGAGTAGGATGAGAGTGTAATCTTCACATGTGTGGTAGCAATCATCTAAACCATCTCGATTCCACTCAGCCTCAGAGACAGAGACGTGACGTCTCTCTGGCATAACTCCAGAAAGGAACTGGATGCATTCCCACAGAGAACTCAACTAAAATTTTTTTTTAGTATGTTTCATAATAAGCATAGCTTTTCATACGTTTTTCATATCTAAAATAGATAACATGCTTTTGAAATTTGGTGTACATTAAATGACTGCTCCTCTTTCGTATTAGATCAAAAATGGAATTGATTTTGTAGGCTGTTGTTATTTTGAGGAGTGCTATTAAATTTTCAAACAATTTCTGTCATTGGCTTCATTAACTCGAATATTGAGAATGTTGGTATTTTTTTGTGTGAATCTGGACTGAGCAGCTGCCTCCTATTTTATGTTTGAGTGAGTACTATCATGATAAAAATAATACAACTTTTGTTGTAATTATTTCATGTTCATATTGTGTTTGGTTATCTTGAGGGAAGAGTTCCTCTAAAACGGTCTCCATTCCACTATACTACTTTCTGGTAAGACTGTTTTTTATTTACTACTTTAAAGAAGTGGTTGTAACTTGATTACATTCCTATAGCAGACAATATTTTCTTCAGGAGAAAATATATTTCATATTGTTTTCTTTCTGAGAAAACCACGTCTAGAAGAAACCTCTTAAAATGTGCAGGTAGTTATATTTTCTTGTTTCTTCGTATGATGTCCTACATTTTATCTCTCCATTTTAAAATACTGAAAAACAGCCCAGAAAAGACTTCCATGATGGTGTGATTATCCTCAGCAACCTTCATTAAACCCTGATACTTCACCACACTAACAAGGGCAATTGCCTGCAATGGTATTTGTTACCTAGGTAACCTAAGATGGGTCTTTCCCCTCATCAAATTTCAAATTCCTGAAAAGTGGCACTTTAAAGCAACAAAAACTCACAGCCATCCCTGAGACTCACTGGTAGTTTCTGTGCTTTAGAAACACAGAAAGGTGACATTGATATTAATGATTTTTTTTTTTTTGTCTTAGTTGGTTCTTTAGTGTCCTATGATTATGAAGGAAGAGAACAGAACAAGGCCCTGTGCTCTTCTGTCCCCACGGTGACATTGGGAGAACTAATACTTCTGTTTTCCCAGTGATGGGGTAGGAAGATGGGTGGCAGATAACAGTGCCCAGAAAACATTCGCCAGGGGCCGGGTCCCTCTTCTGAGCCCTAGATATAAAGTTAATGACTCATCCAGTGCTCACAACAACCCTAGGCCATACTGCTGCGTTCTCCTGTAACAGATGAAGAATTGCAGCCAAAGGACGCTGGAGTTTCACAGGGTCCCACAAGTGGTACGTGGGGAGCTAGTACTGAAGACTAGGTGGTCTTCATGATCCCTTTGCACCTCTGGGTAAGGCTGGTATTGGCCTGGAGTGTGACTGCTTACACGTTTTCTTTGCATAACTCTTAGGAGTGAAAATCACTTTTCCTCTACACTTCTGAGTCCTCCGCTGAGACCTCTAATAATAAAAGACTGACTGAAAGGAAGAAAAACTAAAGTTTGTAACATATATACCTCATGTAGATGTGAAAGACACCCAGGAAGAATGAAGAATGTCCTGAGGTAGCTTAGAATACAGACTTAAATACCATCTTGAGAAGGAAAAGGAAGGGTGTGGAAGCCTCTTACGGGAGACCAAGTGCTTTTTAGGGGAGGGGACACCCTTGGAAGCATGGAGGAGAGGTATGATCGAGACTACTGTTTATCTGGGTGGGGCGAGGACCTTTGAGTCCTCCTGTGATAAGATCAGTGATCTAAGTTGATGAAACGTCCACAGAGCGGATTCATGACAATTGAGATTCTTTTGGAAGATCTATCTTGAGGCAGACAAGGGGAGTTGGGAGAAAGCTGTTTTTAAGGAATCCACAGCTCAAAATAATCCATATGCCAAAGTGAGATATTTTGGGGTGATATATCCTACTACCCTCCACTCTGTTAGTTTGACATTCATTGTAGCCCTGTTTCACAGATGCGGACATTGAAGACAGGTTGAGTTTTTTTTTTTTTTAATTTTTTTTTTTAATTTTATTTTTATTTTTTGCCCAAGGGGTACAGGTCTGTGAATCATCAGGCTTACATCTTTCACAGCACTCACCAAAGCACAAACCCTCCCCAATGTCCATAACCCATCCACCCTATCCCTACCCTCCCACCCCCCAGTAACCCTCAGTTTGTTTTGTGAGATCAGGAGTCTCTTATGGTTTGTGTCCTTCCCCATCCCATCTTGTTTCATTATTTTTCCCTCCCTACCCCCCACGACCCCCCACCCTGCCCCTCAAGTTCCTCAACAGGTTGAGTTTTTGTCTTGTTTTCTTCTAGGGCAGGTTCTCTTTTAGAAGGAGGGGAAAATGAGCTCTTTCCCATAACAAGCCCGGCCCTGAGGTTAACGGGACAGTTCAGGAAGGGAAAGCAATTAAGATAATCTAGGATCTCTTTGTCCATTCATCTGTTGAACAGCATTTTGGCTTCCTCCACAGTCATTGCTGTGAACACTGGGGTGCCTGTGCCCCTTCTTTTCACTACATCTGTATCTTTGGGGTAAATGCCCCAAAGTGTCATTGCATAGTGTCATCGCTGGGTTGGAGGGTAGCTCTATTTTTAACAAGGCAGGTGGGGGGATGGGGTATTGGGGTAACGGGTACCGAGGAGGGGTGCATGTTGTGATGAGTACTGGGTGGTATACACAACTAATGAATCATTGAACACTACATCAAAAACTAATGATGTACTATACAGTGGCTAATATAATTTAAACATAATTTAAAAAATATATATATAAGCTAGAGCTTAACCAAAGAAAAGGAAAGGTGTAACTTGTTCAATGAAACAAATTTTATGAAAGGCAAAATAGAATGTCTTTTTAAGAGGTACACATATCTGGAAATCTCACATCACGGAGAATTGTACTGGGAAAATGTGAAGTGAAGGGAAATTGAGAAAACAAGGAGTATGGTCATTGGATTCGGGAGAGTAACCCCACCCTCTTGCACGGGGTAGGTGGGGGGAAGAGGGGGGAACAGACCATAACACAGATATCAAAATGGGATGAAGATGTCATCGGGCTAGGGATCGCACCTTCTGCACCACGACATTTTGATTTCAGATCGTTGCAATGTGTGATGAGGCTGGCTGACTCCCTCCACCCCAACTCCGCTCCTCACTCATTGTCCTTCGTGTTAGATTTTTCCTAGTTATTTTTCCATAGAGCTTTGGAACCATGTTGTCTAGCTAACACCAGAAGAAAAAAACATTTTTTTGGCATTTCAATTGGATTTGTTAAATTTATAAAAAAAAAAACTGGGGAGAATTGACTTCTTTATGAAGCTGAGTCATCCCATCAACTCTGTTTGTTCATGTCTGTTTCTGGGCCTTTCACAAGCACCTTAAATTTTCCTCATGCAGTTTTTACACATTTCCTGTTACGTTTCTTTCTTTCTCAATTATTGTTGTAAATGGTGTATACTTTTCTTTCGTATCTTAAAGAAAAACTATGTACATAATTAAGAAGTGGACATTGTCTGGTATCTTATAGAGGGTGTGATTTTCAAATATTTAGGTCTTACATGAGTTTTTATTCCTAAGAATTATTGGGTGCCCTAAAGAGTTTTTGTTTATATGAGTTTTATCTGTTGGTATTTACTATATTAAAAATTAAAACTGGTATCTTTAAAAAAAATTTTTTTTTGGCAGAGAGAGACATAGCGAGAGAGGGAACACAAGCAGGGGGAGTAAGAGAGGGAGAAGCAGGCTTCCCGGTGAGCAAGGAGCTGGATGTGGGGCTTGATCCCAGGACACTGGGATCCTGACCTGAGCCAAAGGCAGACACTTAACAACTGAGTCACCCAGGCGTTCCTTTAAAAATATTTTTAAAATATTTATCTGTTGATTTATTTTAAATGACAATGAGAAACCAGTTATGTAAGAAGTTAATTAGCACTTTTAATGAAATATGGCCTATTTTATATACTCAAGGAAAATTAGAAGAATGGCACTATTTTACCCTTTTGCAAATCAATTTAGTCTTTAGCTCAGTAGAAGACAGCTGCACCGTCATGTCTGCTTTCCCATAAATCTGTGGTTTTATCACATGCCAGTACCGTCTGGGAAACTACTGTATTCTCTTGAGAGAATGACAGTGAAAAAGACAAATAACATAGCATTCTATGAAAATATTTTTGATCTTCTAGAACCCGTGAGAGTGTTCTTTTGCTTTAAGTAGGAATGACGGAAGAATTTTTTTCTCGGGCTTTTTACATGTTTTCTCTTCACATGTGTTAATAATATGTATATTCTATTAATGGAGTTCCTAATGTGGATTGATCCCTGAAATCCCAGAATAATCTGCACGTGGTTATGATGCAATGTTTCCTTAATGTGATACTGAATTTTGTGTTTATCTATTTAGGATTCTGACATGGGCATTCAAAAGTGAGATTGGTTTGTTTTAGATTTCTTTTTGATTTCTGTAACAAAATCTCTACCGTAAAGAAGGTCAATGGTCCTAAATTTCCATGACTGAGAAAAGCCTGATGGGGTTATGTTAATTCTCCTGCTCGTGATGAGAGGTGGGGTAGAGCAACCTACGATTTTGAGCTAAATCCAAATGATGGATTACGTAAAGCTTGACAGAAAGAAACGAGGTGCTTCTCACTTCTGTCCTCACTCCTCCTACTGTGCAAAGCTCTACACATCATGGCTCATCTCCATTTCTATTCTCCCTGTCTCAAATCCTGAGGGCCGGGGCGAGTCAGCACAGCCACACAGTTTGATGTAGTAATTTGGCTCAAATACCAATTTGCGGCCTATGCATGTGATTTCGCTAAATACCTTCGAGTCTCAGGCTCCTCGTTTGTTGAAGGTGGGTCATAATACCTGCCTCAGAGTCCATTGAGAATGTCCTGAGTCCACAGTCTGTCATGGTTCATCTCCCCCTCTGATTCCTTTCCTTCTCCTAGAGTCCTCCATGTTATTCCTTATGTTCCACAAGTAAGTGAAACCATATGATAATTGACTTTCTCTGCTTAACTTATTTCACTCAGCATAATCTCCTCCAGTCCCATCCATGTTGATACAAAACATCTTTTCTGATGGCTGGGTAATATTCCATTGTATATATGGACCACATCTTCTTTATCCATTCGTCTGTTGAAGGGCATCTCAGCTCTTTCCACAGTTTGGCGATTATGGACATTGCTGCTGTGAACACTGGTGTACATATGGCCCTTCTTTTCACTACATCTGTATCTTTGGGGTAAATACCCAGTAGTGCAATTACAGGGTCATAGGGTAGCTCTATTTTTAATTTTTTCAGGAATTTCCACACTGTTTTCCAAAGTGGCTGCACCAACTTGCATTCCCACCGACAGTGGAAGAGGATTCCCCTCTCTCCACATCCTCTCCAACACTTGTTTTCCTGTACTGACAATTTCGACCATTCTAACTGGTGTAAGGTGGTATCTCAACGTGGTTTTGATTTGAGTTTCCATGATGGCTAATGATGATGAACATTTCTTCATGTGTCGGTTAGCCATTTGTATGTCTTCTTTGGAGAAGTGTCTGTTCATGTCTTCTGTCCATTTTTTGACATGATTATCTGTTTTTTGGGTGTTGAGCTTGAAGAGTTCTTTATAGATCTTGGATATCAGCCCTTTGTAGTGTCATTTGAGAAACAAACTGAGGGTTTTAGAGGGGAGGGCATGGGGAGATGGGTAAGCCTGGTGGTGGGTATTAAGGAGGGCACTATCGCGTGGAGCACCAGGTGTTGTACATAAACAATGAATCTTGGATCACTGCATCAAAAACTAATGATGTATTTTATGGTGACTAACATAACACAAAAAAAAATTACAATTTATCTTAACAATAAACAAAAGAGGAAGATGAAAAAAAAAGAGAGAGAGACACACAGAATTCCCTGAGACAAAATAGGCAAGTTGCTTATATGTACATAGCACATAGTCATTGTTCAGTAATTGGTGGTTAAATTTCTTTTAGCCATCATGGTCTTGAAGGGAGACAAGAACACAGTGGGTAAGGTTGTGAAGAAAAGTTGGCAGAGGGCACCTGGGTGGCTCAGTGGGTTAAAGCCTCTGCCTTCGGTTCAGGTCATGATCTCAGGGTCCTGAGATTGAGGCCCACATCGGGCTCTCTGCTCGGTGGGGAGCCCACTTCCTCCTCTCTGTCTGCCTGCCTTTCTGCCTACTTATAATCTCTCCTGTCAAGTAAATAAATAAAATCTTAAAAAAAAAGTTGGTAGATAACTTTTTTTTTTAAGATTTTATTTATTTACTTGACAGAGAGATAGAGAAAGCACAAGAATGGCAAGATTCCATTCTTTCTAATTGTGCCTTGCCTCTTTGCTGGGTCTCAGGCAGGCAGATGGCACTGTATAGGTCTGTTGTCACAACATCTCTGAAGAGGAACTGAATATTATCAGCCGAATCGGACTGCTGCAAACAGCCACAGTGTGGAAAGTGCGGTATAAGGAGGACAGATAGCAAACCTAGAAACCCTCAGGGCTAATTCTGGGCTTGAACCAGCAGAGATTGTGGGTGTCGGGCAGGTAGCTTTTATTTTTGTACTGTGTGTATGATCTATGTACATAATTTCGTGTGTTCACTTGGAGATTTGTAGCAGAATGTTGATATCTTTCCTAATATTGTTGAAAAGTCTCGGTGATACCAATGCTCCTCTTGTAACTTTTGGCATTGTCAGTTTCGGAGTGTCGGCAGAAGTTGGTAGAAATGACGCAGTTCTCTGTCCTTAATGCTCAAAGAGGGCTGGGCCCTTGGTGCTGCTGCCTCCATTGCCCATAGCCCACGATCCAGCTACGGATTCTTTTAACCGTTTTAGAAAATCCAAGATGTGTTCATCCAAATATAAATCTCCTTTTGTGTTTTGAAAAAAGAAAAAAAAAAGAACAGCACTTCTGTCTATTATTCTGATCTGTTCCTTTGGATTAAAAAATATTTTGACAATGAAACGATCATAAGCCTCTGTGAGTGAAACCGTTCTTTTTTTGCTTGCTGGTGACATCTTTTATCCTTTGTCTGTTCTTTCTATCCCTGAATAGATTTGGAGATACAGTGTCGTATTATTATGTAATATCTGATGCTATTTATGTGAGCCCTGGGTAGAGTGAGAATAAAAACTGTTTTCCCCCTTATTAAGTTGGTGTTTCTTTAGCTTACGGGTTGGCAGTTTTTTAAAATGTCATGCTCAGATTTCTGTCCCGTTCCTTCTGAAATGATGAGGCCGTGGGTGTGGTTGGGGTGACGCTGGGAGCAAGGCCCTAAGGCCAACAGCCAGCATCTCAGGGACGTGAGGAGAGGAGAGTATTCCTCGCAAATACCAATGGTATCTGGCATCTACTGGGGGTCTGGGGAAGTGCTGGCAAGAAAAGAGAAGGTTCTCGCTCTGCTGTGCTGCTGAGAAGCCAGCCTCTTGGACCGTTCCTACCACAGCAGGATGGGAAACTCCTGTTTGCCAGCAGAAAGGGTCAATTGCTAATCTTCTGCTGTAGACGGACAAATGGGGTAAAAGATAGTTGGAGAACCTGGGAAAGAGTCTGCGGAGTCCTTTCAACTTTCTTGTGATTTTTCCTATAGGTTTGAAATCAAATGAGATTAAAAAATTAAAAACATCTGTGTACACACACACTCACACACACAGGCACACAGTCTATAAAGGGATGACTGAGCCAACAAAACTAGACTTGACCTCCCAATATGGACAGGCCCAGCAGGAATTCTGATTCCCTAGGGAGCAGTGATTATTTGGGCTTTGTTTTTGCTCTTCATTTGATTTTCCTCAGATACAGTTTCCCCAAATTGTATTGGAAAAAAAAAAAAATGAAAGGCTGTGTTCTCTTAATCTGACACCAGGTGTCTGCTTCAAATGAGCTTTCCTTTCCTGAGAAAAATAAATTAAAATTGAAAACAATCTAAATTAATGAAAAAAAAGGTAAATTCTCTCTCAAACCCAGAAAGCTCTAGAAAATTTTTCCTCAGCTCTACTATTTCCCCTCAAGAATTTTATGTACCTTCTCACAGTTAAAAACTGGATTTTTTTTTTAAGCAAATCACATTTCATTATCACAGACTCCAACAAAGGACATTTGCCAGTGCATATTTTCAAATGTTAGAAGTTAGCCTTTTGAGAAGGGAAAAGTTAAAGCAGCCATTGAGGAAATGAAACTCAAATGTATTATTAATCTGGTGCCTGACTGGATGTAGCTGAAGGATTTTGAACTGCCTCCACACTACCATATAATTAGTCCCAAAAAAGGAATTCACTCATTTATTTACTAAATATGATATCTGGGCTTAAATGGCTAAAGTTTGTTCTTTTTTTTTTTTTTTTTTTTTTTGCTTCCATTCAGTAAAGTTAACTTGTTTTTAATTAGTAACTTCCTCAAATCCTAACAATCTGAAAGAACTAGTTCCTTGCTATGTGATTGTCTTCTGTGTGTCAAACTTTACTTCTAATAATAATAGCAGCTAACGTGCTTTAGGTATCAGGAATTTGCCTTCCCTTTGCACACGTTATTTCATACAACAGAGTTTGGTACCATTACTCTAACCTTCACTGTGTAGAAGGAGTTACGCAGGCTTATAGGCGTTCCTTATCTTCCAAGAATATAGAGCCCATGATATTAACTATTTTGTAGTCACGTTGTTTTCCTTTCATGTAGTAGTTACATTTTAAAACATGGCATACCTCTTTAAATAAGTGACTTATTACAAGGTTTTCTACTTTCTAAAGAACGTGACATAGATGGGGTTATTTTAGGGAAAGAGTGATACCCATTGTAACAGCTAAGGTTGAATGACTCCTGTCAGAGAAGTTGTCAGAAGAAATCATGAATTGTGTGCTAGGTTTGACCAGATTAAGACTGATGCCTTCTTCTAATGTGCAAGTCTTTGATATTATGTGCTGTGAGCCGTCTGTGTGGTACAAGAAGGTGAACCCCCTCTGCAAGGCATGGGGCACCACCCTCCTGCAAGGTGAGGAGAATCGCTGTGGGTAAAGCATTAATCACCCCCTCCCAGTTAAAAGCGGCTTGCAGTTCAAAGGACGCAGAATGCTATGAATAGAGAGAATGGGTTAGATTTGTTAAGCATTAGTCCAATTTACTCTTAGTATGATACACCTTTTCCCTATATAGATGATTTACTCCCTCTATAAGCATGCCTAGATAGAGTCCTGAAATATTGCCGGATAAGGTCTGGCACCATATGCAGGCTCCAGGAGACTTATGATACAGATAAGAAAAGCAGGCCTCATCTATCCGGCCTCTGAGAAAACACCAAGCTCATCTACCAAGGCTTCTTTGATCAATGAATAAACATCCTGGTTGTGTCTTTGATCATCCTTTGTTATAATGATATAAAAAAAGGACTCCGAGCCCTGAGGTTTTTGGGAGACTCCTGAAACATCATCCGAGTCCATCTCCTCATTTTGTATCGCCGACGCCGTCCTTTCCTTTGGGGACCCTGACTGTTGCTGGAGCTGGACTTCGGCAGTTATGTTTCAGTAAAAATTAGGTAAAGAGTGGCTGACCTGTGTAGGTTATAAAGTGTTTACAAAGCTCAAATGAGAGGGGCGCCTGGGTGGCTCAGTCGTTAAGCGTCTGCCTTCGGCTCTGATCATGATTCCAGGGTCCTGAGATTGAGCCCCACATTGGGCTCCCGCTCTGCGGGAAGCCTGCTTCTCCCTTTCCCACTCCCCCTGCTTGTGTTCCCTCTCTCACTCTGTCTCTCTCTGTCAAATAAATAAATAAATAAATAAATAAATAAATAAATAAATAAATAAAACAAAGCTCAAATGAGATAATGGTTGGAAAATGACAAAGTAGACAGTCCATCATGTAAGAGCTTTTATTATTATGTGTATTATTTTTATTGCTTTACATCTTGAATGCAGTTTTTTTCATAGAGGGTTTTATTTTATTTTATTTATTTATTTGAAAGAGAGAGTATGAGCTAGGGGTCAGGGAAAGAGGCAGAGGGAGAAACAGACTTCCTGCTGAGCAGGGAGCCCGATATGGGATTCAATCCCGGGACCCCAAGATCATGATCTGAGCCGAAGGCACATGTTTAACCAACTGAGCCACCCAGGTGACCCATTCATAGAGGGTTTTTAATCTTTAATTCCATAATACAAAGCAAGGGAGTACAGTGGTAACAGAATGAGTCCTTGGAAATTGAGCTCTTTAAGTCTATGCCTAAAACTCACATTTTTTTTTTAACTTTTTCTTGTGGTAAGAATACTTAACATGAGATCAGAGCTCTAGATTTTATTTCTTTTCCTTAACTCAAATATTAGGCCTGATAATTAGCAAATGCCTATTTCCTCTTCTCCCCAGCCCCTGGAAACTACCATTCCACCTTATGATTCTGAAGTCGACTATTTTAGATACCTCATAAAAGTGCAATCATATAATATTTGTCTTTCTATGACTGGCTTATTTATGAATGTATTTGTATTTGCCCTTTTTGAATATAATAGCTGACACACAGTGTTACATTAGTTTCAGGTATACAACTTAGTAATTTAACAAGTTTATACATTATGCCATGTTAGTTATAGGAAGAGCTACCATTTGTCCTGTTACATCACTCCTACAATATCACTGACTGTGTTCCTTATGTTCTGCTTTTTATTTCCATGACTTAGTCATTCCACAACTGGAGGCCTCTGTCTCCCTCTCCTCTTCACCCATTTTGTCCAACCTCCCACCTTCTTCCTCTCTAGCAACCATCAGCTTTTTCTCTGTATTTATAGTTCTGATTCTGCTTTTTATTTTTTTTTTCATTTTTTTAGATTCCACTTATGTGCAGAATCATATGGTAGTTCTGTCAGTCTGACTTATTTCACTTAGGATACCGTCAAGGTCCATCCATGTTGTCACCAATGTCAAGATCTCATCCTTTTTATGGCTACATAATATTCCATTGTGTATATTTACCACATTTTCCTTATCCATTTTTCTACTGATGGACACTTAAGTTGTTTCCATGTCTTAGCTATTGTAAATAATGTTGCAGTAAACATAGGTGCATGTATCCCTTTGAATTACTGTTGTTTTATTATTTGCATAAATACCTAGTAGTGTAATTGCTGGATCATAGGGTAGTTGTATCTTTAACTTTTTGAGGAAACTCCATACTGTTTTGCAGAGCGGCTGCACCAGTTTGCATTCCCACTGACAGTGTGAGAGGGGTCCTTTCTCTCCACATCCTACCAAGGCTTGTCGCTTGTCTTCTTGATTTTAGCCATTCTAACAGGCGTGAGGTGATATTTCGTTGTGGTTTTGATTTGCATCTCCCAGAGGGTTAGTGATGTTAAGCAACTTTTCATGTGTCTGTTGGCCAAGTGCATGTCTTCTTTGAAAAAATGTCTATGCAGGTCCTCTATTTTTTTAATAAGATTTGTTTGATTTGGTTTGGTTTGGTATTGACTTCTTGGTATGCATTCTTTATATTTATTGGATATATATAAGAGGTTACTCTTATAAATATCTTCTCCCTCCCTTTCAATAGAGTGCTTTTTGATTTTTGATGGTTTCCTTTGCTGTGCAAAAGCTTTTTATTTTGATGTAGTCCCAGTAGTTTGTTTTTGCTTTTGTTTCCCTTGCCTTAGGATATGGATCTAGAAAAACATTTCTGTAGCTGATGACTGCCTGTGCTCTCTTCCAGGATTTTTATGATTTTGGGTCTAATGTTTATGTCTTTAATCCATTTTTAGTTTGTTTTTGTTTGCAATGTAAGAAAGTAGTCCAGTTTCATTCTTTTGCATGTAGCTGTCCGGTTTTCCCAGCACCATTTATTGAAAAAAAAATCTTTTCCCCATTGTATATTCTTGCCTCCTTTGTCATAGATTAGTTGACCTTACAAATGTGGTTTTATTTCTGGCCTCTCTATGTTGTTCTATTGATCTATGTGTTTATTTTTGTGCCAACATCACACTCTTCTGATTACTACAGCTTCGTGGTATATCTTGAAATCTGGAATTTTGATACCTCCAGCTTTGTTCTTTGTCAGGATTGCTTTGACTATTTAAGGTCTTCTGAGGTTCCATACAAATTTTAGTATTATTTGTTCAATTTTTTTTTTAAAAAATGCTGTTGAGGGGCACCTGGGTGGCTCAGTCATTAAGTGTCTGCCTTTGGCTCAGGTCATGGTCCCAGGGTCCTGGGATCGAGCCCCACATCAGGCTCCCTGCTCAGCGGGAAGCCTGCTTCTCCCTCTCCCACTCCCCCTGCTTGTGTTCCCTCTCTCACTGTGTCTCTCTCTCAAATAAATAAATAAAATCTTTTTTAAAAAAGATTTTTTTAAATATCTCTGTTGATATTTTGATAGGGCTTGCATTGAATCTGTAATTTTCTTTTGGGAATACAAATGTTTTGACAATAATAATTCTTACAATCCATGAGCATGGAATATTTTTCCGTTTGCTTGTGTCATCTGCAATTTCTTTTACCAGTGTTTTATAGTTTTCAGAGTACAGGTCTTTCATCTCTTCAGTTAAATTTAATCCTAAGAATTTTAATCTTTTTGCTGCAATTGTAAGTGGTGGTGTTTTTTTAAAATTCTGTTTTGGCAACTGCATTGTACAGAAGTGCTACCAATTTCTAATTTTGTATCCTGCCACTTAACCAAATTTGTTTACTACTTCTGGTAGTTTCTTGGTGGAATCTTTAGGGTTTTCTGTGTATAATATCATGTCATTTGGAAATAGTGACAGTTTAACTTTCTTTACAAATATGGATGCCTCTTATCTCTTGTTCTGTCTGATTGCCATGGCTAGGAATTATGTTGAAAAAAGTGGCAAAGATGGATATCCTTGTCTTGTTTCTTGTGGGAAAAGCTTTCAGTTTTTACTGCTTGAGGATAAACTTAGCCATGGGTTTTTCATATATAACCCTCTAACCCCATTTGGTCTACAGTTTTTATCATGAATAAATGTTGAACCTTGTCAAATGCTTTTTCTGCATCTATAGAAATTATTGTATGATTTTTATCCTATGTTTTGTTGATGTGGTGTGTGACATTGATTGATTTGTGAATATTGAGCTGTCCTGACATCCCAGGAATAAATCCCACTTCATTGCGATAAACGTTTTTTTTTTTTAACGTATAATTGTATGTGGTTGCTAATGTTTTGTTGAGGATTTTTCATCTATGTTCATCAGGGTTATTGGCCTGTAGATATTTTTTTGTGATGTCTTTGTAAGTTCTTTGTGTGGTTTGGTATCAGGGTAAGCCTGACCTCATAGAATATATTTGGAAGTTTTCCTTTCTTTTCAATTTTTTGGAATAGTTTGAGGAGAATCAGTGTTAATTCTTATTTAAATGTCTGGTAGAATTTACCTGTGAATCCATCCAGTCCAAAAGTCCTGGACTTTTATTCTTTAGTAGTTTTGGTTACCGATTCAATTTCATTACTTATAATTTGTCTATTGAGATTTTCTATTTCTTCCTGGTTCAGTATTGGAAGATTGTATATTTCTAAGAATTTATCCATTTCTTCTAGGTTGTCTGGCTGATTTAACTTAGTGTAATGACCTCAAGATTTATCCATGTTGTCACACACTGCAGGATTTTCTTTTTCTTAGGGCTGAACAGTATTCTTTTGTATGTATCTACTCAATTTATTTATCTTTCCTTTGTCAGAGGACTTTTAGATTGTTTCCACATCTTAACCAGTATGAGTAGCATTGCAGTTAAAATCAGAGTGCTGATATCTCTTCGAGATTCTGATTTTAGTTGTTTTAGATAAACACCCAGAAGTGCAATGACTGAGTCTTCTGGTAGTTCTATTTTTAATTTTAGGGGAATGTCCATACTGTTTTCCATAATGGCAGCACCATTTTGCATTCCCATTGACAGTGTGCAAGGGTTCCAATCTCTAACCACAAACTATCTGAAAAGGAAATTAGGAAAACAATTCCATTTACAACAGGACACAAAAAAAACACAAAATACTTAGGAATAAATTTAAATAAGCAGGTGAGAGACTTGTATATAGAAAACTACAAAATATGAAAATATTAAACAAGACACAAACAAATGGAAAGACATCCAATGTTCATGGATTGAATGGCTTTATATTGTTAAAAACCCACATGCTTTTGAAAACCAAAACTGACTTGTGAGATGTACTATTGTGTCCTATAGTTCAGTTGTTTTATCTTAACTTTCCTGTGCCTTAAACATCCAGGTGGGGAAAATGCAAAGAAGCACAGCTTTTATTTGTCTTTGAATGTTTGTAGGTCAAAATGGAGATAGCCTGAAGCAAAATTATAAATGCAGGGCAGAGGAGCTTGCTCATATTGCCCTCTCTAGAACTGAATCTTTGTAAGTTCCCAGTGTCCTCCTGGTTTTTAAGTACTCAACCCCTGTAAAATCTGAAAGCAATATATTATTAGCCATATATACTTATCAAGCAATGGACTACTTACATTTCAAGAGAAAAAACATTTGAGTTAAATTTTATTGTACCAGAAGTATTTCTTTTAAGTCTAACTGAAGAATTAGTCCATATGTCTCCTGTTCAATTAATGTATGATAATAATGATAGTTGATGACAGTTGGTCTGGAATTTAAGTTATACATCCCAACATTCTCAAGCACACATGTGCAATATACCAAAACACAGCAAATAAAACTCATTTTGTATTTTTAATGAGTAATGTTCAGAAATAACTATTATGTATAATCTATAGTATCTCTCATTCATTTATTTATTTACTCATTAAATATTCATTAAGCCCCTACTAGGTAACAGAAAAATTCAGTCTCTGGTGATGACATTAAACAAGACAGACAAAGTCCCTATATTTGAGGGGCTTACTTTTTGGTAGAGAAAAAAATAAACAAGCAAATATAATATACAAGAACATTCCAGGTAGAGGCAAGTGCTATAAATAAAAACAAAAACAGGATGATATGATTGGGAGGGTTTGGAGGCCAAGTAGTCCAGTAAGGCCTCTCTCAGACCAGAATGGAATACTGGGGTAAGAAGTAGCAGCCAGTCCAAAGGGAAGAACCTGATTCATGTGAGGAGCAGGAAGAAGGCCAATGAGGTTGGAGTGAAGTGAGCAGAGGCAAAGAGGTACCAAGTGGGGTTGGAAAGGCAGACAGAAGCTATTGATGTAGCACCTTGTAGAACATGGCAAAGGGTTTGCCTTGTATCTGAAACGTGATGAGAAGTGTGCAGAGGTTTGAAGAGTATGATGACATGGCTATAGTTTCAAAAGGTCAGTCTGGCTGCTGTGCAGAGAACAACTTGGGAGTAGAGAAAGCAAGAAAAGATTGATGAAGACAAATCAGAAGGCTGCTGAGATAGTCCAGGGAGGAGATAATGGCAGCTTGGACCAGGTTGGCGGCACAAGGGGAGCAGATAAATCCAGGATGTGTTTGGAGGTAAAGTGCACAAGATTTGCTGTTAAATGAAATGTGGGCAGTTAGTAAAAGCAAGGTATCACTGAGAACTCCCAGGTCATAGCATGAACATCCTGGTGGATGATGGTCTTTGGTGCAGAGGTGATGAGGAATGGAGTGGGGGAGGCCAAAGGAGCTCTCGGCGGGTCAGTGCCCTTTCCGACCAACCGAACCAAAGCTAGTGCTGTGTCTGGGAGGCTTTCCCCACAGGGGGCTGGTATTCAGCAGGGTACCCCTACAGGGAATGATCCTATAGAATGCTGCCCAGTCTCTCGCCACACTGAGGTTTTCCTTCTGCCCCTGAGAGCACAGAATGAATCACAGTCTTCCCCCTTCCCATGTCGTCCCCTATCTCAGAACTCCAGACAAATGTTTCATGTCATCTACTCTAATCCATTCAGTTAGCTTGTATAATGTTTATGTCCTTCATCACCATTCTTATACTTTCTTCCCCACATAACCAAAAACCTAATTCTATCCAAAATTGAGCCAAGAATAAACTCCGGAAGTTTAAGCCAAAGAAATTGTTAAAACACCCACACTCTAATTTGGGTGCCTTGATTGGTTCATTTGCTGAAATGCTAGACACTTTATTTTTTCAAGAAGTATTTGTCTGGCTTCCTGACCCCTGTCAGAACCCAAGTAACAGATTAGAGGATGATGGAGTGGTGCTGGGGGCAACGACATTGAGAACAGCAAAACTGATGACTGACGGGCAGAAGGCAGAGGCATTCAAAAAATGGCATAAAATGAGAAAAAGCTCCAAAAACACTAAGAGGTAGGACCATCTAGCCTCACAGGCATTGCTGTCTTAAGAATGGCACAATGTCATTCTCAATAATTACCTTGAATCGACAAGAAAAGATTGCATTACTTTGGATATAATTGTGTAAGAATGTCAGGGTGTGTGGGAATCACTTTAAAAGATCTTTTTTTCTAATGGTGAAAATAAAATTGAGGTTTGGCCCTGAGCGATAAATATGTAATCTAGAAAATAACTTTATGTGAACTTCTCTTTGCTGACACCACTAGATAAATAAAATGCTTATCTTTTTCCTACTTTTGGAAATCAAGTTTAATGCAACAGAGTGTGTCTTTCAAATTCATCTTCTTTATAGAGGTCTTGCTGAGCTAAGATGTGTGTTACAGATAGCCTTTCTCCCTGTGTCTCGCCTCGAGAGGGAAGTAAGCCTCTTTTCCATTTGGGAACATATGACTTAAGAGCCTCCCAAGCTACTGAATTCAAGGTCACTTCCAACATGCACTGATTTTCATGAACTTGTTATTTTCTACATGTCCCACTGTTATTTTTGTTAACAATTATTATAAGCCTTTTGAACTTACTGTGAGTTTTTTATATTATTAGGAATTTTCTTTGGTTCTCTAAACTAGTTACAGCATGCCATTATATCACCAGTACTAACAATAGCAATATCTACAAAACTGCTTTCACCAGTTCAGTTAACCAATCCATTTTCCTACCTTTTAGCTCTTAACTTTCATGCTGGGGCAATTTCCACTGCCATCAGAGAGCTAGTTTATGTTCATACCTACATTCAACAAACACCTTTAAGAGTTAAAGTCAAAAGTTTTAAGGTGCTTAATAATATTAAGCATATGGACCAGGAATCCCAAATTTTGTTGCTACTCACCTTCCCATGAATGAGATCCCAGAGAGACAGTGACATTATGCCAACCCAAATGCCACTTCATTGAAGGTTATGAAAGTATCCTAAATGCCAACCCAGGAATCTCCACTATATAGCAAATTGGATTGTGTGTTTTCAGTCTCAAAGGGGTCTTTTTTATCCCCCAATTGAAAATCTTTGCATGTCCTCAAATTGCAACCAGCATTTTGTAAAGAAAAAAAAAAAACCAAAAAGAGGGAGATCAACCACTTGTGTGAAAGGTAGGCCCAAGTGTAACAGAAAAGAGGGTTCATGCACTTACCTCAGACCCTTATCACTTCCTGAAGGACCTCATATTTTATTCAAGGTAAGTATGACAACTCAACCTCTACCCAGTGATTTATTTTTTTTTATTCCAAAACAACTCTAGCTGGGAATATTTTAAGTACGTGAAGGCTGAACATGAAACATGAGTAATCCCAGTGATCGCAAAGGAGCCATAGCAAACTTAGAGTCCTCTTGGTAGCCTGTTGAGAACGGTGAGTCTGGCTGTACTTGAGCCTGTGTGGCAGCTGCTGGTCTACAAAAAGGGACTGTCATGGAAGGATGAACAGACGTTTCCTAGATGTTAAGAGGAAGTGGTCTGATTTCAACCAGAACAGATTAGGAGAGTCTGGTGGGATGCCCTGGAGAAGAGTTTAGAGAAGTAGAGTAGAGGCTCTGAGTAATGGGACGGAGCCCCACCAGCTTCTCCGTAACTGACCATCAGGTGTTAGTTTTGCCCATTTGGTGACATGCTCTTATTGCCAGTAGTGATGCAAAAGGTCGAAGACACAAAAGGATGGGCCAGATTATTGTACGAGCACTAACGTTGAAATGCTCTGTGTCATGAATCTTGACAGTGACTACATAAAGAGCTATATTCTAGTTGGGGAATTCAGTAAAAATACTAAAATGGTATGTAAATGCAATCCAGGAGCCATCCTTGATTTCTCTCTTTGTTTACATTTGTTTCTCTCACAGAGAGAAACATCTTCCTCATCTCGATAAATGGCACCACCTCGCCCAGTTGCCAATAACTAGGAGTCATCTTTGATTCTCTTTCCCTCACTGTGCTCCTCAACCTAATCTGTCAGCAAGTTTTATTGATTCTAGCTTCAAAAATGCATCTCTCACCAGAGTGGTACCTGTGTTGCAATCAGTAAACCTACACAGACCCATCATTGTCACCTGGAGGCCACAGTTTACATGAGGGCTCACTCCTGGTGTTGAACATTCTATGGCTTTAAACAAATGTGTCATGGCATGTATCTACCATTATAGTATCCTACTGAATAGTTTCACTGCCCTAAAGATTATCTGTGCTCTGCCTAAATCATCCATCCCTCTCTCTAACCCCTGGAAACCACTGATCTTTTTACTGTCTCCATAGTTTTGCCTTTGCCAAAACGTCATAGTTGGAATCCTACATTGTAGCCTTTTCAGACTGGCTTCTTTCACTTCGTCATATGCATTTAAGATCCCTCCATGTCATTTCATGGTTTAATTGCTTATTTCTTTTTAATCCTAAACACTATTCCATTGTGTTCGATACCAGTTTATTTATCCTTTAACCTACTGGCCATTGTCAAGTTCTGGCAATTATGAATAAAGCTGCAATGAACATCCATGTGCAGGTTTTTGTGAGGATATACTTTTTCAGCTCTTCTGGATAAATACTAGGGAGTACAATTGTTGGATCAGATGGAAAAGGTGGTTTGGTTTTGTAAGAAACTGCCAAACAACTCTTCCGGAGTGGCTTGTTTTGTGCTGGTCTCAGCCTGTCAATAACCAGTGTTGTGGTGGAATCAACCCTTGGTTCTTATTGTTACGGCAAGTCGCCCTTCCACTTAAAAAAATAAAGGTTTACTACTAACAGAAACTGCTGGGGCCACATAAGGAGGTTGAGGGGAGAGGGGAGGACACAGGCCTGGGGTACTCCTTTTACTAGGGTTCAGGTGGGGGCCCACGGTTTCATGGGCTTACTCTTTATTGGTGAATTTAAAACACCAGAGTAGGAATTTAAAGCAGTGGAAGAGAAAGAGCAAAAATAAAACAAAAACAAGTAGCCAAGATGACGGGTTGTTGATAAGAATCAAGAGATCTAAAACAAAGCAACCTCAGCGTGGGAGGTGCCCTGCCTCTTTATCTAGTGATGTGGCTGGGGGCATGTTTCTTGAGATAGCAGTCTTTGAAATGGGCACCTCTTTTTTTTTTTTTTTTTTTAAAGATTTTATTTATTTATTTGACACAGAGAGAGAGATTACAAGTAGGCAGAGAGAGACAAGGAGAGGAGGAAGCAGGCTCCCTGCTGAGCAGAAAGCCCGATGCGGGCCTCGATCCCAGGACGCTGAGATCATGACCTGAGCCGAAAGCAGAGGCTTTAACCCACTGAGCCACCCAGGCGCCCGAAATGGGCACCTCTTTGAAATGGTTGTTCAATCATCAAAGACTCAGTCATGCATTTGCATTACAAAAGAGAAAAAAACCTGCCAAGGCCTCCACTACTGGGCTGTGCCATTTTGCCTTCCCAGACAAGGAATGAGAGAGTTCCCGCCCTCAGCCTCTGCTGTTGTCAGGACTCTGGATCCCGGCTCTTCTAGTAAGTGTGCGGTGGTATTTCAACTTGGCTTTAATTTGCAATTCTCTAATGACACATGGTGTGTACCATCTCTTCCTACACTCGTTTGCCATTTCTTTTTTTTTTTTTTTAAGATTTTATTTATTTATTTCACAGAGGGAGAGAGATCACAAGGAGGCAGAGAGGCAGGCAGAGAGAGAGAGGGGGAAGCAGGCTCCCCAACTGAGCAGGGAGCCCGATGCGGGCCTCAGTCCCAGGACCCTGAGATCATGACCTGAGCCAAAAGCAGAGGCTTTAACCCACTGAGCCACCCAGGCGCCCACGTTTGCCATTTCTGTATCTTCTTCAGTGAGGGTCTGTTCAGACCTTTTACCCATTTTTTAATTGGGTTGTTCATTTTCTCATTGTTGAGTTTTGAAAGTTCTTTGTATATTTGTATATTTGTCTTCATCAGATGCACCCTTTGCAAATGTTGTTTCCTAGTCTGGCTTATCTTTCACAGAGCAGAAGTTTTTAATTTTAACAGAGTCCACCTTATCAGTGATTTCTCTCATGGACTGTGCTTTTGGTGTTTTGTATTAAAAGTCAACACCAAACTCGGGGTCACCTAGATTTTCACCTATGCTTATCTTTTGGGAGGGTTATAGTTTAGCATTTTGCATTTAGGTCTGTGATCTGTCTGGAGTTGATTTTTGTTCATTTTTATTTAAAAATATAAATCATATCAAGTCACTTCCCTTATGACTTCCACTTATTTGTAGACTTACCTTACCATAAGCTGCAGTTTCTACCTCACCACTGTCCACAGCTCCAAGCCATCGTGGTGTATTTCCCTCCCCTCTGCTGCCGGAGCCTTCCTTCATTCTGTGGACTCTCAGAATTCGTTCACAGCCCACACTGAAGCAGGATTACATAATCCAGAATCTGTGTCCAGCCAATAAGACTGAGTAGTAACCGAATGAGTAAATATCATAGAGGAGATTGAGTGGAAGGAATTCCAGAGTAGTCACCTTAAGCAACTTCCTTCACATATAGTATTTAGTAAGCGCTGCTGACCCAAGAACCAAAATGAAAGCTTCAATTCGATGTATAAAAACTATATCCTCAGATAGAACACTATAGGATCTGTAATCACTTTATACAAGAGTAAGGAATTGTTTTCATTGAGGTATAATACATGACAAATTGAACTTTTAAAACTTGTACTGTGGGGCGCCTGGGTGGCTCAGTGGGTTGAAGCCTCTGCTTTTGGCTCAGGTCATGATCTCAGGGTCCTGGGATCGAGGCCCGCATCGGGCTCCCTGCTCAGCGGGGAGCCTGCTTCCCCCTCTCTCTGTCTGCCTGCCTCTCTGCCTCCTTGTGATCTCTCTTCCTCTGTGAAATAAATAAATAAAATCTTTTAAAAAAATTAAAAAATAAAAAATAAAACTTGTACTGTGTTAGAAAATGACAAATCTTTCCCAGTAATTGAATCACATTTGAGCCAGTAATTATCCAAAATATTTCAACACTCAATATTCAAAACCTCAGTTTTCCCAGAATCATATCTTTTTTCTAATTTCCAGGAATATGGATCTCTCTTATTATCAGTTCTGTTTGCCACCTCATTCTTAAATCTCCATTCATTTGTCATTTGTCGTTTTGCCCAATTTCACTTCAACTGCTGGGACTGAATTAAAGAGAGCGGTTCCCCATTATTGTCTCTTCGCGCTGCTCTTCACTGAAGAGTCCTTAAGTTTCCCTAGTTATCCCGAGAACAGGGTCTTCTGCTACAACTAATAATGGCATTTTGCCATGACGGGAACTGAATGATATTCAGATTCTTGTACGTAAAATCAGTGATGAAACCAAAATTTCGCCTCTGCTTTGCAACTCATTAAGACACTTACATGAACACGGTGGCAATAGTATTTCTCAATAATATGGTCCTTTTGCTACTTCAGGAATGGATTCCGAGGCATTAAATTCTACTTTTTAATAAGTAGTGTTACAGTAATATCACAATGTAGCTTAATTTCATTGAATAAATACACCTTTGAATCACTAGAAATAACTTATAATTCTTTTCTAGGCCAGTGTAAATATTTACTTCATTATTATTCCTGAAATTGAACGATGCTGTGAACTTCGTATTATATCTGACCAGCAGTACATATTTGAACATTTTTATTGTGTGCTTACTCAGTAACAGTAATATTATTTAGATCTTATTGGAAACCTGTGTTTAGTAATGCAGAAAACGAACTTAGGCATCACATTTTGCGTGAATCTGGTGCCAACTAGTGGTACATGTTAAATATGCCTTAAAAGGATGACTCCCGTTTTAAAATAACCAAAGCACATGGTCTTATTGGGATCAAATTTGCTCAAATACTAAAAATACATATATTTATCTGCCATGTTGGTGAGAACCAAGGGGTGGGCATAATAAGGGATGCATGAAATGTTCTGTTGCGTAATGCCCATGCCAACTTCCCTCCAGTCCTGGGCTCCCACATGGTGCTGATTCACACTTTATTATGCGTCTTGTATTAGAAGATTACACATTCATCCTTGTATTTCACCATTTATCACCAGGTCTGGCGATTAGATGCAGAAATATTTTTCAATAAATTATAAATGGTCTCTTCTTCTCCAGCTCATGGAAGGACATGCCTTCCCTTTCCTCTGTAGCATATCCTCATTGTTCCCACCCCTTAACACATAGAAGAAGATCTGTGTGATCTGTCTTGCCGTGCTCGGCTCTTGATGAATCAGTAAGAGCTTAAAGAATTTCAGTGCTTCACCTTCCTAATGGACTGAGGCTTACAGGTGGAAGGCTGCACGGAAATGGAAATCTAAGAGGAAATGAAGACACTTTAATGTTGCTTTAATATTTTCAAAACATTATTTTGTTCCATCTAGATCAATGATTGTGAATCCTAGCTGCATATCAAAATCACTGGGGGTCTTTTAAAAAATACTCAGGCCACAACCAGCCCCAGGAAAATTAAATCAGGATATCAGATAGTGATCAGTCTGATGCTGGGGTAGCTAAAGTGGCTCAGTGTCAGTTAGGAAATATGTCCCAGCCACGTGGGTGCTCTTCCTCCTATCCTGGCAAGCAGACCATGGTGCTAAACCAGCTATGTCCATATAGATATGCTAACCAAATTGGTCATTTATTTAACATTTTAGTGCAGTGTGTGTGTGCATGGGTATGTGTGTATTTATGTGTTTGTGGTATATATATTTCAGGCGCAACATATGTAAGGAGAAAAATCAAGAGAAAAGGCTTTTCTTACCCACTTCTTTATCCCTTACACTATTACGGTGGAGTTTTGTCCCAATGGCTGTGCTATCAGGACAGCGTGGTTTAAGAAAGCGTCCCATGACCTCACTATAACACGGAGTCAATCCCCTTGCGTACCAGTGAGTGTAGAGAACAGCTTATTTCCGGAATCACACCAGGGCTGCCTTTTTACCCCCGCCCCTCCCACAATATCCCAATTGCACAGAAGTCTTTCTCCACATTCACATTTTCTCTGGAGTTACTTTCAGGTATATCTGACGTTTTAATGATCTTGCAATCTGTGGGGAACAATAGAGAAACTGAGCAGAATTGTACAACATAATACTTTTGACTAGTACCAGAGATCCCTATAGCCGGTACCAAAACTTCAAAGTTAGCAAAACACGATCCATATAACCACTTCCTTCCAATCACTTCTAGAGACTAAGTGATGTCTAAGGACCTTTCCAGATAGAAAGTGTCCTGTATTCTTGAATTGCCTTTCTTCTCTTTTTCCTGATTTATCGTCTCTCTCCCCTCCCTCCTTCCCTCCCCTTTCTCCTCCCTTCTCCTCACCCCTACCCTCACTTCTTTTTTCTTCCTCCTTCCCTACAAAAGAAGCTTTCCAGCTCTCTGTTTCTGTGCAACAGAACAATAAATCCGGTTGTCAGAGAACCAGGAGCAGGCTGCCTACACTCCCATTCTGTGTATGGAAAACAAATATTCCTAGTACCCCGATTTCATTCTGGGATTTGAGCTGGGTCAACAGATTGGAGTTTTTCAAGTTGGAAAGCAAACAGCCTTTTAATAACAGTGTCACCTCACAGAGAGGGGCACTCGGAGCAGGGTTGTGTGAGCATACCAGCTGTGGTACCAGCTGCGCTATGATCCACTTGATATTTGAACACCCTTCCTCTGAGTCTGTTGGCTTAGCAACTACTAATGTCAACACCCACTTTCACAGGCAAAGCCCATGCATTTCTTTCCCCCGTTTTTCTGGAAGTTATTCGAGAATGTTACCTGAAGTCCTTTTTACGCAAGGAGTGAGCGTATAATAAATTTTTTTACCAAGTCTGCTGAAAGAGTTACCAAGCAAGTCATTAATGCATTGGATCAAAAACCTCACCCTCAAAGATTCCTTTGTCTCTCTGTTTTTCCATTTCCAGCCTGGATGTGTAAATACCACTGAAGTGGACATTAAGAAGTCATCCAGAATGAGAAACCCACACAAAACACGGAAGGTAATATTCAGGTTTGCTGTGCTGATCTTGGTATGGGTTGTACTATTTGGAAGATATCAGTCATAAAAACCTTTTGCCCACCTCATGGAGTATCTTCTAGCATCTTCCTTGCTTTTCCTTGTTCCTTGGCTAGAAGAAAATCTGGGAACTCAAGCCCTGGTGTTCTGTCTGTCCGTCTGTCCTGAGGAAGTACTCCCATCATGGTTCTCCCGCACGTGCAGGTGGCTGTCATGGGGGGCAGAGATGCTGAGGGCACATCTTCTCTCCACTGGAGGGAAGGATCATCAGCAGAGAAAGGCTTCTCTTTCAGGTCCCAGGGGATGGGGAAACACAGATGGAGATTCTCTGAGGAAAAGTGATATTGATGAGAGAATAGTATTTTTAGAGAAAATTATGAGCAGAAAAGGGACATCATAAAGACAGAACTATAGGGTTTGTAAGAGGATCCCCTGTTAACACTGGAATTTTGTAACACAACCATAAGATAGCGGTTGTATGTTCATTTGTTGTCTGTTTTGTGAGAGAATACATAACAAACAAAAAACTATCCAGAATTCAGTGGCATTTTAAATAATCCCTTGACAATACACAGCAGTAGTACTTCTGTATTTTTTAAAGTTACACACATACACAGAAAGCATTTTTATTCATTCCATGAAAAATAAGAATTTCTGGGCTGAGGACACAGACCAAAGTGGGCACCACTGGGTTAAAGCATTCCATAAAGTTCAAGACCTTCCTTTTCATGGCTTTTTCCTTATGTAGCATTATGGTTTTCCACTAGGCACTAAATTTTTTTTTTAGTCTTATTTCTTGTCTTTTTCTTGCATCGCTAAAATTATAAACATCATGTTCAGAGGCCCCAGTACAATCCAAGTACCTTTGCTTTCTTTTAAGGCAGGCAGTTTACCTTGATGTCAGGATAAAGAAAAAGCCACAGGAGAAGTGCCACAGAACCCACTCAGGTTTGGTGCTCCAAAGCTTGTGCCCCTCTGGAGCTCTCGAGAGAGAGAGAGAGAGAGAGGCAAAGCCAGACCAAAGCAGGCTTGCTGGCCCTGCTCTCCTATGAGGGGCGTCACACAGTTCCTTCCATCTTCTATGCCCCGCACAGCTTCCATGTACTGTGAACTGGTTTCATGCTGTGGAATGGCATTTCAGAGCTGCAATTATCTCTCCAAAAAGCACCTTCTGCCACCCATCACTACTTCTGAATTTTGAAGAATTACTTTTCATAATACCTTACTTTGTGTCAAGCTTTCCCAACAGACACCAACCAAGATATGCTGAGAAGAGAAAGCATATGGATGGACAGATAGGACTTGGAGATAAGCAAGCCATCATTTACACTGTGTTCTAATGCTCCATGGTATGGATGTCTTCCCAGTGCTACACACGGCATCGTGCTTTTTGAAAACTTGAAAAGCATTAAGTGGCAGTGCTGGGCTTCACATACTATCAGCCTTCACATACTATCAGGGATTGGAATGCTCCCTTAATAATGGGAAAACACCAGGCCTAGCAAGGTGAAACTCTGTTGAGATGGAATCACTGAGCTCTAACTGTCTCAGTTGTGGCCTAATTTCCTGTGAATCAATAATGGTAGAACTGGAGAGCCAGAAAATAGCAAAAATTCTGAAGAATGCTATAGCAAGCATGTATGTCCTTGTCTTCAACAATTGGAGAATGCTGATTTTTTTTTTTTTTACTTCTTGATATTATATTTTTTCTCAGAGTCAGAAGTGTTGAATCTGCTAGAATCTTCACAAATCATCTTATTTTACATAGAAGGTTATAGGACACGAAGTCACATACTGGTTTGTCTTGTAGAATTATGAGCACCGCTCCATGAGCTCATATTTGGTCAGTAACTGGAATGATCCATTCCATCAGATGTAACAAGTCTCTGCTTTACGCCAGGTATGTGCTGGCTTTTAGGTATTCGATGATAAGTGCGACAGGCATGACCTTGCTCCCACAGCTCATGGTCTAAGGAGAGTGCACACATTGAACAAGTAGACAAATGTCTATATGTCTCTAACCATGTCGTTGCATTAAGGGTATATATTAGTCTGCTCAGGCACCCAGAACTAAACGCCACAACCTGGGTGGCTTACATAAGGGGAATTTATTCACTTGCAGTTCGGGAGACTAGAAGTCCCAGATCAAGTTGGGTTTTTGGTGAGAGCACTCTTCCTGGCTTGTAGACAGCTGACTTCTTTCTGTGTCCTCACGTGGCAGAGATAGAGCTCTGGCGTCTGTCCCTCTTGTAACGACACCGGCTCCATAGGATTAGGGTCCTACACGATGACCTCCTGTAACCTTGATTACCTCCTTATAGTCTCCATCTCCATATATAGTCACATTGGAGATTAGGATTCCAACATGAATTTCAGAGGGATACAACTCAATCCATAACATGTTATCAAGGGAATTTGAATGATTTGGAATTCTAAATCACCATACCATTTGATTACCAAAAAGTACATGGCAAAAAAACAAACTGCCCCACCGGCCTCTGAAGCTTCCATAGTTCTCTTGTGGAGTGGGCAGTTCTGTGGGATTGCAAGCCTTACACAGAAATGGGAGAGGCCAGCCTATCACCTTGAAAACTGTCCACAGATAATCAGACTATGTACTTTGCTCGTTTAACCACTCTCTGTTTTAAACTTCTGCTGGTAAGGAGGTGGAACTCCTGAATTGTCATTCATTCTTGCAAACAAACAAAAAAAAACCATTTTTTGCAAAAAATGCTACCCTTAGCAAAGAGAGCTGCTGTTCACTTCTTTGGCAGTCAGCTGTAATAATATTTCTCATGATTATATATCATCACAAGAATAAGGGTCCTAGTAAATCCCTAAAGCAATAATCCATCACACGTACCTAAAGAAAATCAGGGATTGGAATGCTCTATTTAATTGTTGAATTTCAAATATGTTTATCCAACATGTGAAGAGAAGGCTTAGAAATACATCTGATTGGAGATATTTTTAAGTATTTAGGATCCATCAGTTTTTTAAATCTTTCTTTACTAAAATACAAAGAAGTAGGTGGAGTTTATTTCCACATGTCTATGAAGGAATGATAATGTAGCATAGCCAGAAAGAAATCAGCCTAATCTAGGCAAGTGTGAAGGGCCACTGTGTGCCTGATTTTCTTCAGTCTCTTTCTAAAACTTTAATTATAATAGGTCAGGCTGTGTATCAGTCAGGGTTCCCCACAGGGGATAGGAGAGAGAGACAGACAGAGCGAGGGAGAGAGAGAGAGAAAGATCTATTCTAAGAAATTGTCTCATGCCCCTGTAGAGGCTTGCGGAGCCCCAAACCTGACGAGGGAGGCCAGTGGCTAGAGTCCCAGGGAAGAATTGCCATCTGCTGACAGAATTCCCTCTTGCCTGGAGGAAGGAAGTCTTTGTGTTCTATCCAGGCTTTCAGCTGATGAGCTGAGGCTCACCCACATTATGGAGGGCCATCGGCTTTATTCAAACTCTACACTGATTTACATTTTAATATCGTTCAAAAACATCCTCAAAGAAATATCCAGAATAATGTTTGAGCAAATATCTGAGCACGGTGGCCCAGCCAGCTTGACACATACAATTAACCATCCCAGGATGGATATGACAATAGCCAGAGGGGCCCCAGGACAACACAAAACCTGAGGACAATGAAAAAAGCATCTGTACATACATGATGAACCCCACACATTGGATCGCTTCCTGTAACTTCAGAACTCACACTTCAAAACAAAAGTAAGCTGTTTCTTGTCTCATTACTTTTCTTTTTCCTGTCACGTTCATTTAGGTATTAAGACACTTCATATTTTAGGTAATAGCTAATGTGCACATTCTGGAGGAACAGTTAGGAAATTAATGATTAAATGTCTGGTTCTCCTGCTTTATAATGCAGTGGCTGTTTATATATAAAACTGTACGTAAAAAATGGGCATTTCCTCACTTGTGTATGCATAATGTGGAATTTTAATTTTAACAGAAGAAACGACGTATGCCTTAGAGTAACACAAAAGGATTTTAAGTAAGAAGTACAGGCAAGTGGCAGGCAACATTCTGCTCAAAATAGCAAAAATCAAGGAATATTCTAAACCCTTGGGAGGTGGCAGGACAGAATCGGTCCTGGAAGTGACAGACCCACGGACTCGTCAGTGTTCTCTCACTCTCCGGTATCCCCTTTTCTCTGCCCTCTCTGTGCACTGGTTTCCTCCACACACCAGCCGAGGTGGTCACAATCCATTGTCTAGTCGAGCCAAGCAATCCAGAAGAAAGAGCAATATCCCTTCCCTCCACCACCAGTTGGAAAAATCCTAAAGATTTCACTCCACATAGAAAGGCACAGAAGCTTCCTATGTACTCTTTACTTTCTGTTTTAAAGTACCTCCCCGCCACCACCACCTGCCAAAGATAAAAGTAGGAGAGTATTTTCTTAGACTTCTTCTAAAATGTGAAGGAAAATCACATATGAACGGGTTTTGTAGAAAGTCAGATCTGTTTCATTTTATGAATAACTTACCCAGTATTCATTTGGACGGTACCCTCTGTGAAGAAAACTGGTTCAGGCACCCTGGATTTAAATACATACTCATCAAGTGAAAGCAGCTTGATTGGTAACTAGCTTTGCTAACAAATCAAAATGGATCCCAACTGGTTCATTTTATTTTCCCCCACTGAGACAATTTCATGTCCCTCTCCTCCCATCCTACCTGTTGCTAGCTCTACTCTGCCCACTCTAGGCCAATATTTTAATATATTTCCTTTTTCTAAAAAAAATTCAAAACCTTTCATATTTCAATGATCCTCAGAACTTGTCTGCCAAAATAGGGTGGACTTCATTACTTCCTTTGTCCCAAAAATAAGCCCTGTACCCAAAACTTCATTATTCATGGCCATTTTCATTGTGGCCAGGAATCAAAGTGAAAAGCTATCAGTGGTCCCCAGGAAATGAAAGGCACCCTGACTGATGGGAGAGAGAACTCCTGATGTTTACCTGCATGAACCAGGAAACTCTATAGTAACCTCAGAGCCCATGACAGGGCTGCTGGAGGACTGCTTTCAACCCCACTTCCCAGGGTTCTTACATTGAACTTCCTGAGCCGATGTGCTAGGCACGCATACTGAAACAATCATAGAAATGTGGAGACAGAAGATAGCCCATAGATTACTTTACTTTCATGACACCATAGCTTGCAGTATTTTTCTAGCAGTCTTTTAAATTATTTTTAATCTTAACCAAAAAACTTTTAAAACAGCTCTCTTACCTTACAAGCATTTTTTTGCTTGCATGTAGATTTTTATTAAGAATTTTCATTAAACTGAGATAAACAAGAATGCAGTTTTCAAGCCTTAAGAGTCTTTTTGTTTTCTTTATCAAAAATTAATGTAATACCACTGAAAGTATCTACATTTATTATCTACAGTTATTGAATAATTGGTGATCTTTCACTTGCCTCATTTTTAAAAAATCAACCTCAACAGTTACTTCAGAGTTCAAAGTTCGATATGACTATTAACAGTTCATGTACGCCTTTTCTGTTTCTTTGGTAGAAATTCAGTCACCTTGTACTTCAGCCCCTAGGCTCCCGTTATTATCTTTTTTCATAACTCAACACAGTTCTAATCATGTGTTTATTTGTGTGATTATTTGTGTAACATGTTTCCCCTCCACTAAGCTGTGAGTTCCACTGGAGGAGAAAACATTTATCTTTGTTAACTTCTATATCCCTAATGCTCAGTATTATGTCCAGTATATAGTAGGTGTTTAATAGATGCTGAATGAATAGATGAAAGAAAGAACAGAGAAAATTTAAGCCATTCAGTTCAGTCCTATTAATAATTAGTTCACAGCATATGTGCTGCTCGTTGGGTTGAAACCATTGCCCAGTGATAGAACCTGAGTTCCCAGAGGTTGAGGCTAGGTTAAGAGAGGGCAGATTGTAAGACTTACCAAAAATAGCCTAAAATGGATGATTCAGGTATGTTAAACCCAAGTCAACATCTACTGAAGAAAGCCTAAGAGCAAAGTGATGGGGAGTTACAGGGGAAAACCAAGTCCATCCAGATGATTCAGGTGTAGAGCCAACAGGTGAACATTAAGATAAGATAGAGTCTGAGTGAAAACAGGTCCAGAACAAAAACCATTTGAATTTAGACATACTGGTGAGGTTGGTGAGCCTGAAAATTGGCTCGGTTAAGCATCTGGATCTATCCTCTTCTGATTTCAAGCGTTTCTTCCAAACCATCTGGTAACTGTAATTTTGTGAGCTCATGAAATTTTATTATGGCCTTATCTTTCATCCTCCTGTCCCAAGAAACAGTGCTCCATACCTCATATGAAATCCTTTATTTTAAAATAGTAATTCTTTGATATTAAAAAAAAAAGTTATTTGGTTTCTCCTTTGAGTTGACATGTGACATTGAAGGGTTTTTTTTTTCTCTTTAAGTCTCTGGATCTTTATTAGTACTTACTAAGCAATAGCTCCTTTTTTTAAAGATTTTATTTATTTGAGAGAGAGAGAGAGAGAGAATAAATGAGCAGCGGGAGGGGCAGAGGAAGAAGCAGACTCCCCACTGAGCAGGGAACCTGACTCGGGCCTCTGGGCTCAATTCCAGGACCTGGGATCATGACCTGAGCCGAAGGCAGATGCTTAACCAACTGAGCCACCCAGGCCCCCCTGTAATAGGTCTTTCTCAAAAAAGAATATTCCTGAGTAGTAGGTTTGACCTTTTGACAGGATACAAAAGAAGCACTGGGGCATCAAGAATTCCAAAGTTAAGACTGGGATTACTGATGTTTGCAAAAGGCACCCAGTGGCACCGAATGGCAAGGGCAGTTTGGAGAGGTAAACAACTGAATGCTGAGTTGGGAAGTTGCAGCGCTCTGGGGTGTCTCTGATCACACTAGCAGAGGGTAACTCAACAATGGAATGGTTAACCTAGTCTCTCTCCTCAGTATTCCATTCTGTAAAACTCAGCTTATTTTCATTTTCTTTTGGCTTATTAAATTTTTATTCTATTCTATATCCACTCCTATTTTATTCTGAAATCAATACTTATTAAATGTTATATAGTGTTGTTGTTCCCCAACTTAGTAGTCTCAGTCCACCCCCAAATCTTATTATCAGACTTACCATGTTCTTTCCATATAATCAATTATTCTGTAAAAGTTAATAATCTAACCACATATTTTTCTAAGAGCTGTGCTTCTATTTTATTCATGATATTTATGATAGCAGTGCCTTTGAATTTTAATAAGAAGCTTCATCAAATATGTAGCAAAGCTTTGAGTTACCTCGTTGAATATATAACACAAAAATTACCTTTTAGAAAGTCTGCAACTATAAATGGTATTTTGTCCTAACTTATTTCTTTTTTACTTTAATATAGTCCGTCTATGGTTTACAAAATGATATTAGAAGTCACAGCCCTACCCACACACCCACACCAGAAACTAAACCTCCAACAGAAGATGAGTTACAACAGCAGGTGAGTCAATCTATAAAATGACCTGCTGATGGTTTACAGAGTAGTAGCTATGAAGACTACATGCTTAATGTTAATGGCAGGGGTTTGTAAAAGGTTATTTGTATGGTTGATCGTTTCACAGAGAAGGTTTTCAGTTAGAAGGTGGTGAAACCATTTAATTTTAAGATATGAGGTCGCCTGGGAATATATCAACATGTGGAGATGGTTTCCAAATCTCTTCACTCTTTAATTCCCCAAATCCTGTGACCTCTCACCGGTTTTTAAAAACGGCGTGCACTGATGTTTAGGTGTCTCCATTCCAAGAGTTATTTTGTACTCTGGAGCTCTTCTGGGAGAATGAGAAGACAAGAGCCTGGTGACGCTGAGTCACGTGTTTTATGTATCCGGTCATGTGACGTGATCTTCACGGCGTACTTTTTTTTGTTCTTCCGGTACTGCTCTCCGTAAGCCTCTTGAAGTTCTCCCTCGTTAACACTGGTATACAGTTATGGTATACACCATGTCGTGTTTCACTAATCGATCAATAGTTTCGGCTCCCAGTAATATTTTAAAGCAAACACCAGTGTCTCTTATATCATATAATAGTGAAATCTCTTGGTTGCCTTGGTCATGGGGCTTATTCCCCTTTTCATTCTTTCCCCCTAATATTTTACTGTGATATGGTTTATCAATATAAACCATAACAATAGTTTTTCTAGTTTATTTATAATCACCATGAATGGAAAATAATTTAGAGAGTTTTAAAGTTTTCTATATGTGATTAGGTCCACGTGTTTGTCCTGAAGTGTTGATAAAATTATTCCCAAGACATATCACTGATGCTTTCTTCGGCTAGTACTGGGAAGTAGGATTTACCTTGAAATTATAGTACAAATAACAAATATGTTTATTTTCTGAATTTAATATGGGGGTGATTCTGATTTGGCTATTCATTATGAATGAATGTTTATAATCCCTAGATCTTAGAAATAAATTTACATTTTGTTAAAGCATGCAGAATGCTCAAATTCATTGCTGCTCTAAAGTGATATTGGCTATGTTTATAGGCAAACACTTTAATTTTCAGAGCCATCTCATGTGATTTTTCAGACTTTGAAATTTTACTTAGAACATATTCTCACTTAGAATTGCCCAGTCTATCAGAATTTAGAGTTGAAAATTATGAGAATGTCACTACTTATTTAACTACTACTTTAACTCTTTTCAGATTAAATATTGGCAAATACAGTTAGATAGACATCGGTTAAAAATGTCAAAAGTTGCCGATAGGTAAGTATTTCAAGATGCCTGTATAAATAAAAAGATTTCATGTGACAGTCAAATGCGCAAAATATGGAATCCTGTAAGAAATGTTATTTTGTTTTTCCGCTTTGCACATAGAAACTTCCAAAGCACTCTTCTGTCATAGTTTAAATGACAGAATGATCATTACTGTCTTCAATCTCTAGCGATCCAATCCTGTGCAACCAGAATCAGATACAGAAGATAATTCCAAGGAGTTGAATTTTTCACTCCTGCTGAGAGAAATGAAGCTTTCAATTTATCAAGTTACTTTTTGGCAACTTAGAGCCTCTCTGTAAATTCATCTTAACGTTCGTTCACACTTTCCAGTTACTGCATGACTTCAGAATTTGAATTAAACAGATTTTAGATATTTTCCTTTTCTTCATTTAAATCTGTTATTAATGGCATGTGTGTTCTTTACTTTGGAGTATTGCCAAATCCTACCTCTCCAGCTTCCTTCCTCTCCTCTCTGTCTTTTCCTTTTCTTTCTTTTCTTGAATACGGATTTTTTTTTTAAATGTTAGTGATTCCCCCTTTACCTAACTCCTGTAAATACTTTTGATGACAATTCCCTTTTAACCCATTCTTCAAGGTGGCCAAAGTCAATTCAGCTGTGGGTAGACTGGTTGACTAAAGATTGGAACTGACTCTTAGCCCTGCTTTTCACACACTGACGCCTTCCATTTTACTTCATTTGAATGGAGGGATGTTGCCTCACGTGGATTAGGCATGGGTAGACATGGACTCCCTAGCCACGTTAGCCTTCCAAGACACACAATAAATTGATGCATGTAAGTTACTGAAACATAAAAACTGCTGTTAGATTTTACTCTATAATCAAGTAATTCCTTGGCCAGACCTTTTTATGTTGTATTCCTTATTTGGGGCTGGGTATAACCTCAGCCAGAAAAACTAAGGAAGATGAAAATGTTTTTTTCTCTCTAGCCTGTTAAGTTACACAGAACAATATTTAGAATATGACCCATTTCTTGTGCCACCTGACCCTTCTAACCCATGGCTGTCTGATGATACTACTTTCTGGGAACTTGAAGCAAGGTATGTGACATTTTCTCTTCTCTTCAAATATTTCACATTTATTTCAGTTTTTGGTTGAAATAGGAAGAATTGTATAGCTGATAATTGTAAAGTTAATTTTACTCTGTGTCTCTTTACCCATGATATAAAATTCTCTTTCAAGGTCCTGGTTTTTGAACCTTAGATACTTGCATTTGTGTTCAGATTTGCATTTCTGGAGGACGGGCACAAAATTAGAGGAGGACAGAATAGTCAGAGTTGAGATCTTTAGTTCTTGAAATTTAGTGCATTGTTTTTAGCTTCTTTGAAAATCCACAGGGCTGCAAAGGCCCCTGTATTCAAGCAAAATGAATGCTACATCCATACTTATTTAAGCCCAATATGAGTATGCCTTTATAAATTCAATTTTAAAACAAAATGAATTTATAAACACTCTAAGAGAATTTGACAAGAGACTGACTCCTTAAGAAAACCAAAGCACAATTTAAGACTACCTGGTTTCCTTCCTGAGAAGGGAAGACTCAGATCACTGATCTTGACAGAGTCATGAATAGAGCAGTGCCCCTCTCTTTATAGAGTGAGGATTTCGTACTTAGTGGCACTTCATTAAACTGTGTTTATGGACCTTTTCTTTCTTTTACCCCTATTCAGTGTTCTTAAATGTTTGACAAGTGCAGATCCATACATTCTAGATTTTATAGATGAGGGATTTGGGCCCCAGAATGTTGTGACTCAGGTAGGAATAGGTCACACATTTCCTCAACAGCAGACTTGAATTGAGGCCTTTTGATTCCCAATGCATTTTCCCCCAGTCCAACATACCGCCTCAAGACTGCATTGTAGGGCGCCTGGGTGGCTCAGTGGGTTAAAGCCTCTGCTTTCGGCTCAGGTCATGATCTCAGCATCCTGGGATCAAGGCCCGCGTGGGGCTCTCTGCTCAGCAGGGAGCCTGCTTCCTCCTCTCCCTGTCTCTCTGCCTGCCTCTCTGCCTAGTAACTTGTAATCTCTCTCTCTGTGTCAAATAAATAAATAAAATCTTAAAAAAAAAAAAAAAGACTGCATTGTATATTGGCTAAGAAATGAGCTTTGAGGTCAAAATACTGCCCCTTATTACCTGTCAGACATTGGCAAGTTATAACTCTCTTTGTGCCTTGACTTCTTCATCTATACAGTGAGAACATAAGAGTACTTGTCTCTCAAAGTTGCAGGAAAAAATCTAAAAGAGAGAATCCATCTAGAGCACTCAGCACCTGATGCTCAATAAACATTGGACGCCACTGCTAATGCCTAACATATACCTCAACCTGATTTCATGCAAAAAAAACCCCATCAGTCACAGATGTTTTTTTCTGAAAGATATGTTAAAGATGGGAACTTCCCCGGTATATATGATTCTGAGGGGAAATATAATCACAAAATACAGAATTGGCAATGAAAGGAATATATTTGGCTTTGTTTTACTTCCTACAGCAAAGAACCAAGCCAGCAGAGAGTAAAGCGATGGGGTTTTGGCATGGATGAAGCACTGAAAGACCCCGTTGGGAGAGAACAGTTCCTTAAATTTCTAGAGTCAGAATTCAGCTCAGAAAATTTGAGGTAAGACACATTGTTTGTATCTAATTCTATGTCAGAGAGACTTACTGTAATATGTCTGGTTCTTTTGCACGAAATAGATCAGTTACTCTCTTACCAACGTGATGATGATATGAACCCATCGAATTGCTGCGTCTTGATGGAGGGGAAAAAACCTAACAAAGGCAACAGCCTGTCCAGCATTATCAATCCCTTATAAGGGTTTAATTTTACACTATCTCTTGATCTTTTAAGTATATAAATTTGATGCATTTGAAATGGACTCCATAAAGAAGTATAATCCTTGGACTAATGTTTGGCAATAAAAGGCCAATGATATTTATGCAGTTAAATGATCATTATTTATCGGTATCGATCTTCTTGGCATATTGTTTCCTGAGTAAAGTTGAGGAAAAGAGATTTGGGTGCTTATTAAAAATAACTTGAAACAGAACTATGGGGCAGCTCATCCACTTTGCACGTTTAAATGCAGCCTCAGGGCAGTTGGGACCCATGCCACACTGAGCTGTTAGTAGGAAAAGGGTGTGCGTTCCACCCATCTGTTGTGAACATTATCCTTACATATTTCTGGAATTTTTTCTAACTTGAGAGGCACCTGGAAATTGAATTTTTAAATGTGAGACACTGCAGTAGGTTTTAGTGGCTCTCTTAAAGATCATTGAAGTGAGTGATAACTTTCCACTACATAAATATGTTTGTCCATGAACTCTTTCATTCATTATTCTTTCGAAACATGATACCCTAATTGACTTTCCCATGACTTATGCAGTCCTGTGAAATTCATTTACAGAAAGGTCTCAGCTATTCATTTATTTTCATTGGAACACTACGGGTCCAGGCATTGTCACATTCTTTTCAGATGATTCAACAGATACCAATACCAAACCATTCAGAAGTAAATGTAGAACTTTGACAGATGGCCTATGGTTTAAGCAAGATGACCACAGATGGAACCTGGAGGAATGTGATTATATATGCGAGCCTGTCGTGAATTGTTGGGATGCAGTTTCCTATTCTTTCAAGTTTATGGGAATCCTTCTTGACAGGGTTTTTACAAGATCTATAGTTGCTAAGGATTCTTTTTTACATTGAGGCCACATCAATTATCGAGTGTAAGAATGCATTAAAAAGAACAGAAAAAGAATAATTTTTTAGCCTTTTAGAGGATGGGGAGATGAAATTTCCTCTAATTCTCTAAGTTTTTAAATAAGTGCTGACATCCTTGGTGTCATGATGAAGAAATAGACAAGTAATGAGCCTCACCAGGAGAACCTAACCAAATAAAAATGGTTCTAGTGGTGGATACAGAGAAGAAAAGAGATCATGAAACAAAATAGTGGTTATATAGATTGGAGAAGTATAGTGGGATAGTTAACCCAGAGCTGGAGGTGAGCAAAGGCATCCCAGGGGAAATGGCTTTAGGCCGTGACCTGGATGTTAAGAGATAACTAGGCCAAAATTCCACCTCCCCATCCGCTAAAAGGAAGAGGGAAGAAGCTTTGGGCAAAGGAAAGAGCATGTGTAAAGTCTATTTCAAGGATGAATCGACTGACTGCTGATTTCTGAGTTTGAGCCTTAACCATTTCTTATCTTAATAATTCTATGCCATGCTAGTTTTCAAGCTGTCATTTCATATGAGAAATATGACATATTTTATATGTGCCTCATATTCTAATTATACCCACTACTGCTAAGAGTATGCCATGCTATATTTTGTGTTTACTTTTTCTGATTATCACACATCTAATCATCACAACAAAAATGAAGTATAAACATTCTTGCCTTGTTTTCAGATAAACAAAATATGTCTGGGGGAAGCTAATCATCTGATCCGAGTCAGATTGGCTAGTAATTGGCATTCTTGGCTTCCTGTAAACCAATACAGGCTACGTTCCATTGCTCCCCAAATCTGAGCCCCATTTCTTCCACTTAGGTATCTGGTGTAACAGATTAAGGGAAACAGAACAGTCCAGTTCACTGGCCGGGCTAATTGAGCCTAAATAAGTCTCAATGCATCTTATCAAGCAGCTGCCTATAAGCACCTGCTGTTTACATGGTATAGACACTCAGACGAGCATTTCTTCAAGTACTTATACAGAAAAAAAAGTCAAGAAATACTACTTATGGATGCCTACTTCTTCCTCAAATACAACCTCTGCTTTCCATGGGTGTGTTTTGTTCATTCCTTTTTCAGGCAGAGCACATAGCACAGCATAAGTACTAAGGAATCATAGTAACGTGAGTTTTGTTGTTGAGTGTCTAAAAATATGTCAGGCACTCAAAGTGCCTTTTACATAATTTATGTTATTTAATCTCATGGAAACCTAATGAGATAGACATTATCGTCCCATTTTACTGACAAAGAACTCAAGAGTCCAAGACATTAAGACACTTACTTCCTCATATTCCAGCTACCATATATTAAGGGGGGTGGGATTTTACCAGAGCCTTTTCCATTCTACTAACTTATTATCGCACCTACGGTAAGGCCAAGAATAAGAAAGGCGATGATGCTCTTAGGGAGACATTTGAGGGAGTGGTTATGAGCATGTCGACTGCTGCGAATTATCCAAGGGACAAAGCTGAGCTTGGAAACTCATCCCAGTTATGATGCTCATAGTGGAAACCTTAAGTGACTTAATCTTCATATCCTCAGTTGCCTTTTCTTGAAAATGGAGAAAATAATACTCCATACTCTGGAGTCATAGCAATTGCATGAGTTAATAGAGCTAAACCATTTAGAACAGTGCCTGCACTTGCATATTAGTGTAGATGTTGTTATTAATACCTCCTCACCCTGTATTAATTCTTCTGTACTTTCAAGTTCGTTAAGATGCCACTGCATCTGTAAGCTTTCCTAGCACTGCCTTCCCCAGCCCGGTGCTTGCCCAGCAGAAGGCTCTTTCTTGCTCTGAGCTCCCACACTGTGTCATTTGCACGATCCCTTGAGAGCCCCTCCTGGGCTTCCTCATATTAGGCAGCCATTTGAACGGTGTATCTTTTTCTCTAGTGGTTCTGATCTTTGAGGATGGAAAAATTCGTTTTGATTAAGGTGTTAAAAGCATGCTGGCATGAACTTGAATGAGCACTGATGACAACATTTATGTTCCCTCCGATGGCCCATGGCATTCCTATTAAATTGCACAGTGAACCAAATCTCATGTTTTTAGAGGAAATAAATGATCTTGAGCCTTCCCTTCTGAAAGCAGTGATGGTAGTTTCCTGTGTAAGGCATTGTCTAAATCTACTGTTCCATACATGTACAGGAAAATGATCTCTAGAAACTGGAAACTCACTAGATTGGGTAGTATTTGCTATTCTAACTCTAGTTGAACTGTTCTATTGCTTATTTCTGACTTTTCATTAGTGCCCAAGTTAAAACCTAATGATTATTAAGGTTCTGCTGGTCATATACCTCCTAAGACTCTATAGCCTGTAGTGACCTTCACCTTTGTGGCTATTAGCCCATTTCATGCATGACTACGTCTGCCATTAGAGTGACAGTGGTCCATGTTGAGGATAACATAGACCTAGTAGTTCCTTTTTCATGTATTTTTTTCATTTTAACAAATTATAATGATATACATATTCATTTTTCAACATTATTTCTAGTTCTAACCAAAACACATAACATAGAGCAAAATTTAAAGAAATGAAACCCATTAATACAATGTGACCCTTTATTATTAGACTTTGCTATTTGCTCTTATCAACCAAAATATGTTCTGGTGTTCTTTCCTTATGGTATGTATATTCTGTGCAGAAGTATATAAAATGTATTTTTATATTTAGAAGTCAGTATGTGTTTTTTCAGAGCAAATTGAAACCTTTCAAACAATGGCATGTGAAAGCTTGTTGCTTCTGTCATTCCATAACTCTCTGAATCAAACAGCCTAAAATTAGTTATTTGCCCCGATTTCTCCATCTAGGGCCTTTTCTGATCTTGTGTCCAGTCCTCTTTTAATTCCAGTAAAGCTTCACTGTAATTCCCTTGCCAGGTAGAGCAGAAAATCCTCTCCATACTAACCCTCATTGCTCAAATAGACAAAAGATCCAAAGACTACAGTATAATGCCTTACTTCATCCCCCAAGCAGATGCTCTATGTCACTCACTCTAATTCCCTTCAAACTCCTCTTCCTTTCTAATAAATGGTCCTTTAGCGGTGCTATTTTGCTCTACTGAAAATTAAAGTGTAAAGAATCAGGGCTCTGGGAGATCTGTTTTCAACAACAAACAATTAAAAGAGATTGTTTTCAGTATTTCCTTTTGAAAACGTTGATATCTTTGAATGCAACTAATGGGGGAAAAAAAAGGTCATCTTTTGGAAGCCCGCAGAAAAATGGAGCCCATTATTATGCATTATATGAATGGTATGATCAGTCAATACTGTAAGAATTTGCAGATTATAAGGCATCACAGTAAATGCTTGGTGTCTTCATTTTGCATAGATTTTGGCTAGCAGTGGAGGACCTGAAGAAAAGGCCTATTAGAGAAGTCCCTTCCCGAGTTCAGGAAATATGGCAAGAATTCCTGGCCCCCGGAGCCCCCAGTGCCATTAACTTGGATTCTAAGAGCTATGATAAAACCACACAGAACGTGAAGGAGCCTGGAAGATACACATTCGAAGATGCTCAGGTTGGTACACATGGGTGGGCCTCACAGTATGTCACAAATGTGCTCCTGGCAAGTTGGCATTTGAGTTACTTTGGCTTTATTTTCACTTAATTGTCATCTAGGCTGAATATTTTCAATTTAGGTAACTGTACATAAATTAACTCCAGGGGATTTAAAAGAAAACAGAGACATATTAAAATGAACAGTTTCTGGAACCTGAAGATATCTTATCAATTTGAACGTTTTTATTTAATTTTATTATTATTTGCCCCAGGGGTACAGGTCTGTGAATCATCAGGCTTACACCTTTCACAGCACTCACCATTGCACAAACCCTCCCCAAAGTCCATAACCCAGCCACCCTATCCCTACCCTCCCACCCCCCAGTAACCCTCAGTTTGTTTCCTGAGTTTGAGTCTCTTATTGTTTGTCTCCTTCCTGATCCCATCTTGTTTTATTTTTTCCCTCCCTACCCCCCATGACCCCCTGCCCTGCCCCTCAAATTCCTCATATCAGAGATCATATGATAACAATTTGAAAGTTTTTACATGAAAATTTCTTGAAGCGGAATAGTTGAAATATTTGAAAACTTTTACTTCATTTTCTGCTTTGTCACCCAATATGTGGGAAGACATTTATCTAATGATGACCCCATCTCAGGAGCAATATTGGAAATCTTCGGGTGTCTTCCAATGTGGAGATCCTGAGATGCTGACACTCCTAAGTTATTCATTATTATAACTGGTCAGGACTAAAGTAGCTTACATTTACGTCACACTCAAGCCAGTTCTGTCTTTGATGATACAATGAAATAAGACGTTTAGGCATGGATGAATTTTCCAAGTTAACTTTTTAATCTGTGAAAAGAAAAAAAAGGAAATTTATATTAAGATATCAATTTCCTAAGACAAATTTATATTAAGATATATATTTTTTAAACTGGACATAATTGCCTCTTTGGACACAATCTGAATTTCCACTTTCTCTAAAAAAATTGTGCTCAAGAAGAAAAATAAAGCTGAAATGAGAGGATATTTTCCTAATGATGTGCTGAAATTGGCTTTTAAGTCTGAACACTCATACTTAATTTCTTAAACCTCTTCTAGAGAAGAGTATTAGTTCTAGAAAGGATCTTGTTTTTCAGAGAACCACGTGACTAAAAATATAGAAGATGAAGAGTAATACACACACACACACACACACACACATGCCCTTCCTTATTTGCATTCTCAGTGGAAAGTACATTTTCCCTCGCTTTGGTTTAAAGAAATGAACCCTCGTAGAGGAAAAACTAACACAGGTTGAAACAGCTAACCAGATACCCATTCTGTCTGGCTCTGCCGGTAGCCTTCTAGGTGGAAATAATTACAGAGACACATGAGAGAGCAGGATGAAAATTCTAGCCTTGTTTACTTCTCGCTGATTTATCTTTCAGTTCAAGATAAAATTTCAACCATTTTTCTAGAGCGAACAATGTGTAAAATGTTTGGAATAGCCTTCCTAAAGTCTGAAGAGGAACATTTCTTCGTGATCTGTGGCATTAAAAATATTTTTTGCTTAATAGGTCTTCAATAAAATGAAAAGGCATAACTTTCTATAGAAAATATTACCAACAGAGCCTGGGCTTCTTTTTCAGTTAAGTTCAGATATTTAACCCCAGTTTTTGCTGGTTTTTTTAACCTCATCTTCAAACATGCAGTAACAGAAATTCCTGGCATTATTTAAGAAAAGACACATGTGGATATAATAACGGATTTAATAATGGTTCCCAAACTCATTTAAGTTTTGTGAGGATTAAATTAACTAATATAGGCGAGCACTGGAAATGTGCCTGGCATATATTCAGGTAGATCTGAGCACTTACTATGCACACCCCCCTTCTTTGCTTTAATCCTCACAACAAACTTTTCTTACAGATTCAGAAAACTAAGACTCAGAAAGATGAATAAGTTGGCCTAAATTTATATGTTTGTAACTGGCAGGTCTTGAGCACCATAAGATCTGAATCTCAAAGTGCTTGACTCCAAAGTAAGACATCACCCCACTTTTCTAACAACCGATTCTGATAGGGTCCCTAATGTACCATACTCTTGGAGATGATCCCTGGGCTAGATGCTGAGTGAGAGTCACTCCAAATTATTGCAGGTGTGTTTGAGACTAGGGAAACTGAGTCATTTCTTAAAATATATATTCTTTCCAAACAAAGAGATTGGGACAACCAGGATACTTTCTTTTTTTTTTTTTTTTTAATTTTTAATTTTTTTTTTTTTTTAAAGATTTTATTTATTCATTTGACACAGAGAGAGAGATTACAAGTAGGCAGAGAGGCAGGCAGAGAGAGAGGAGAGAGGAGGAAGCAGGCTCCCTGCTGAGCAGAGAGCCCGATGTGGGCCTCGATCCCAGGACCCTGGGATCATGACCTGAGCCGAAGGCAGCGGCTTTAACCCACTGAGCCACCCAGGCACCCGAACCAGGATACTTTCTGCATCTCACTGGCATTTCACTAGACTAAAAAGATGAAGGAGTATTTACACTCCATTGAACTGCCATGGACCAGAGCAGCAGAATCGCCCTAGATTGGGCCCACAGTGAATTGGATGAATACATTTTTTTCCTCCTTGATTTCTTTGTCTACCAGTATTCATTATCAAGCTAGAACACAGCAGACTGATTAGGGTTAAATTAGTAAATATTTACCTAATCTGTCACTAAAGGAGTTTTTTTTTTAAGCATACAAATTGGGAGATTGAGCAATTAACTATCACAAAATTTATTTTTGGACTTGTGCTCTGGCCCAGAGTGGATGTGGATGATGATTTTCCATATAATTTGCACCGAAGAGATGATTCATCTGGGCAGTCTGTGTCCTCCAAGTATATGTAGAAGCCAAAGGTATCTAGGATGGTCACTCGATCTTGACTTCATATCATTCAGTTTGGGCCTGAAATAATTTTAAGAGATAGCAGATTTATAGTCTCAAATGACCTGAATAAATCAACCACTTGATGTGAAATCACTTCATGACATTCCATTAACTGAATCCTATTTCTTTCAAGGACTGGATGTGATTTGCCTCCTTGTAGCTCTCAAACCAGTTTGAATATTGATCCATGAATAAAATAATGAATTTGAAGATTTAGATGTTCTGTCAACTCAAAGTATTCTCATCAACATTATCATTATTAATTTTAGCTGCTTCCAGATTTGGTTTTGGTCCATATCCTATATTCTTAACGCAGTATTTGATTTTCCCTGAGAACTAATAAACAATTCAACCATTATTTCTTTTTAGGAGCACATTTACAAGTTGATGAAAAGTGACTCATATCCACGTTTTATAAGATCCAGTGCCTACCAAGAGCTTCTACAGGCAAAGAAAAAGGTATTGGTTCTTTGTGACCTTTTTCAATCTGGTTCTCAGTTGTAATTATATGGAGTAGTTCCTTCTGCTGAGCCCAGGGTATTGGACAAATGGTAAGTGAACACACTCCAAGACCTTCCCCAAACCTTTGCATTTTATAAGGGCCATTTAAGGGTTTTTTGGTTTTGTTTGTTGATTGCTTATTTTTTTTTGTTTTGTTTGCTTCTGCAGATGTTCATGCTTTATAATGTTTTTTAGAAGCTGTTTTCATGTTTTATGTTAGTCTTCTGTATGTCTCGTTTAAGGACATAAAAATTCCAATAATGAAAAGGAAAGGACAACATCATTAGGTCAAAACCTTGAAGAGGGTTTTCTCTTTCCAGTAAGCTCAAGTGTATTTTTGGCCACATACCCCATGACTAAATATAGACTCATATTTTTCAATGATGGTTGTCAAAATGTAGTAATGTTTGCTTCAGAATATTTTATCTCTCCTGAATTACTTTAGTATCCCTACGATAAATTTTACACACCTAAGAAGGTAGCCAAGCACATTTTGGAAGAGCTGCAATAGACCTCATTATTCAATTAATGTTTATAATCGATGTAAACAGTAAAGCAGGGTATGGAAAAATCTGAATATAAAAATCAGCACCATTCATTATTTTTTAATGTTAAAATAGTCCATAACTTCTTGAAATTTTGAGATTAAATTGTAATTTTGTGTGATTTACGACTGTCATCTAGGCTAATGTGAGTTTTCAAAATCCATGGCCTTCACAGCTGAAGCAGATGCTCTGTCTTTGCAGGGGTCCAAAAGAGCTGCCACTAGCCACACAGAGTTGTTAACATTTAAATTAATTACAAGTACATAAAATTCTAGCCAGATTCCAAGTGCTCAGTGGCCCCAGAGTAAGGCTTCTGAAATATTGGACAACATAGAATGCAGTTCCCATCTTTTCAGAAGGTTCTGTTGGACCGCAGTGCTCTATAGAATTCATGTAATCCACAGAAATCTAGTCCTGACAGAAAATTAGGAGGAAATTTGGAAAACATTCCACTGGATTTTCAAATATGTAGGATTTACACATGTCAGCGTAAGACCTTCACATATCTACTTCATTTTAGTGTCATTTTATTTTGCTTGAAACCATCCCATTTTGTTTGCACAGGAAGAGTTGTTGTTTTAGTGTTGAAAATAAGTGCGAATGAAAACAGAGCCTGTACCCTGTGTCTAGGGTCCTTCCTTGGCAGCTCTTCTATCTTCCTGGTCCCTTGATTTAGAACATGGATTTGCTGTTGCATCATTTCATCATCCTGTCTTTTTCTGCTCTGTTTTCTTTGCTTTCTTTTTATTCATGTTCCCTATTTCCCTTGGCCCCATCCCACCCCACTCATGTTAAGTCGGAACACTCAGTGGATCGCAGAACATCTTTTGAGAAATTTGCACAGAATGTGGTAAGTTTTATTTTTTTGAGGAATTGCAAATCATTAAGTCCAATTCAGAAAGTTTCCCAGTTTCTAACCCCGTCTCTCACCTTGCATCCTTTGATGTAACAAGGAAAGTATCCTCTTTACTCAAATTCAGAACTTTGTGCTTCCTGCTTATCTTTCTGTCCCAGCTCTTTCTAGAGTAAAGATGTCATCCGTGAAAAACCACATGTATCAAACTAAGGTTTGGAAAGAAGTGTATATTATGACATATAAAATGAAGAAATGATTATTTTTTGTATTTTTATTTTTATTCCATGTATCCCTTTCTTTCTTAAAGACAGTGCATGCGTCTCTACATGCTCTTTCTCTTAGCCCTTCCTAAAGCTTAAAAGATAAAGAACAATGAGGGTTCTGTGCTTTCTACTTCTGCAGGGAGAAAATGACCTAATGACTTGGCATGAATGGTGGTCGGTGACAAGATATGCCCCACCAAAGACCCACCAGCATGCTTTATTTTTCAGGAAGGTGTTGAAAACTGTTGCATATATCATGCAGGAAACTAGGAGTTTTCCTACCACTGTTTTCTTAGTATCTTGCCATGTGTTCTGGTGATATTTTGGTGATATATTTGTTTGTGGGATTTTTTTTTTTTTTTTGTATTGTGCCAGTGCCTTTGGAACTTTCTGACGTTGTGTAAGCTCAAACTAAAGCCTTCAACACATTTATTTTTATAGGGCAGAAACATCCCTATTTTCCCATGCCATAAAAACTGTACACCAACACTGAGGGCCAGCACTAACCTGTTATGAAAAGAGGTAGAAAAATCTTGGTTTATACTCAAGTTTGTCTGCATTGTCTGTTGAGTTGTGTGGTTAGCTCCATGCTGCTGTGTGTGTGTGTGTGTGTTGTGGCTTTTGCTGTGACGGCCAGTTAAGTGGAGTTATGTGTGTTGAAATGTAAGCAAATTGGATTCAACAAAGATGCTGTTTTTGTTTTTAGTTTCCTTCAAGGATCTTTGGGGCGGGGAATGTTAAACAGTTCTATTTATGAATTGCCAGTTGTGACTCGGCACAGGGTATTTGAAAGACTTTAAAAAAGCAGTATATACTTTGAACATTCAATGTGATTGCACAAATTAAAGGGCTGGAAAATGAAGGACTCCAGGAATTAATCACTCTATAAACTTCACAAAATTTTGGCCGGCTCTATTGGAATCTCTGACCTTTAAAATAAAATTTTCCTAAACATGCCTCATAAGTCACCATGGGAAGATTAAGACAATATTTTTAAAAAGCCTCCAGATTTTGCTAGAGAAAGTAGACATGGGCTGTTGCACAGTGCTCTGTGCAATGTTTAAGAATTGTTCCAAATTCATCCTTTTCTAACACAATGCTGACAGAATTTTTTTCTAAAGATTGGAAGGGGAATTTCTGTGATCTAATTAAAAATAATAACATAAGGAAGATGAAGAAGGGAAGGAAGCAAAATGGTTGTCTTTCCTCCAACACCATCCCCAATTCTGACCAACTACCCCAACTCTTAAAATAGTACCACATTGTCACACACTGCAAACTTGAAGATAAGTAGGAATTAAGGGGAAGACAGGCTCAATCATCTACTGCCTTCAGTCAAAATTCATGCAGGAAATGACTGCTATATTCCAGACATTGTGCTGTGTGTCAGGAGTCCGTAGAGGGTAGAGACCTTAATTGCTAAGGAGCCTGATGATATAAACAAGATGCTGTGACACACGCAAGAAAGATAAACTGTTTCCACTTGGTGCTGGGGCGGGATGTGAGCACCCGGAGGTAATGTCGGAATCCCCGAAAGGAAGTCACATTTAACAGGACGTATAGGATTTCATTAGGACAAGGGGGGCAACCATTCTCTTAAGGAAAAGGGGGAGAAAAGGCTGGAATTACTGAAGAAATAGAAGTTGAGTAACATTCATACATATGCACACAACATTCTAAAAAGTTACAATCTTCAGACACAATTGTTCAGGGTTACTTTTTTCCATCCAGGAAGACAAAAAAGTGATATTCTTCAATGAATAGTTTGTTTCTGTCATAAGGAAATTAGAAAGGCTCTCTGATTTCAACAGAGTACAAACAATTGTATTTATTTTATTAGTCATGAGAACTAAGTTTCTATCCCGAAAATTGTCTATATATAAAAATGAAAATTATACAACATTAAATCTTAGGATGGTAGTTTCTATTTAAAGTTCCCTTTAAGTCTTTCTATTCTCATTTCTTTTTCTTTTCCTGTGGTTCTGTGTTATTCCATGTTTACATTACTTCTAGGGTCAGCAGGTACGTGAGGCATCCTAAGTATTTACACAATAAACTGAATAGGATAGCTTTACAGGATCAACAAGGTGATTCTAACACAAGATGAAGAATGAGTGATTTTATTATGACCAGGCAGACATAAGGAAGGAAATACGGAGTTTAAATAAACATTTTAAAGGAGTCCTATGTGCAGGTTAGTCTGGTAAATGCGGGGAGGCTACAGGACAGACTATTCAAGAAAGAAATGGAAGAGGGAAAATATAGGTAGACAAGTATACGGACTGTGAAAGGAACTGGGCAAAGTGAGATCATAGTAGCTCATATTCATTGAGTGCCTACCACTGGATCAGGCTCTGCACTAGGGACTTTATGTTACCTAACTTATTATCATCTGACCCTGCAAGTTAAATATTATTACACTCATATTATTATACTCATTTTATAGGTGAGAAAATAGGAGTCAGAGAAGGTGCATAATTTGCCCAGAATCACACAGCTATTAAAGGAGCCGACACCCAAAATTTATTTTGTTCCCAAATTCTTTCTCCATTGATCACCTTGTTCCTTAATATTCTTCCAAATGGTAGAAGATAAATCCTGCCACCTGATGATATACACCTCTAGAGTCTGAGTCCATTGCCAATTAGTGTCTATTTGTAGAAGTTTATTTCCATGTTCCAGCACAGTTATTTTCATAATCTGGCTTATAAAAATGGCATCGCTGTTTCGTTTCACATGAGAATCAAAATGTTTTGCTAGACAGTTCTTTCCAATACCATTGAAACTTCCGTTGGTTACTGAGACTAATAAACTGTGGCCAGGACCTTAGAGAGTAATTCTAATAAACACTTAACACAATTGCATGGCATTTTACAGTGTTCCAAAGACACTCATTCCTTTTTGCTTGTTTTGTTGTTGCTATTTTACATACATGACAATCTTGGGAGATGGCCAGGCAGGCGTCGCCACCCTTTCACAAATGAGCAAATTAAAGAATAGGGAGGTGAGGTCACTTCACCAGTATCACCCAGCCATTGAGTATTAGAGCCAGGACTGGAAGCAAAGCTTTCTGATTTTAAATCCATTACTGTATTGATTACTCATGTTCCTTTCAGTATGCCCAACACTGGAGGGAGAAAAATAACTCATATTTTGGAAATATCTTCACCTTGCCCTGTTGTCTCAAGACATCTCATTTCCTGTGATTTACTTTTTTATTACTTTGTTTTCCTTGCCATCAGATAAGGCCTTAAGGGCAAGGTCTTTCAAGGTTTACTATGTTCTCTCATGCCTTTAAATGTTATTAAGTTGATGTCATTCTCTTTGACAAAGTTCATGTGCTGCAGTAATTCTAACAGCTGTTTTCTTCCTCTATCACCATCACCAAATCTGACACCATTTCTCCAACCACTGGTCTGCCACACAAAACCCCAAGAAGAACAGACAGAAAACAAGAGGAAAAACAGGGGAGGAGAATTGAGAGTCCATGCCTTCAACCAAAATTCATAAATCAACATGCCAACTGGGCTAGAAAAGGAGAAATTCTCGAGAAATAGAGAGTGTTCATGTTGGACTCCCAGGAACTCACCTAATATAACCTCTTTTGGGGAAAAAGTTTACTCGTTCTCATTGAAGCCCAGGATCTGCAGAGCCTGTAAAAGAATCAACAGAAAAGATTATCATGACCATCTCGGTGTCCCATCTCCACTGCCCTGGTACTTGTGCTAGGGCATTGGGTTTGGAAGTTGGGTTCTGGAGATGGCCACAGATTACCAGAAGTTGTGGAAACTCTGTAAGAGAACTGTAACAAAAGCACTGAGTTGACTCTGAAATCACTTCATCTTTTGGGATGAAATCTTTATTTAACTCTATCATTGATTAGTATGCATATAGATAAGAACAATTGTAAATATAAATCCTACAACTTGGAGTGAAAAAGTATGAAAGATAAAATACTAATTCTTTTAGAATGTTCTTTTCAGTGACATCTAGTTACATTATTTTGTAAAAAATAATTTAATTTTCAAGATTTTAAATTCTAGTTAATGTACAGTGTAATGTTCGTTTCAGAAGGAGAATTTAGTGATTCATCACTTACATATAACACCCAGTGCCCATCCTTATAATACCTTAGTCCTTAATACCCATGCTTAATCCCCATCACCCATCCAGCCCATCCCCCACGTACCTCCCCTCCATCAACCCCAAGTTTGTTCTCTATAGTTAAGAGTCTCTTATGGTTTGTTTCCCTCTCTCTTTTTTTTTTTGCCTTCTCCTATGTTCATCTTCATTCTTAAATTCCACATATGAATGAAATCGTATGATTTTTGTCTTCCTCTGACTTATTTCACTCAGCATTATATACTCTAGCTCCATCCATTTCATTGCAAATGGCAAGACTCCATTCTTTCTGATGGCTGAGTAATATTCCATCATCTTTATCCAGTCATCAGTCAATGAATATTTGGGCTCTTTCCTTAATATTGCCGTTACTGATAATGCTTCTATAAACATCGGGATGCATGTACCCCCTTTGAATCAGTATTTTTGTGTCCTTTGGGTAAATACTTCCTAGTGGACCCAAAATCTATAAAGAACTTCTCAAACTCAATACTCAAAAATAAAATAATCCAGTTAAGAAATGGACAGAAGACATGAAGAGACATTTCTTCAAGATCATAACCTGAGCCAAAGTTAGATGCTTAACCAACTGAGCTACCCAGGGGCCTTTAACTCTGTAACTTCTAATTGTGACAGTTTGAAGTTCACTTTTCGACTATTAAGTCTTTCAGCAAACTTGGTCGAGAAATGTTCTAGCATATATGTAGATTGACTGACTAGAAGTTCTACTCTTCCACCTGCATTTCTTCTATTTTACTAGCCAAGTTCTTGTTATCATCAAGCGTGGGTTCATACAGCAGCTGCTGATCCTGCAAACATGTCCTCCCGTCTCTAGGTTCTCCTAACTTGCTCCCTTCTCGTATCTTCTGCAGAGATGAAGATGGCGCAGTGTGTGGATCCAGGACACAAGGTGTCTTCTGGATTACCTTCTTTTGTGCTATGCTCCTCAGCTGGAGACCTCATGGCAGTCCTTGCCTGCAACACAGTTGCATTTGTCAGGTCCTCAGAACGCTTTCTGGTTCTACCTTTGTCCACTCTCCTTCAGGCTTGTGGCCCCAACTATCCAGTAAGCAGGTCACTTGCTTAGGCCTTAACTTTTTCCCCTGCCTACCCTGTGCTGCTTTAAGAGAAACTGTCATGATTTATATGAAGTAAGCTAGTGGGAAGCTTGTAGGTAGGTAGTTCTGTTCATTGAATCGTTGTTTTCTGAGAACGAGCCAATTTAGGTGCGCAGGTTAATGGCATCCCAAAAGTAGTTACTTCTGTTAATATCTGTTATGAACTGTAATCTTCCTTATAGTAGTGGCTATGTCAGAATGGATGGCTATTAAGGATGTATTCTATGATAGGGAGCAAAGTATCTGGCCCATAGTAGGTGTTTAATAACTATCTGTTGTTGTTGTTGTCGTTGTTGGATAAAAGAATCCAATAGTGCTTGGATACGTGAGTACTACTGTGTTACAGACTTGTTACATAGAACCTCCAGCCTGGTTTCCAGCTACACAGGAAGCTGGCGCCTTGTAACCACTGGTGTAAACCCAAGGCCTCCAGTACATTAAAACAGTACTTTGGGAAATGCTATTAAACTCTGTCTCTGATACATGTACTAGCAACAGGGAACCTTCCCACTGGGGACCTTCTACTCAGCAGCCTCAAAGCATTTCTTAGAAACTTCCACAGTTGCACTGAATGCTCCCTGACCAAAAAGCACCATACAGTCCACAGCTTATAGAAGTTGAGTGGCAATTTAAGAACTAATGATGCGACTAGGGGAAAATAAAGATATGTTGTCCCAACGAAACTGGCTACATAGTCTGATACATTTCACACCAATCAGTTTATATCATGCTGCAGGGAACCTGAAATTGCTTTCTAAGCTAAGTTATCACCAAATAGTTTCAGTAAAACAAGATGCATAGCCATATATACCAACAACCAAATGCTAAATGAGATGAGAAGAAAGAGGCGAAAATAGTTCATCCTTCAGTGGATTCACTTAAGTGTTTACTGGTAATATCTATGGTAGGGAAATCCAGTAACCAGTTTCTAAATTATATTTACCTAAGATGCTCTAAGAATTTTGTAACACAGATCTCTACGAACGTATCTGTAATCTCAAGCAACAAAGTCCACAGAACTCAACCAGAAAGAATATGCACGAAGTTCTCCTTAAGGTAAATTCAAAGCTGTACAGATATGAAATCAAAATGTCCCTTCTCATAGTTCATAATCTTATCATGATAGATGTTTATATGAAGAAGATGACCTGCTTCATTATGAGGGATGTTTATGTAAATCAAGGATCTCAGTAACTCCATGGAGGTCTTACTATAATGCAACTTCATTAGTATAAACGCAATCTAGAAAATGACCATTCTGAATACTCTAAGGTTTATCTCTACTTTGCTGTGGTAGAAATTCGTTTCTTATTTTCCGCATAATCTACTTTTCTGTAACTACCATATATTGACCCTAGTTCTGTCTCCAGAACTGGACAGAATAAAACAAACATTGATCTAGATCTAGACAGCTATTGAATTACTTGAAGGTGTGATTACATCCACTCTTCTCAAGTGTTCTTTTTACTTCTTTTAGTTAAAATCTCTAATTCACTGTTTTTCTGTGTGGCTCAACTACCCATACCTCATATCTCAAAATCACCAGGGACTTAGAAAACACAGACTCCATGACTTCATCCCAAATAAACAGAGTCAGTCATTTTCTCTCCCCCCTCTCTTCTTTTGCTTCCCCCATTTGCATTTGTTACAAACACATTGGAACAATAATGTTTAAGAACTGTGATCCAGGTAGAAGCATTCCTACCTGACCTCTCCTTATCAGAGATCAGTGGTTCTCACATCTGACTGCAGCAGAAACACCTGGTAAGACAGATTTCTAGACCTCACCTCTCATGAGGTTTGATTAGTAGTTTTCTGGTGGGATCCAAGAATTTTCATTTTTAACTAATTCTTAAACGGTACTGTTCCTACTGGCTTTGAGACCATGCTCTGAAGCCACTGCCCTAGACTAACTGGTGCTCTCCCCTCTCCACTGATAGAGGCCAAGGGCACATCAAATGTCACAGGTGGCAGGCTACTTTCCAGCTGTGCCCACATTGTTTTTCAACCACCAGTTGAATTATATGGTTAAGAGTCAATTGTGTTTGTTCCCATGTTCAGTTTATCATAACTGAATTGATAGTAATTATGAAATTTATTTAAATATATTAGCTGCTGAAATTTGAGTATGAAAAGAAAAAAAAGACATTTCTATGAAAACTAAGCTTAATTACCTGTGGAGGGAGATACCATGATCATGAAGGTGGTTTTCCCAGGGCGGGGCTTATCCATTGCACTCCAGATGTGCTGACCCCTGTGATTTCCCCCAATGTGGGAAACTCGACTGCATAATTTGTGGTAGTGGGGGACTGCGTTTGCGCTTTCCCCTGTTAAGTTAAAAAAAAAAAAAAAAGACTCAATGAAGTGAAGATGACTTAAAAATTGCTATCAAATTAAATCTGAGACTTGCATTAGGGAAGGCTGTTTCTAATGTTTTCTAATTTAATAATTTCCTCATCTTTCATCATCTTAGTTGCTTACCTCCTACATTTGCTCCAGGCAGTCAGTAGTCCTCCAAAACATACCTGAACGCAATACTCAAGATGTAACCCAACCAGCAGAGATTGGGAATACCGTCTTCCAATAGGAAAGGAAATAGGAAGAAAGAACATGTCATGTAACCTTTACAAACCAGCCTGAAAATTGCATCGGTTCCCCCACCCCAGCCCACAGCAACTATATCAAGTCCGACGGGGTAACTGGGTGATGGACATTAGGAGGGCACGTGATGTAATGAGCACTGGCCATTACACAAGACTGATGAATCACTGTACTCTCCTTCTGAAACTAGTAATACACTGCATGTTAATTAATTGAATTTAAATTTTAAAAAGTAAAAAAATTAAAAATGAAACTCTTAACCCTATGAAGGAAAGAAGTACATCATTTTCATGGTTGTATTTCCCTGCCTAATAGAACCTGGATGCATAAATTCTCTCCTTATTAAAAAGAAAAAAAAAAGAGAGACAAAAGAACCAGACTCTTAAATACAGACAATAAACTGGTGATTGTGAGGAGGGAGATGGGTGGGGGGGAGGAGTAAAATAGGTGAAGGGGATTAAGAGGAGTAATGTATAGAATTGCTGAATCATTCTATTGTACACCTGAGATTAATATAACACTGTATGTTAATTAGTAATTTAGGGCTTAAACTTTTAAAACAACATTTTTTTTCTCATGAATTCAGATGAGATCTCCTCAATCTTTTGCTGCTAGAATTTTGGCTTATTGTTTGTTTATTTTAATCTAAGTTTGGTTCTTTAGCCTTCTTTTCATTAAACTCTATCTCGTGAGTTACAGCTTTACATAACTTTTTAGAGCATTTCTTTGTTACCCAGCTTTTTAAAACCAAGGTTTCCAAATTTGCATCATACATACATTTTATCAGAACTACATCAGTTTAATGGTGAAAATAACTGATTAAAATGCCATCAAGAACAGAGCGGAAGGGGCGCCTGGGTGGCTCAATCAGTTAAGCGGCTGCCTTTGGCTCAGGTCATGACCCCAAGGTCCTGGGATGGAGCCCTGCATTGGGCTCCCTGCTCAGCAGGAAGTCTGCTTCTCCCTCTCCCCCACCCCTTGCTGGTGCTCTTTCGCTCTATCTCTCGCTCTCACTCTCAAATAAATAAAATCTTCAAAAAGAACAGAGAGGAAGACAGATTTCTACTACACCAGTACCTAACACATCTTGAAGATAGTTGTTTGTTATGAACGTCACCCTTCTCTGTCTCAGCGACAGAGGTACCACGAGTGACCACGACACTCTCACGCCACAAACCTTTGTTACAGCACCCTCCTGTCCGCAGTTCTGATAAACCGTTGAGCATGTACGTGACAGAGATCTAACATAGTTTACATGGGGAATAATTAGAAGAGCAATATGCCATTAGAAAAATGAACAAAGCATTTGAACAGTTTTAAAAGGATACAAAGAGTCAATAAATATGTGAGAGAACAAACAGAAAATCTATCTTCATTAGCAGCCAAGTATAATTTAAGAAGCAACAAACTTTTTCCCCAAATAGGTTAGTTTTAATATATAATCTAGTATGAGAAAAGGGATAAGTAAATCAGTGACTTCATACACTGTTAACAGGAATATGAACTGCTAAACACTATTTTTGAACAAAACTTTATAGAATGTGTCAAAAGTTTCAAAATTCTTGCATTTTCACTCAGTAATTCAACTGCTAAAAATTTAATCCTAAGAAAACCAACATGCATACAAGAATATTCATTACATCATATAACTGCCAAATATAAAACACAACCTTAATGTACAATAGTTGTACATTATTATAATTTCTTAAATACATTAAGGTACAGCTACCTGATGGAGTTTTGTGCAGCTATTAAAAATTCGATTTTAGAGCAGTGGCTTTCATTTTTTTTATTGCCAACCATATTTGACATTGTAATGCATATGTGTTTGTGTGTTTGTGTGTATATATATATATATATTGTATTACTATATAAACTGCTCGTGTGTGTTTATATGTGTAACTAAAGTAATATTTCAGAAACAGTACATTCCTTTATTATGTGTGATGGATGCACTTTGATATATTCCAATCTGTTCTATAATATTTTTTTTCATAGTGTTGGTAGCATATATCTAAATTGATCTCCTTACCCACTAATGCAATGAATTTGAAGAAAACATTAATTTAGGAAAAACATACAACATAAATAATTGATCAAAATATAATCACTTTGTGTGTTACTCATAATAAGCCATACTATGCACAATATAATTTGTAAAAAAAATAAAAACATTCTTGTAAAAAAGAATGATGTATTAGTATGTAAATAACTATTCAAGTAATGTTTACTCTTTATATTTTTCTATGTTTTCCTCATTTTTCTAATGGGTATATGCACTACCTCTATTTTAGGAAAATATTTTAAACTGAGAAAATGAAAGTATTTTGGCTTGAATCATTCTTTTTCAATCCAAACAGGAAGCTAGTAATAGATACTTAAATGTAAATGTGTTCATAAAACCTCTCTTTTTAGTACATAAGTTTTTTTAGTCCTCCACATTATATATACCAGCTCCCAAACTAGCTATAGAATCCTTTTTTAATTCCTTTCTTTCCTTCTTTCCTTTCTTCCTCCTTCCTTCTTCTCAACGATTTGAGCTTATCTTTAACTTTCTAGGAACTGACACTCTCCATTGTCTTGTTAAAATTATTCACATGTTCAGTAAACTCATCTGCAAGTTTACCCAGGAGAACTGGTTTCATTTCAAGCAGGAAAGAGCTTTCCAAAGTAGGAGTTAAACAGGCTCAGGTTCTGTCAGTTTGTCAATATGTAGGGTGTGACCAGTGTTCCCCATATCTCACTCCACTATGTCTCTCCTCCATTAAGTCAAAGTTAACCCAAGACATTTGAGTCTCATTACCTTAGTTTCTAGAAGCTTATTTTTAAAAATACGATTTTAGCCTAGGAACTCAACTCATGCAAAGACTCAAGTATGTATTCAGGAATTCTGTAATGTTAATGTTGTTTAACAGCTTTTGATTGTTTCACCAAGCCCGTTGACTTGATGAAGCCAGTTGACTTGATGAGTCAAATGGGTTGTAAATATGCTAGTTCTGATTCTATGGGCAAGACAGTCCAGAGAGGGACTCCCCAGAGAAGTTTAGGGGGCAGTGAGAAGGCTCTAGCAAGAACTTGGAAACGAAGGTCATCTTTGAAAAGTGGGTAGAATCTGGGGCGCCTGGGTGGCTCAGTGAGTTAAGCCTCTGCCTTCGGCTCAGGTCATGATCTCAGGGTCCTGCGATCTAGCCCTGCATAGTGCTCTCTGCTCATCGGGGAGCCTGCTTCCCCCTCTCTCCCTGTCTGCCTCTCTGCCTACTTGTGATCTCTAATAAATAAATAAAATCTTAAAAAAAAAAAAAGAGGGTAGAATCTGAACAGGTATCTATCACTGTGGGTAGGTCACCCAAGCTGATAGAATATCAGGTGCAAAGGCCAGCCAAAGAACCATTTTGTAGGGTGACAACAGGCAGTTTGAAAGGCCAGGAAAGCCAGATTATGAAGGATGTTGGAATCCAGGCAAAGGCAATGGTATTTGTAAGGGAAACTGGGCATTTTTCAACATGAGAGTAAAAGAACAGGTAGTGTCCTTACGTCCAGTGTCTCTAATTGCACACCTTGTCTCTAGTCCAACAGTATCACATTATCACCAAGGAGTCCACTCCTTACCGTAAAGCAGTGGGGCTGGGCCTCTGGTCAGACAACTGGGTCACATATACCAGTAGACGCTCAGATAGCAAGACTTGCACTTTCTTATCCTCGGTCCCTCACTATGGCCTCTGGAGCCTACAAGACATTCTAGAATGTACTTCTGGGTCTACAGCAATACAACAGAGATAAGGAGGCAAGGACAGGAAACATACAAGTTGGAATTTAAGAGAATGCAAGAGCTAAGAGGTTACCTTTTTTTTTTTAATCCAAAAGATGCAGATAATCCCCTACTTTTCTCTTTAAGCTCTTTCATCACTATCTTCTATACATCCCATCCCTTCATTTCTCCTCAGTCTGTTTGGTGTCCTGTTGGTCAGGAAAAACTGCCGTGTGTTTTTACAGCAGTAATAAAACAAGTGGCTTCGTCACCCAAGCAAGTGTGGCTTCCCTGCACTCCCTTTATGCATTAGTGTCTTCAGGAACCCAAGATGGAGAGTGGCCTCCATCTCCCTAGTGCCCCAGGCTCTCAGACTGGAGCTACGAGTCTGGCTTCATGTCCATTTCTTGTCCATGTACCAACTCACAGCTCCTTATTGTCAACTTTCCGTTATTACTTTAAGAACAAGAAAGATTTTAAAAACCATGTAAAATTTTTAACTATCGATAGTTACCTTTGAAGAGCTAAGAGCAAATACATAAGTAGCTTGTTCTGACTTTTTTTGGGGGGTGGAGGTGGATATTTTCCTAACTACAACAAAATCTCTATGGGGCATTTCAGAGGTAAAGTTTTACTGTGAGGGACTAGAAAACTCTCCTTGTTTATATGACTTTATGTGATAACTTTATTGTAGATTAGGTAGGTACTCTCTATACTCACTAAGATACCAGCAAAATCTGAGCTATATTTTTGTCCTGAAACTGATTATGTGCTTCCCTTTTTAGCTTTTTGCCCATTAACTATTATAAAATTTCAATGGATATTGAATTATTTTTTGTTTTGTTCTGAGTTCCTGTCTTTGTCTTTCTCTATGGATTTCTGTTTCCAGTGTAGTCCTTTTTCTTTAGAATCTGACAAGAAAGGGTATAAATGACATAACACATGTATAGGGATTTGGTTAAAAATAAATATTATTCATACAGCATTCAGTTGTAAGCAAGTTTCCAGAATAAAGGTTTTAGAACTTAGCTGTAAAAATTTCTGAGATTCTTCAACTTGGAAAAATTATGAAAAGTTAATTGGCAGGGGCTGATTCAGTACAGCTTCTGAGGAACTACACTGAAAAGGAGCTTTATAGAAGAGCAAATGTGTAAATATATCCTTTCCTACCTACAAGAAAAGGTCAATGTTCTTCTTATTTAAGATTTGCCAATAGAGTGAGCAACCATATTTCCTTGTACACTAGAATAGTGCCTGGTTTTTTTTTCCCCTAGTATGTGAATAAGGCAGGATTTTCAGAGGCTTTACAAATAGATCCCAATGATCTAGATCTTCAAATTCACATGACTTACTGGGCACCCAGGCTATTTACTTTGATTCCAGACTGGAACATGTAACCTTTTTTTTTTTTTTTTAACTGTTGTACCCAAATTTGCCTTTTAGTTTTCTCAGTGCACATAACAAATATCCTTATTACATATTTGGAAAGACCATATCACACAAAGTGTTTCATCATGTGACTGTTTCCCATTTCTGTTCGTCTGTTTTCCTATTATCACAAATCCCTTGGTTAACTGTAAGCCTGTGCTTTTCTATTGTTTTCTACGAATGAGTATTTTTTAATTATCTCGTAGGACAACAGCCTGTCAAGCTAACTTGTACTTCACCCCCTTTTAATGAAACCCATACCAGGCCAAGAACTAATAGCTTCAAGGATGTTTCAAAAATCTGTAGAAAGAGAGCCATGTTAATAAATTTGTTAGACTTACAAAGATGACAGTAATCTTCACAGTCTTGATAAAAAATGATTATGTGAGTTTCAAATGACTTTCTATTTCAACATGACTATTTCATTCTTCCCAGGAGTTTTTAACAAATCACACTAATATGCAGTTTTAAAAGTAACAATTTACATTAGCATCTTTCCCTCCTCTCCTATATAAGCATTCACTCTTATGCCTCAACCGATATGGCATTTTCTCCATTCCACTTATGGCATTAGAAACAGTAAGCCTTTTTTAAAAATACATTATTCAGCCTCAGAACAAATATATATAAACTCATGTACACACTTAATAGCACAAGAAATGAATACAGTAATAAATGTAGGCGATAGTGTGGTCTTCAGGTATAGAAAGATAGCTTTTAGATTCCAACATTATTTAATCAATCTATTGCCCAGGTCTGGGATGAAAAAGCAGTATAATTTTAGATTCCAATTCATTAGCAACTTTATGCCCTTTTAGAGTCAGAATAGACTTTGCGTCACAGTGTCCTAAGGAGAAAGCATTTAACAATAAAAACAATAATAGTAATAATATAATGAGATAAGAGCCAATATAAACTTAGTACATAGAATGTTCCGAGAATAGTTTTAAGCAATTTAGATTCATTATTCTTCAGAAAAAGCTTTTAGGTAGGCACTGTGATTATCCCCATTTCATGGATGAGAAAACAAGAACAGAAGGGGAGACATGAAGGAGCAAAGCATATCTTGTTTATAAGGCCAATATATAATGTAAAGTGTTGGGTGTCACATTAACAAACTTCTTTTTTTTCCTTCCAAAAAGTGACTAAAGCATAGCCAGTGGGAAGGCATCTTTTATCATTAGTTGCTAGATGCTAGGTCTTGAACCCTTTTCCCCAATTAAAGGAAAATAGTGCTTGATTTTCCATTGCTGCTGTCAATGTCAGCCACAGGGCCCTTGTCAGCTACTGTAAAGTGTGTAAAGAAAGTTCGATTTTGAAATTATTGATCTTTTCTTAAGCATATTGCTCTTTTCCCAAAATATGACCATGAGTGATAATTTCTCTCCCAACACCACACTGCCTTTTATCAAACTCTGATCCATATTAGGTAGTAAGTCAAGACTACTATTATGACTAATTTATTAGTAAAGTATTGTATTTCTCAAAAAATCTTTTGACTTTACCTAATTATTTTATATGCTGAAAAACACAAATTCCATTCAAATAAGTAAACCATGTTATTTTTATTACTAGAACATATAAAATGAGAGATGAAACAAACCACCAATGGACGGTCTGCATTTCTGATCAGAATTTAAAACTTTTTAATCTCTCTGGAATAATAGTATTAACAGGGACAGTGTTGGCTTTCAAGATTTCAAGAAAGTGAATTATGTACTCCAGGTATTAACACAATATATGGAATCAGAATATGTGGGATTTTTATGGGGCTGAGGTTGGAGGAAATAAGGTGGGAAAAGGATAGGGAGATGTCTGATTTGCAGTAGGGAGCAAATAGACTTTTATCTGTAGATGTATAATTGGCATCTTTTTCTCCATTAAAGTATAGGACAGGGGACAGACTCAATCTTGATTTCTACAAATTACACTTTTAAAAATGAATTTTAATTAAATTATACCCTCTGCATATCTAGATATTTATAAACATGACACTAATTCCAGCAATTGAACAAGAATGCATTCACATTGGTACCTTTCAGAGCAGTTTACTAAGGTTTGTTTTAACATGTTTATAACCAGTTGCAAATCTAGGTGTTGCATCATTGCTAAGCCTTGATGAAATGTTTATGGACATGTTTTATTATTTGCTAATCTGTGCTGTGAACCCATCAGTCTGTTTGCAGTGGGGAGGAAGTGGGTAGAGGGGTGGGAGGGTGGAAGGAGGGACAGGTCATTTTGTTTGATGTGTTGGTGGAGGGAGGAAGTTTGAACTAAGATGTACCTAAAGGGTTCCATTTTGACCCATGCACAAAAATCAGCTGCAATAAATAAATGCTACTCATAGCAGGTTTTCAGTGATCATACTGTTTTTTTTTTTCCCTATGTTTTATATTTTTTTCTCAGGGGAAATCTCTCACGTCAAAGAGGTTAACAAGCCTCGTTCAGTCTTACTAAAAGGATCATCTTGTAGCATGGAAGCAGACTGGAGTCATTGCATATACTTTGTAGCTCTTTGTTGTTACCTGGAGCAGAGGACATTAGACCAAGATGTTGCATGAGCAAAGGACCTGAATTGTTCTCTCTTTGTGTACATTAAGGCATTGCCATTTCAAGTGACTCTACCATCTCAATGCCTCCATTTCAAAATGTTGTCTGCTTACTTTCTCCTTGTACTATGCTGGATCTGTGTTTTTTCCTTTTTCACAAGTTCAAGTGAAGCAAACCTTTTTTTTTTTTTCCTTTCTCTTAAAGCTTCTGCTAGACACACAGTTCACTGAAAATTCACTCAGTCAAAAACTGGAAGAATTGTAAAAGAAAAAAACATATATCAATAAGTATACATATGGCTTCACATTTATTAAACAATAAATTAGCACAGAAAGTTTCATTTCACCAATGTGTTCACAGTCAGAAACAAGTCTTTGTCTGTTGTCTGTACATTCTCGGTTAATGTTTCTTGCATTTATTTTTATACCATATTTAAATAAGAAACACCTTTTACTCCAAATGTATTAAAGTTGATCCCTTCTCTGTAAATTTGTGTATGTTTATATTGTTGTTTTATCTTTCATTAAAAGATGCAGAATCTCGTTGTTTTTGTAACTTTTGACTTCTGCGTGATAAAAAACAAACAAACAAACAACAGTAACAAAAAATGCTGAGAAAGCATCCACAAATGTAGACTTGCAATTTTAAGTTATCACCCTGCATGTTATTTCAGGGCTTCAAAGCAAGCTTAGATGTCACAGGAGTCAGGAGCTGACAGAAAGTGTTTCACCTGGGGGCTAACCCAGGACCAGGTAGATGATTTTTCTCCTGTTCAAGGGCAACACAAATTGGCCTTCCACATTTTTAGAGCTATTTCCCAGGCCTTTCAGCCTCATTAGGAATATGCATCTCTGGGTTTTGCTAATGGATATTTCTATGAGAACTAGGTTTGAGTGTGACTTCCTCACTCAGGAACTGGTATTTTTCCTTAAATTATAATTCTAAATGTGCCTTAAATCAGTGACTTTTTAACACTCTGGTGGTTACTAATTCCTTTGAGAACACAATGGTAATTAGTAACCTTTAGTAAGTATCTGCCACAATAGTATGGGCTTTACATGCCCATAAAATCCTTACATTTAACCCTCACAGGAGTAGTGTAAGATTATTTCTGCAATTTTGAGAATATTAAAGCAGAGAGAGATTTAGTGTCTGTTACAGAGCCATAGAGTGAGTTGGTATACAAATTCAGGCAGTCTTACTCCAGAACCCACTATACTACATCAGTCCACTACACCATACAACTCTTTTGGTAAAATTTAAATGAAAATCCATATACACTCTCACATAGGAAACATTTGCAGTGAATTTTAGGGCATTCACAGAATATCCTCTGGAACTCATCTATGGACCCCAGATAAGAAACTTGACTCCCTTTAAGAGTTGGGTCAGTGACACCAAAGGTCACACAGGGAGGAGATGGGCTTAACTTATTTACTTTTGCATCCACATAAGCATTGCAGATTCTGGATACTTAAAAGAGAGAAAAGTAGTTATTGTACTTAATGCAAATATGAATTACTGGTAAATTTAAATTCTGAAGAAAAAAATACCAGCATCTGCGAGAAACTGTGAGTCTGTGAGCTAGTGTACAGAACTGTCCCAAAATGGGAGAGACTTGATAGGGGAAATTTATATATGGACAATAATCAGAACACTGTAATTACTTTAAGATTTAAAAGTGATTTAATTATATGCCATATGACTTTTGAAAAGAAATACATAAAGTGCGTGTACATCAATCTAAACATATAGATGTTCTCCCTTGGAAACACTTAATTCAGAACAGCCTTGGGCAGATGGCACTGATAGGTAATGAAAACATTATTTGAAAGAAAGCAATAACCCATTAGAAGAATATGATGAATAGACAATGAACCTTGCACAAATAGGACTGGTTTTTCTGGAGGCTATCTCTTACAAATTGTCATTCCTTAGGTGCCCATTCTTACTGAAAAATTTCAAATCACAAATTTATACAGAGATAAAAGATGTAAGAATGGCAAGAGGACAGAAAAAAGAAACATCCAGACAAGTATCCCCAAGTCAGAAGCTCCTAGTAAACACGTGAGTCAGTTTGAGTTCAAGAACATAAAACCTTTAAATAGCCTAATGACTCCATTTAACATAGTTTAGACAAGGCTCAGGATACAAAACAGTGTATTTTAGAAGCATATAGAAAAATGTTGGCGTTCTTGCAGTTCACTCAAATAAGCACATGGCAACTGTCTCCCACCCCATTCTGGGACAATTTGACCTGTAAGGCACAGAAGCAAAAGCTCTCAGGTTTCTAATGAATAAAATGGTTTTTAAGAAGTATTTTTCTACCTTACCACAACTTCAAAAGTTACCCACTGGAGAAGTGGCCCAGAGTTTCCACACGCAATTGCAAATTTATTTAAAGTTTATTTTAAAATATTTATATTTATTATTATTATTATTATTATTTGCCCCAGGGGTACAGATCTGTGAATCATCAGGCTTACACCCAAAACCATAAGATATCTAGGAATAAATCTAACCAAAGAGGCAAAGAATCTGTACTCAGAAAACTATAAAGTACTCATGAAAGAAATTGAGGAAGACACAAAGAAATGGAAAATTTTTCCATGCTCATGGATTGGACGAACAAATACGGTGAAAATGTCTATACTACCTAGACCAATCTACACATTTAATGCAATCCCCATCAAAATACCATCAGCTTTTGTCAAAGAAATGGAACAAATAATCCTAACATGTATGTGGAACCAGAAAAGACCCCGAATAGCCAGAGGAATGTTGAAAAAGAAAACCAAAGTTGGTAGCATCACAATTCCAGCCTTCAAGCTCTATTACAAAACTGTCATCATCGAGACAATATGGTACTGACACGAAAACAGACACATAGATCAATGGAACAGAATCGAGAGCCCAGAAATGGACCTTACACCACACACAAAAATAGACTCAAAATGGATAAAATTTATTTAAAAATAAATTCATCCTCTAAATTGCATTGACCCAATTCTTCCCTTTTTAATGTTTACAACAATGTTTTCTGTGGATTTACAGTGGATTTTCTGCTTGAATAAGAGTGACAGAAATATGGTCAGCAATGCTACTCCTGTCAGGTACCAGGAAAATAAATGAAGGGAGAAAAGGCTCCCTTTGCATTATGACAAGTATGTGAGTAGATGTTGCTACTCAGGACTTGCATGCGGGCCCCCCTCATTCTCCTGGCTGAGTGTTCACTTCTCTTTATAGCTGTATGATGGTTTATGAATAATTTTTGTCTCTGTTGAAAGCAAGTCTTGGCTATTAGCATAAATTTAGTCCAGGTACATGCACTGATTATCTCCACACATGGGATTTGTGTGTTCTTAATTATATAGTTGAAAGAGCACACTGAAATACCCAATGACTTTACTGTTGCCCATTACTGTCTCTTTGCATATTCTAACATCCTCTAAAACTTCAACAGAAGGAACACCCATCCATCTTCTGAGCCATCCTAAGAAAATAGAGACAGTGAAGAATTTGATTAATGTAAAGGATGGAGAGAGTTCTAAGTCATGTCTCACACAAATGTATCCCATGTATTTTGTTGTGTACGACAATGTTTCTCTACCTTTTTATTTAGAATTTTGAACTCCAAATTTTGAACTGATTAATAAATCTTGATGTCTTTATTAAGTTATGAGACCTCAATCATTTCATCTTGTTTGGAAATCAAATAAATTGGAGTATATTTGTTATATTCTTAAAGGTTAATAACATCTAACTCCAGTACTGGTTGGAAGGATTAAGACAATGTATCTAAATTACCAAGTGCAGAATTAGGTGCATAATTTGAAGCCAAAAAATAAGATTTACCTTAATATCCTCCCTTTCTTTTCTTCCAAAGGTCATTTTTCTAAAAAGACTTGTTTAAATACCACTCTTAGCTTGAGTGGAATCATTTGGCTTGAAGTTCAGAAGGCCAAAGCCAATTGGTGAATCAGGATACCAGAGACCAGGAAAAAGACCAAGAGAGCAGTTAAGTGTGATGTTGGGTTTGTAACCAACCCTATGGAGTCAATAAAACATTGGTACCAAAAGGGTGACCCAAAAGTGAAACTTGGTTAAATCAAGGAGACTGCATCCTGAACAAGTAAATTCTGAAAACTGCATCTCTGGAAAAAAAGGAATAGGACTTGTTAGAAAGCATCTGTGGCCTCACCTGAATGTATGATGGGAACTTGTAGGAACAAAGCCAATGTGAGTTAGAAGTGGAGGGGAGGGCAGATGGTAGTGATAAGGTAGCAGGGGTGAAATTATCACTCCTCCTCAATACAGGATGACCTCTGGCCCCAAAGTATAAAGAGAGGATCTTCTCCTTTCCCATACACCAGATTTCCAGAGGTCTCGTGGGCTAAACGGGGAAGTAAACTGAAAGATTTGTCATGGGAGGTCTTCAAGACTCTGCAACCTCTTGATTCCATGATACAAGGCTGGGGTGTTTGCCAGGTGAGCTCTCTGATAGTCCCAGTCAAGTAAAAACTGACCATTTGGCAGGTAAGATTGTAATACACAGCCTATAGAAAACTTCGTTCACAAGATGGAAGGTGGATCTAGAAGAGTTTCCCATAGGCCACAGGATTTGAATGGACTCTGTGGGGTGACACAGCAATAAGATACACAAATCCATTCCACATAACAGTTCTTATTCTAGTTACATGGCCTGGAACTTCTGGGGATGAAGACATGTAATGGAATCAACCATATGAAGGTACCTACTGCAACTTGCAAGGCTCAGTCTCCATCCCCTTTTCATAATTTCTTCCTGCCTTCAGCCTTCCCAAACTTCTTCAAGTGTTCAGGCATAAAAGCCCCTCTTTCTGCCTCTTTTTCATAGTAAACCTTAATGGCCCTAGCACAAGATTGACTGGAAAGAGTCTCAGCTTCCTCTAGGCTAAGATCTAATATTTATGAAGGTAAATACATTCTAAAACCTCCACTCACTCCAAATGGAAATTATTTTTAAATTTTCAAATCTAACAAACACAGATGCTAATGAAAGTGAGTAGGGAACCATTTCCCACAAGAAAATAACCAAAGAGAATATTTGGTATTGTCAGAGACTAAAGTCACTTCGCACTGGAGAGCTAGGCATAGATCCAAGCAGAAAATACAGGAACAGTGGCCAGGACCTCTCACAAGTTCATGGCTGCAGACCCACACTCTGCCATGAACAGAGACAAAGAAAGCTTTGCACACTTCCCAGGGTTACTAAAAAACTAAGCCATTTTCGATGGCCATGGTGTCCAGTATCTTCCTGCATATGTGAAGAGTAGTGTCATGTCACCAGCATGTGCAGGGAAGGAAATGTATCATGCATGCAGGAGCATCCCCTGAACATAAAATGCACCCTGGCCCAGAGCTATGAAACAGACTTTGATTGTCCATGAAAGCAAATATGGAGAAATGTGTGGAATGTGAGCTTACAAACTACACATAAAGAATGCTTAAAAGGATAAGCATTGTTAATGACACAGCAAATGGAAGAACTTACACCAAAGAAAATGAACAAGATCAATCTGAAGAATGCCTCGAGAAGTATTTTTAAATATTTAAAGCAATAAAATATGTAAACATGAAAAAAAAGGCAAGGTAAAATACACACCAAGAGTTTTATAGTGACACTTATTAATGAAAAAGAATAGAAAAAATATTGCAAAATTTGCCAGGAAGCAAGTAATAGAAGTCTGGTTAACATTATATTTATTTTTGGAAATGTGGAATGTCAGAAGTCAGCAGAGTGAAACTGATTTTAAAATTCTATGTTCAACTTGACTTCTGAGGAAGACGGCGGAGTAGAAGGACCCTACGCTCACCTCATTCCACAAATATAATAAGGTAACATTCATTGTACATAACTGAGAAAATGACCCAAACACAAGCAGAATAGACTCTCTACAGCTAAATATGGAGAAGAAGCCACATCAAAGAGGGTAGGAGAAGTAGACATGTGGTGAAGAGAGAAATGAAACTGTAGGACTTTACTTCGGGAGGATATATGCCATTGGAGCAGAGAAGGGAAAGAAACAGACCCTCACACCAGCCCCTCCAGGCATGGAGGATCCTATAACATTTGTGTTTGAAAACCAGAGGGGCATACTTTCATGGGTTCTTATAATCACCAGGCTTTTTAATCCCTTGACCTTTAAAAATAAACAGGATCAAGAATGGGAGAGCCAGAAGGGTGAAAGAAAACTGTGTCCTTGCACTTAAAGAGCACAACAAACAGCTCCAAGGAGATACAGCATTGAAGCAGCAGTTTGAAAAAAAGACCTGGGGCATATGGGAGGGAGTTTCTTTGCTTATCTTAGAGCCTGTGATAGAGGGACAGGGACCTTTGAGAGACTTCTACAGGAACAAAAGAGCTGGTGGGTGCCATTCCCTCCCCCAGCCCCCAGCCTGAACACATGAACACCTGTGGGAACCAACAAAGTGTCAATACTCATACCTAACTTGCTAACACTACTGCCCCCACCCTCCTGTTCTGCAGACATGCCCCTTCCAGCCAGGCCTGAGCTCCAGGTCCACTCCCACAGCAGACCTACACAAACTTTGCTAACATTATGTACCCCATCCTCACATCCTCCTTCAGACCTACCTCCAATATGCACTTGACCAGAGCCCATTCAAACCAGTGCCACAAGCCTGGCCATGTGCAAGTAGCCCCAACAGGGACCAGGGCCACTCCAAAGTGACTCATGCCCCAAATACACCAATCCAACTGTGGCTGCAGCAGTGGGCTGGGGACACACAGATGATCTGACTACAGGGCCCACCCAACAAAGAAAGTTTCTCAGGGGAAAACACAAGGGAGAGTGCCCTGCAGTTCAGTGCTACTGCATCTCTGGCAGACACCTGGTGTGACTCAGGCCCATGGAGGCCCCAGACTAGCCCACTACAACACAGGAACCAAACCCTGCCCACAACAGGCAAAGGACCCATTGCAGTTGACTGGACTAAAGGCAACAGCTCAGCCACAATAGTAGGGCACATGCAACACACACAGGAGACACTCCTGAAGTGCGAGGTTCTGGTGAACAAGGAATATTGCACTGCAGGGCACTATAGGACCTCTTCCTTATAAGGCTGCTACTTTCAAACATAATAGACTTTCCCAACACATAAAACAGACACAGAGAGTCATACAAAATGAGGAGACAGAGGAATATGTCCCAAATGAAAGAACAGAACAAAATCACAGCAATCTCCATCATAAAATGGAAATAAGTAATATGCCTGATAGAGAATTTAAAGTAATGATCATAAATTTACTTACTGGATTTGAGGAAAGAGTGGAGGGCATCAGTAAGACTCTTAAAAAAGAGATAGAAAACATTAAAAAAAAGAATCAGAGATGAAGAATTCAATAAGTGAAATTAAGAATATACTAGATGGAATAAATAGTAGACCAGAGGAAATGGAAAAACTGGACCAATGGCCTAGAGGACAAAATAATGGAAAACAATCAAGCTGAAGAGGAGAGAGGGAAAAATATAATTAAAAAAATGTAACAGCCTTAAGGAACTTAAGCAACAATCCAAAGTGTAATAACATTCACATTATAAGGGTCCCAGAAGAGAGAGAAAAGGGGTCATAAAATTTATTTGAAGAAATAATAGTTAAAAACTTACCAAATCTGGGAAAGAAGACAGAAGTCCATATCCACAAGACAAAGAGATCCCCCAACAAAATCAAACCAAGAGGGTCCACACCAGACCCATAGTAACTAAAATGGCAAAAAGTAGTGATAAAGAGAGAATTTTAAAGCAGCATGAGAAAACAATTACATACAAAGTAAACTCCATAAGGCTATAAACTGATTTTCTTTTTCTTTTTTAGATTTATTTATTTGACAGAGAGAGAAAGAGAGAGCACAAGTAGGCAGAGTGGCAGGCAGGGTTCGATCCCAGGATCCCAGGATCATGACCTGAGTCAAAGGCAGATGTTTAACCAACTGAACCACCCAGGGGTCCCTATATACTGATTTTATGGCAGAAACTTTGAAGGCCAGAAGAGAGTGCATATGGAGTATATATATATGAGTATATATTCCAAATGCTAAAAGAAAAAAAAAAACTGCACCTAAGAATACTATTTCCAGCAAGGTTATCATTCAGAATAGGAGAGATAAAGAGTTCCCCAGAGAAAAGAAAGTTGAAGGAATTCATTATCAATAACCAGCCCTACAGGAAATGTTAAAGGGGATTCTTTGAGTGGAAAGGAAAGACCATAAGCAGGAGTAAGAAAAGTAAGAAGTACAAAAACAGTAAAATTAAGTGTATCTATAAAAATCAGTGAAGGGATTCACAAAATAAAATGATGTAGAGTATGACAACATACTAAACCATGCAGGGGAGAGGAGTAAAGAATGGGTTCGAACTTAAGTGACCATCAACTTAATATAGACTGCTATATGCATAAGATGTTATATACAAATCTGAAAGTAACCAAAAGTCAAAACCAGTAATAGATATGCCAAAAATAAAAATAAAGGAATCCAAGTGTATCAATAAAGAAAGCAAGCAAACCAGGGGAGAAGAGAGCAAGAGAAGAAAGGAACAAAGAAGCACTACAAAGACAACCATAAAACAAGTAACAAAATATCAGTAAGTATCTATCTATAATATTTACTTTGAAAGTAATAGGACTAAATGCTCTAATCAAAAAGACATAGGGTTACTGATTGAGTAAAAAAACAAGACACATCTACATGTATACAAGAGACCCATTTACACCTAAAGACACTTGAAGATTGAAAGTGAGTGATTAGAGGGGCACCTGGGTGGCTCAGTGGGTTAAGCCCCTGCCTTCAGCTCAGGTCATGATCTCAGGGTTCTGGGATCGAGCCCCACTTTGGGCTCTCTGCTCAGAGGGAGCCTGTTTCCCCTTCTCCCTCTGCCTGCCTCTCTGCCTACTTGTGATCTCTCTCTCTCTCTCTCTCTCTCTCTCTCTCTCTCTCTGTCAAATAAATAAATAAAATCTTTTTTAAAAAATGAGGGATTAGAGAAACTTTATTATGCAAATGGATGTCAGAATAAAGCCAGATTACCAAACTTATATCGGGCAAAATAGACTTTAAAACAAAGAATGTAATAAGAGATTAAAAAATAAAAGTATAAAAAATAAAGTATATAATCATAAAGGGTAAAATCTAACAGGAATATCTAACCATTGTAAACACTTATGCACCCAACATGAAAGCACTCAAACACATACAGAAGCTGATAACAAACATAAATGATGTAATCAATAATAATACAATAATAGTAGGGGACTTTAACACCCCACTTACATCAGTGGACAGATCATCTAAACAGAAAATCAACAAGGTAACTCAAAACCACGTTGAGATACCACCTTACACCAGTTAGAATGGCCAAAATCAACAGGACAGGAAACAAGTGTTGGAGAGGATGTGGAGAAAGGGGAACCCTCTTACTCTGTTGGTGGGAATGCAAGTTAGTGCAGCCACTTTGGAAAACAGCGTGGAGATTCCTCAAAAAATTAAAAATAGAGATACCCTATGACCCTGCAATTGCACTACTGGGTATTTACCCCAATGATACAGAGGTAGTGAAAAGAAGGGCCATATGTACCCCAATGTTCATAGCAGCAATGTCCAAAATCTTTCCAGTATGGAAAGAACCGACATGCCCTTCAACAGACGAGTGGATAAAAAAGGGCATATATGGAATGTATTCCATATATACAATGGAATATTACTCAGCCATCAGAAAGGTTGAATACCCAACATTTGTATCAACATGGACGGGACTGGAGGAGATTATGCTGAGTGAAATAAGTCAAGCAGAGAAAGTCAATTATATGGTTTCACTTATTTGTGGAACATAGGAATAAAATGGAGGACTCTAGGAGAAGGAAAGGAAAAGTGAATTGGGGCAAATCAGAGGGGGAGATGAACCATGAGAGACTGTGGACTCTGAGAAACAAACTGAGGGTTATGGAAAGGAGAGGGGAGGGGAGATGGGTGAGCCTGGTTGTGGGTATTGAGGGCACATATTGCATGGAGCACTGAGTGTGGTGCATAAACAATGAATCCTGGATCACTGAAAAAATAAAGTAAAAAAAAAAACCAAGAAACAAAAAACAGTGCTTAGAATGACACACTGGACCAGATGGATCTAACAGATATATTCAATACAATCCATCCTAAACAGCAAAATACACATTCTTTTCAAATGCACATAAAACGTTTTCCAGAATAGATCACATATTAGGCCATGAAACTATCCTCAACAATTTCAAGAAGGTTGAAATCATACCATGAATCTTTTTCAATTACAATGCTATGAAACTAGGAATCAGTCACAAGAAAAAAATCTAGAAAAACCACAAATACATGAGATTAAATAACACGCTACTACACAATGAATGGGTCAACCAAAAATTCAAAGAGGAAATTTAAAAAATACATGGAGACAAATGAAAATGAAAATACAATAGTCCAAAATCTTTGCGATGCAGCAAAATCTGTTCTATGAGGAAAATATATAGCAATACAAGCCTACCTCAAGAAGTAAGAAAAATCCCAAGTAAACAACTTCTTCTTACACTCAAAGGAACTAAAAAAGAACAAAATGCAAAGCCAGCAGAAGGAAGGAAATAATAAAGATTGGAGCAGAAATACAAAATAGAACCTTAAAAAATAGAAGAGATGAATAAAACCAGTAGCTGGTTCTTTGAAAAGATCAGCAAAATTTATAAACCTTTAAGCAGACTCATATTAAAACAAAAAAAAACTCAAATAAAATCAGAAACAAAAAGAGGACAGTCTCTCTGCTCCTCCACTTTCGACAGACACCCACATCTTCTGGTGCAGTGCCAGTCATGTCCCTGAGACACAATGGTGAAGTCGGAGGAAATGGATTTGGCCATGTTGAGCACCAGTTGGCCATATTTGACCATACTGGGCCCATAAGGGCTGCTTTCAACTCTGGGAGAGTAGATAATGTTGCCATCAATGACCCTTTCATTGACCTCAACTACATTGTCTTTATATTCCACTACGATTCCACCCATGGCAAATTCCACAACACAGACAAGGCTGAAAATGGGAAACTTGTCTCAATGGAAAGCTCATATCCATCTTCCAAGAGTGAGATCTTGTTGACATCAAATGAGTTGATGCTGGTGCTGAGTACATTGTGAAGTCCACTGGGGTCTTCATCAACATGGAAAGGCTGGGGCTCACTTGAAGGGTGGGGTCAAGTGGGTTATCATCATTATCACCCCTTCTGCTGATGCCCCCACGTTTGTGATGGACATGAACCATGAGATGTATGACAACTCTCACAAGATTGTCAGCAATGCCTCTTGCATCACCAACTGCTTGAGCCCTTTAGCCAAGTTCATCCATAACAACTTTGGCATCATGGAGGGACTCATGACCACAGTGCCACCCAGTAGACAGTGGATGGCCTCCCTCAGAAACTGTGATGTGATGGCCAAGGGGCTGCCCAGAACATCATCCCATCCCTGCTTCTTTTAGTGTTGCTAAGGCTGTAGGCAAGGTCATCCCTGAGCTAAATGGAAGGCTCGCTGGCAAGACCTTCATTGTCTCACCCACAAAATGTCAGTTGTGGATCTGACCTGCCACCTGGAAAAAGCTGCCAAGTACAATGACATCAAGAAAATGGTGAAACAAGCATCAATGGGCCCCTTTAAGGCATCCTGGGCTACACTGAAGACCAGTTTGTCTCCTGTGACTTTAACAGTGACACCTACTCTTCTACTTTTGATGCTGGAGCTGGCATTGCTCTCAATAACAACTTTGTCAAGCTCATTTCCTGGTATGACAGTGAATTTGGCTTTAGTAACTGAGTGGTGGACATTATGGTCCATATAGCCTCCAAGGAATAAGAGTCTCCTGGATCACCAACCCCAGCAAGAGCATGAGGAAGAGAGAGAGAGGCCCTCAACTTTTGGGGAGTTCTTACACCAACTCATGTCCCAACACACCGAGAATCCCCTGACCACAGTTCCTATCCCAGACACTCTGAAGAAGAGTAGTGACTTGGGGGGCCTTACCTTGTCATGTAGCATCAATAAAGTATACTGTACCCCCCAAAAATGAAAAAGGAAATAACTGACACCACAGAAAAACAAAGAATTATAAGAAAATATTAAGAAAAATTATATCCCAACAAATTTGATAACCTAGAGGAAAGGGATAAATTCCTAGAAACATATAACCTACCAAAACTGAAGCAGGAAAAAAATAGAAAACTTGAACATACTGATTACCAGCAATAAAACTGAATCAGTACTCAAAAACTCCCAAACAAACAAAAGTCCAGGGCAGGGCGCCTGGATGGCTCAGTGGGTTAAAGCCTCTGCCTTCGGCTCAGGTCATGATCTCAGGGTCCTGGGATCGAGGCCCACATCAGGCTCCCTGCTCAGCGGGGAGCCTGCTACCTCCTCTCTCTCTCTCTGCCTGCCTCTCTGCCTACTTATAATCTCTCTCTGTCAAATAAATAAATAAAATCTTAAAAAAAAAAGTCCAAGGCAAGACAGATTCACAGCTGAATTCTACTGAACATTTAAAGAGTTAATACCTATCATTCTCAAACTATTCCAAAAAATAGAAAAGGAAAACAAAGCTTTCAAATACATTCTTTGAGGCCATCATTTCCTTGTTACCAAAACCAAATAAAGATACCACAAAGAAAGAAACGCAGTCCCTTATCTCTGATGACATAGATGCAAAAATACTCAACAAAATATCAGCAAACCAAATCTAACAACATATTTAAAAAAATATTTGCCATGATCACGTGAGATTTGTTGCTGGGATGCAAAGATACTTCAATGTTAACAAATCTATCAATGTCATATATCACTTCGACAAAAAAAAAGGATAAAACCATATGATCATTTCAATAGATACAGAAAAAGCATGTGACAAAAGCACTGGACAACAGTCATTCATGATAAAAAAAAAAAAACAACATCCAACAAAGTAAATTTAGAGGGAAGATATATCAACGTAATGAAAGTCGTATATGAAAAAACCCACAGTGAACATCATCCTCAATGGGCAAAACCTAAGACCTTTTCCCCTAAGGTCAGGAGTAAAAGAAGAAAATTCACTTTCACCACTTTTATTCAACACAGCACTAGAATTTCCAGCCACAGAAATCAGACAACAAAAAAGAAATAAAAGGAATTCAAACTGGTAAGGAAGAAGTAAAATTTTCATTATTTGCATATGGCATGATACCCTATATAGAAAACCCAAAAGCCTCCACCAAAAAACTGCAAGAATTGATAAATAAATTTAATAAGGTTGCAGGATAGAAAATCAATATATAGAAATCTGTTGCATTTCTATACACTAATAATGAAGCAGCAAAAAGATAAAGAAAACAATCCCATTTACAAATGCACCAAGAACAAGATACATAGGAATAAGCCTAACCAAAGAGGTGAACCACCTGTACTCTGAAAACTGTAAAACACTGATGAAAGAAATTGAAGATGACAGAAAGAAACGGAAAGACATCCCATGCTCATGGATCCAAAGAAAAAATATTATCAAAATCTCTATACTACCCAAAGCAATCTACACATTTAATGCACTCCCTATCAGAATACCAGAGCATTTTTCACAGAACTAGAATAAATAATCCTCAATTTTTTATGGAACCACAAAGACACCAAATAGCTAAAGCAATCTTGAAAAAGAACAAAACAGGAGGAATCATAATCCTGGACTTGAAGTTATATGACAAAGCTGCAGTAATCAAAACAGTATGGTACTGGTACAAGAATAGACATACAGATCAATAGAACAGAAGAGAGGGCCCAGAAATAAACCCGTGATTAAATGGTCAATTAATCTTCCATAAAAGAGGCAAGAATATGCAATGGGAAAAAGAAAATCTCTTAAACAGTGTTGGGAAAACTGGACAGCTACATGCAAAAGAATGAAAATATACCACTTATTTATACCATACACAAAAATAAATTCAAAATGGATTAAAGACCTAAATGTGAGACATGAAACCATAAAATCCTAGAATAGAGGTCATGCAGTAATTTCTCTGATTTCAACCATAATAACATTTTTAAATACATCTCCTCAGGGAAAGAAAACAAAAGCAACACAAACTATTGGAACTACATCAAAATAAAAAGCTTCTTCACAGCAAAGGATACAATCAGCAAAACTAAAAGATGACCTACAGAATGGGAAAAGATACTTGCAAACAAAATATTTGATAAAAGGTTAGTATCAAAAATATATAAAGAACTTATACAACTCAACACCAAAAAAAAAAATCCAATTAAAAAATGGGCAAAAGACATGAAGACTTTTCTCCAAAGAAGACATTCAGATGGTCAACAGATACATGAAAAGATGTTCAACATTACTCATCAGGGAAATGCAAATCAAAATCACAACGAGATATCATCTCACACCTGTCAAAATAGCTAAAATAAAAAACTGAAGAAACAACAGGTATTGGCAAGAATGTGGAGAAAAAGGAAACTTCGTGCACTGTTAGTGGGAATGCAAACCGATATTGCTGCTGTGGAAAACAGTATACAGTTTCCTCAAAAGTTAATAGAGCTACCCTATGATCCCATATTTCTACTACTATTTACCCAAAGAATACAAAAACACTAATTAGAAAAGATATATGCACCCCTATGTCTACTGCAGTATTTACAATAGCCAAATTGTGGAAGCAGCCTAAGTGCCCATCATTGGATGAATGGATATAGAAGACATGTTATGATATAGAAGACACACACACATACACAAAGGAATAATTTCAATAATTTCATCAAAAAGAGTGAAATCTTGTCATTTGCAACAACATGGATAGATCTAGTGAGTATAATGCTAAGTGAAATCAGTCAAAGAATGGCAAATACCATAAGATTTCACTCACATGTGGAATATAAGGAACAAAACAAATGAAGAAGAAAAAAAAGACAAACAAAAAAAGATTCAACTATAGAGAACAAACCAATTGTTTCTATAAGGGAGGTGGGTGGGTGGTGGGTGATATAGGTGATGGGGAATAAGGAGTACACTTATAATGAACACTGAATAATGTATGGAATTATTGAATCTATTATACATATGAAACTAACATAACACTGCGTGTTAACTATAACTGGAATTTAAATTTAAAAATAAATAAGAAATAAAGAAAACTATATCCAACTAAAGAGCCATCCAAGGGTGTCAATTACCAAAAACTTCAGCCAAGTCATATTTTAGACAGTTTGCCTTAATATTTGACAGAACCAGCAAAGAATGGACTCTATCAAAAGCCAAAAAAAAAAAGAAGTCTAAGTAATATATGTGGATAGAAGAATGAATGATAAATAATTAAAAATAATTAGTACACTAAATGCGTATGTTCTATAAACAATAAACACAAAACTGAATATATTTAGTTACAAGCTGGAAGCAAACTTAGAAGATGAAAGTAGGAGAGAGTGGGGGGAAATAAAATATTTAAACTTTTATTTGTATAGATGATTGAAATGTAGATTAACTTTCTATATAGCTAGGAAATGCAATTTAAATTTTTATTAACTGTATTTACACAATATAGAATATAAATATAGAAATGAAAAGACAACTTCTTTTACATATAAGAGGAAAACAAAGAAAACTAGACCTACAAATTGGAAACAAGAATGGAGAAGGGAAACAAAGATCGTATTAAATAGCAAACACAGAAGATAGCTGTAGAGTAGGAGGATCCTAAGCTTACTTTGCCCTATGAACACAATTAGATAATTATCAAATCATCCTAAATACCCCAGAAATCAACTTGAAGACTGACAGAACAAACTCCACAACTAAAACTGGAAAAGAAGCCACATTGAAGAAGGTAGGAAGTGCAAAGTTATGGTTAGGGGAGAAATAGATCCAGGCTGCTCTGGAGGAGAGGAAGTCATGATTGTGGAGAAGGGCAACAGAGAGGGGAGCACAAGGGGGGATGCACAAACAGAATGTTTCCCCATAACCACTGGCTTGAAAGTGAGAGGGCCTGGATTTTGTGAGTTCTTGCAAACCGGGAGGCTTAAAGCCTGGAGGTTTAGGTGTCAGCAGGTTGGGCTCCAAGGAGCTCTTGGAGAAAGGCAGGCAAACAACCTGGTGAAAAACAACCTGGTGACATACAGTCTGGAAACAGTGATCACAAGAGCATCTGGGGCACACAGTGAGGAGAATATTTGCTTTTCTTGGAGTATGTCCCAGAAAGTAGCACTCAGGGAGAGACCCTTCTGGGAACAAAGTAGTTGGCCAGTGCCATTTCGCCCCACCTCACACACACACACCTCAGCATAAGCATGGGACCAGCTGTGGGAATCAAAACAGCAGTAACATGGGCTGCCTAACTTGCTTACATGGAGTCCCACACTGCTACAGGCTGATGGGACTGCCCTTTTCAATAAAGCTGAGCTCAGTTCTGTCACAGAGGGCCCCTCCCCCGGATGACCAACAGAAACCCCTCCCCACACCATGTCTCCTGACCAGAGTTCTGCAGGACTTCATTCTAGTAGAAGTAGTACCAGGTCTCATTTAACAAGCAGATCAGACAGAGCACATCTAGTTAAAACTTGCCACACTCTGGGCGCCTGGGTGGCTTGGTGGGTTAAAGCCTCTGCCTTTGGCTCAGGTCATGATCTCAGGGTCCTGGGATCGAGTCCCGCATCAGGCTCTCTGCTCAGCAGGGAGCCTGCTTCCTCCTCTCTCTCTGCCTGCCTCTCTGCCAACTTGTGATCTCTCTCTCTCTCTCTCTCTCTCTGTCAAATAAATAAAATCTTAAAAAAAAAAAAAAAACTTGCCACACTCTGGCGAAGGCCCAAACAATGCCCACTGCAGGCAAGGAGAGCCTCTGCAGACAACTGGTCTAAAGGAGAGCACAGCCAAAACACAAAAGCAGGGCACATGCAGCACACAGCAGAGACACTCCCCAAGGCACCCGGTCCCAGACACTATATGGTCTCTTCTTCATGAAGCCATTACTCTCAGGAGCAGGTCACAGAGAAAAAGGCAGAGACTTAGACAAAATCCCAAAACAGAGGAATTCATCCCAAATGAAAGAACAAGATAAGGACCTAACCAGAGATCTAAGCAAAACAGATATAAGTAACATGCCTGATGGAGAATTTAAAGCAAAAATCATAATGATACTCCACGGGCTCAAAAAAAAAAAAAAAAAAAAGAAAGAAAGAAAGACATCAGGGAAACCCTTACCATAAAGATCAAAGAGTTATAAAAGAAACAGTCAGAAATGAAGAATGCAGTAACTGAGATTGGAAACAGACTTGATGCAATAAACTTCAGGCTGGAAAAAGAAGAGGAATGAATTAGGGATATAGAAGACAAAATAATGGAAAATAATGAAACTGAACAAAAGAGAGAAAGAAGAATTATGGAACACGAGAATAGACAGGGAACTCAGTGACTCCATTAAACATAATAATATTCATATCATAGGAGAACCAGAGGAAAAAGAGAGAGAAAGGGGGCAGAAAATTTATTTGAGGAAATAATAGCTGAAAACTTCTTACTCTTGGGAGGGAAACAAACATCAAGATACAAGAGGCACAAAGAAATACCATCAAAGTCAACAAAAGAGGGTCAAGATCAAGACATATTATAATTAAATTTGCAAAGTATACTGATAAAGAAAAAATCTTAAAAGCTGTAAGACAAAAGAAGTCCTTAACTTACAAGAGAGGACCCAAAAGGCTATCTCAGATTTCTCAACAGAAACTTGGCAAGCCAGAAGACAGTGGCATGATATATTCAAAGTGCTGAATGGAAAAAATCTGCAGCCAAGAATGCTCAATCCAGCAAGGTTATCATTCAGAATAGAAAGAGAATGAAGAGTTTCCCAGACAACAAAAACTAAAGAAGTTTATGACCACTAAAGCAGTACTGGAAAAAATATTAAGGGGGACTCTCTGAGTGGAAATTAAAGAGCAAAAGTGACAAAGACAAGAAAGGATCAGAGAAAATCTCCAGGAACAACAATAAAACAAGTAATAAAATGACACTAAATATTTATTAATAATTGCTCTGAATGTAAATGGACTAAATGCTCCACTCAAAAGACATATGGTGACAGAATGGATTAAAAAAAAAGACCCATCTATATGCTGCCTACAAGAGACTCATTTCAGACCTAAAGACTCCTCCAGATTGAAAGTGAAGAGGTGTAAAAACATTTATCATACAAGTGGATGCCAAAAGAAAGCCAGTAGCAATACTTGTATTGAAAAAACTAGACTTTAAAACAAAGAATGTAATAAGAGATGAAGAAGGGCACCATATCATAATAAAGAGAAGATCTAACAATTGTAAATATTTATGCAACAACATGAGAGCTCCCAAATGTATAAAACAATTAACACAGAGAAAATAATTGATAATAATATAATAATAGTGAGGAATTTAACACCCCACTTACATCAATGGACAGATCATCTAAGCAGAAAATCAATAAGGAAACAGTGGCTTTGAATGACACACTGGGCCACATGAACATACATTCTTTTTGAGTGCACTTGGGACAGTCTCCAGAACAGATCATATACTGGGTCACAAATCAGGCCTCAACAAATACAAAAAGATTGTGATCATACCATGCACCTTTTCTGACCGCAACACTATGAAACTTGAAGTCAATCACAAAATTGGAAATACCACAAATACATGGAGATTAAACAACATGCCCCTAAACAATGAATGGGTCAACCAGGAAATCGAAGAAGAAATTTAAAAATATGGAAACAAATGAAAATGAAAACATGACACTCCAAAGCCTTTGGGATGCAGCAAAAATGGCCTTAGGAGGGAAGTATATAGCAATACAGGCCTACTTTAAAAAGAAAAATCTCAAACAACCTAACTTTACACATAAAGCCAAAAATATAACAAAAAAAATTAGCAAAAAGGAAGGAAATAATAAAGCTAGAGCAAAATCAACGTGATACATTACATAAATTTAAAAAAAAGATAAAGACCATATGATCATCTCAATAGACATAGAAAAAGCATCTGACAAAGTACAATATCCATTCATGATAAAAACAAATCTTCAACAAAGTGGGTTTTGAGGGAACATACCCCAAAACAATGAAGGCCATATATGAAAAATCCACAGCTAATATTATCCTAAATGGGGAAAAATGGAGATCTTTTCCTCTATGGTAAGGAACAAGATGGGGATGTCCACTTTCACCACTTTATTCAATATAGTACTGAAATCCTAGGCATAGCAATCAGAAAAGAAGAAATAAAATGCATCCAAATTGGTAAGAAAGGTGTACAACTTTCACTATTTGCAGATGACATGATATTCTATATAGGAAACCCAAAAAACTCCACCAAAAGATTGCTAGAATTGATACACGAATTCAGCAAAGTCACAGGATACAAAATCAACATAGGGAATCTGTCACATTTCTACACACCAGTAATGAAGCAGCAGAAAGAGAAATTAAGAATAAATCCCATTTACAAATGCACCAAAAACAAGAAAATACCTAGGAGTAAACCTAACCAAAGAGGTGAAAGATCTGTCCTCTGAAAACTATAAAACACTGATGAAAGAAACTGAAGATGACATCCCATGCTCATGAATCCAAAGAATACTGTTAAAATCTCTATACTACCGAAAGCAATCTATACATTAAATGCAATCTTCATCAAAATACCAACAGCATTTTTCACAGAGCATTTCCAAAAATTTGTATAGAACTACAACAGATCCCAAATAGCCAAACAAACTTGAAAAAAAAAAAGCCAAGCTGGAGGCATCACAATCTGGACTTCAAGTTATATTACAAAGGTGTACTGGCACAAAAATAGGCACAAAGATCAATAGATCAGAATAGAAAACTTACAGAAATAAACCCACATCTGTATGTCCAATTAATCTTTGATAAAGCAGGAAAAAATATCCAATGTGGAAAAGAGTGTCTCTTCAAAAAATGAGGTTGAAAAAACTGGACAACAATATGAAGATGAAACTAGAACACATTCTTACATCATACACAAAAATAAATTCAAAACGAATTAAAATCCTAAATGTGAGACATGAGACCATTAAAATCCTAGGGGAGAACATAGTTACCTTTCTGACAACAGACATAGCAACTTCTTACTAGATATGTCTCCTGAGGCAAGAGAAACACAAGTAAAAATAAATTATTGAGAATTCAATACTTTTCCCCTAAGGTCAGGAACATGGCAGGACTGTCCACTATCACCACTGCTATTCAACATAGTAGTAGAAGTCCTAGCCTCAGCAATCAGACAACAAAAAGAAATAAAAGGCATCCAAATAAGCAAAGAAGTCAAACTCTCACTCTCTGCAGATGCTTTATGTGGAAAACCCAAAGACCACTCCAAAATTGCTAGAACTCATACAGGAACTCAGTAAAGTGGCAGGATGTAAAAATCAATGCACAGAATTCAGTTGCATTTCATACACCAACAACAAGACAGAAGAAAGAGAAATTAAGGAGTCGATCCCATTTACAATTGCACCCAAAAGCATAAGATACCTAGGAATAAATCTAACCAAAAAGGCAAAGAATCTGTACTCAGAAAACTATAGAGCACTCATGAACGAAATTGAGGAAGACACAAAGAAATGGAAAAACTTTCCATGCTCATGGATTGGAAGAACAAATATTGTGAAAATGTCTATGCTACCTAGAGCAATCTACACATTTAATGCAATCCCAATCAAAATGCCAGCAATTATCTCAAAGAAATGGAACAAATAATCCTAAATTTTTTATGGAACCAGAAAAGACCCCAAACAGCAAGAAGAATACTGAAAAAGAAAGCCAAAGTTGGCAGCATCACAATTCCAGACTTCAAGCTCTATTACAAAGCTGTAGTCATCAAGACAGTATGGTACTGGCACAGAAACAGACACATAGATCAATGGAACAGAATAGAGAATCCAGAAATGGACCCTCAACTCTATGGTCAACTAATCTTCGACAAGGAAGGAAAGAATGTCCAATGGAAAGAAGACAGTCTCATCAACAAATTGTGTTGGAGAAATTGGACAGCCACATGCAGAAGAATGAAACTGGACCACTTCCCTACACCCCACACAGAAATACACTCAAAATGGATGAAAGACCTCAACGTGAGATAGGAATCCATCAACATCCTTGAGAAGAACGCAGACAGCAATCTCTTCAACCTCAGCCACAGAAACTTCTTCCTAGAAACATAGCCAAAGGCAAGGTAAGCAAGGGCAAAAACTAACTATTGGAACTTCATCAAGATAAAAACTTTTGCACAGCAAAAGAATCAGTCAACAAAACCCAAAGAAAACTGACAAAGTGGGAGAAGATATTTGCAAATGGCATATCAGATAAAGGGCTAGTATCCAAAATCTATAAAGAACTTACCGAACTCAAGACCCAAAAAACAAATAATCCAATCAAGAAATGGGCAAAAGGGCATCTGGGTGGCTCAGTGGGTTAAGCCTCAGCCTTCGTCTCAGGTCATGATCTCGGGGTCCTGGGATCAAGTCCCACATCGGGCTCTCTGCTCAGTAGAGAGCCTGCTTCCCCCCCACCTCTGCCTGCCTCTCTGCCTACTTGTGATCGCTCTCTCTCTAATAAATAAATAAATAAAATCTTCAAAAAAAATTTTTTTAAAAAGACTATGAAAAAAGAAGTGGGCAAAAGACATGAACAGACATTTCTGCAAAAAGACATCCAAATGGCCAACAGACACATGACAAAGTGCTCAACATCACTCAGCATCAGGGAGATACAAATCAAAACCACAGTGAGATACCACCTCACACCAGTCAGCATGACTAAAATTAACCAGTCAGAAAACAACAGGTGTTGGCAAGGATGCGGAGAAAGGGGGACCCTCCTACACTGTTGGCGGGAATGCAAGTTAGTGTGGCCACTGTGGATAACAGTATGGAGGTTTCTCAAAAGGGTGAAAATAGAGCTACCCAAGACCCAGCAATTGCACAACTGGGTATTTGCCTTAAAGATACAAATGTAATGATCCAAATGGGCACGTGCATCCCAGTGTTTATAGCAGCAATGTCCACAATAGCCAAACTATGGAAAGAGCCTAGATGTCCATCCACCAATGAATGGGTAACAAAGAGGTGGTATATATATATTTACAATGGAATGCTATGTAGCCATCAAAAAAAAAATAAATAAACAAAAATCTTCCATTTGCAAAGATGTTGATGGAACTAGAGGGTATTATGCTAAGCAAAATAAGTCAACCAGAGAAAGACAATTATCATATGATCTCACTGATATGAGGAATTTGAGGGTCATAGGGGAAGGGAGGGAAAAATAAAATAAGATGAAACCAGAGAGGGAGACAAACCATAAGAGACTCTTAATCTCAGGAAACAATCTGAGGGTTGCTGGAGGGGATAGCGGGTGGGAGTGAGAAGGTGGCTGGGTGATGGACACTGGGGAGGGTATGTGCTATGGTGAGTGCTGTGAATTGTGTAAGAGTGATAAATCACAGACCTGTACCCCTGAAACAAATAATACATGTTAATTTTTTAAAAAAGAAAAAAAAAGAATATCTGATAAAGGGTTAGTATCCAAAATATATAAAGAAATAATGTAATTCAATACTCCCCAAAATGAATAATGCAATTTAAAAAATGGGCAGAAGACCTGAATAGACATTTTTCCAAAGAAAATATCCAGATGGCTAATAGACACATGAAAAGATGCTCAGTATCACTCATGATCAGGGAAATGCAAATCAAAACTACAATGAAATATCAACTCACACCAGACAGAATGGCTAAAATCAACAACAAAAGAAAACAACAGGCATTGGCAATGATATGGAGAAAGAGGAACCCTGCTACCCTGTTGGTGAAAATGCAAGCTGATGCAGCCAATCTGGAAAACATTATGGAGGTTCCTCAAAAAATTACAAATAGAACTACCCTATGATCCAGCAATTACACTGGTATTTACCTAAAGAATACAAAAATACTAATTCAAAGGGATACATGCACCCCAATGTTCATAGTAACACTATCTACAATAGCCAAATTATGGAAACATGCCAAATGAATGGATAAAGATATGAGATATATATAATGGAATACTACTCAGCTGTGAAAAAGAATGAAACCTTGCCACTTGCACAACACAGATAGAGCTAGAGAGTCTTAGGATAAGTGAAATAAACCAGTCAGAGAAGGACAAATGCCATATGATTTCACTCATATGTGGAATTTAAGGCACAAATCCTTGAGCATAAGGGAAAGAAAGAGAGAGGAAAGCCAAAAATCCAACCCTTAAATATAGACAACAAACTGATAGTTACCAGAGGTGAGAAGAATGGAGGGATGGATGAAATAGGTGATGTGGGCTAAGGAGTGCATTTGTGATGAACATCGGGTGTTACATAGAGGTGTTGAATCACTAAATTGTACACCTGAAACTAATATTACATTGCATGTTAATTAACTGGAATTTAAATAAAGACTTAAAAAAAATCTTGGTGAGGAATGGGATACTTACATAACTTCAGAGTAACTCCCCATAAAATCCTGTTAGTTGCAAAAGGGAAGTGAGCAACTTTCCATTGGAGAAACCTGGCAGACACCACTTTAATTAATAGGATAAATCAAAATCAAGTCCCTACTTTCTTGGACACAATGAAAAGAATACAGCACCATTTCAATGATATTCCTGCCAAAGAGGTACAACCTGAATCCAATCCATGTGGAAACATGAAACTCATATTGAGTAACATTCTACAAGTTACTGACTTGTAATGTGCAAAATCATCAGGGTCAAAAAATCAAGGGAAGACTGAAAAAGTGTTCCAAATTGAAAGAGACCAAAACAACACAATAACTCGGGGCTGTGCACAGTTCTGGACTGGATCCTTCTGCTAAGGAGCACATTCCTGGGCAGGTGGCAAAGTTTGAACTCACTTTGTGGAATAGATTGCAGTAATAAATCAATGATAATTTCCTGATGTTGATGGTTAGATTGTTGGTATGTGGAAGAATATTCTTATTTGTAGGAAATAAACACTGAAGTATTTGGGGGTAATGAGGCATCATGGCAGCAATTACTCTCAAAGAATTTTCAGGGGAAACATTTTATTGTACTTTCTTGCAACAATTTGAGATTGTTAAAAATTTTAATTTTTTCAACTAAATATAAATGTTTGTTTGCTTTCAAAAAATAAGAGAAGCCCCTAAATAACTTTAATACCTACATGAAATGGATGAATTTCTAGAACATAATTTACAGCATGCAATAGAGCATATAACTCTAAACTCTCCTATAACACCTTGAAATGCTGGATAACATTTTAAAAAATTATTTTAAATGGATAACTGAGTTCACAATAAGGCAGAGTATCTTCAAAGGAAAAGGGAAGTGGAAATACAAAATGGGAAGCTACCATAAGCATAAAATTTTCAAAAATGTCAATGAACAAACTATTACATCTCACTAAGACATTTCAGCAAGTATCTTGTATGTATCTCAGGTACACTGCTGATAGGAGGAGCCACATACAAATCTCATTATATTCTCAACATTCAATGAGAAAAAAGATGAGGTAAAATAGTTCATCAAAATAGTTTTAAAAGGTAGGAGTAGTTAATGGGCCACCTGGGCAGCTTAGTCAGTTAAGTGACCAACTTTTGGTTTCAGCTCAGGTCATGGTCTTGGGGTTGTGAGATCAAGACCCTCATTGGGCTCCATGCTGAGTGGAGCCTGATTAAGATTCTCTCTCAATCTCTCTCTGCTCCTCACCCTATCCCTTCCCCCTACCCCCGCCACACACATTGTCTTTTAAAAAAAAAATTTAGGGGTAGATAAAAATAACATTATTAGCAAAAGTGGATGAGCCTCATAAAATAACACCAATTTGTTGAAGGATATAAAACAACATCTAAATAAATGGTGAATGGGAACTTTCAATATTATACTGATACAGATTCTTTGCAAACTAATTTATAAATTAAAAGCAAGCTCAATTGGGGAGGAGTTAATATGACAGCGGAGTAGGGGACCCTAATTTCATCTGGTCCCTGGAATTCAGCCAGATAGTTATCAAAGTATTCTGAACACCTGCAAAATTAACCAGAGATCTGAGAAAAGAATTACTGCAATTCTACAAATAGAAAAGTGACCATTTTTTGCAAGGTAGGAGGGTGAAGATGTGAATTTGGGCAATATTTTGGAAGATAAACAGCAGAGGGAGAGGGGAGCCAGCTTGAGGAGGCTACCAGAAAGTATTATAAACAGCAGAGCACAAAATTGGAACTTTTAGAAGTCTGCTCCAGTGTGCTCAGGTGGTGAAGTGGGGCAGAATCCCAGGTGGAACAGTGTGGTCTCAGGATCACTGGGGTCCCAAAAAGAACGGGGGGTGCCTGAGTGAGGCAGAGTTCCCAAGCATTGGATCAGGGAAGCTGGCTGCAAACAGTGAGTCTAGGCACTGGCTTTCTGCTCAGTGTTGCCATAACCGGCAAACCACTGCGTGGTTGGGTGAACCCTCTCCAAGCAGGGTCCCAGTAAAAGGCAGAAGCATAGTAAGAACTCCCTCTCTCCCCAGGGAGGCATGGCATGGGTCCACACCATAGGAGTCTGAAAAGTTTGAATACTCAAAACAGGGTCTTGTGACTGAGATAAAAACTCTCAGTCACAGGCTGGTGAACACAGAGTTCAGCAGAAACCAGGGAATCAATCCCGTTTATAATTGTCCCCCAAACCATAAGATAATTAGGAATAAACATAACCAAAGAGATAAAAGATCTGTACTCTGAAAATTATAGAACACTTATGAAAGAAATTGAGGGAGATGCAAAGAAATGGAAAAATGTTCCATGCTCATGAACTGGAAGAATAGTGTTAAAATGCCTATGCTGCCGAGCTCAATCTACACATTCAATGCAGTCCCTATCAAAATACCATCAACATTTTTCACAGAGCTGAAATAAACAATCCTAGAATTTCTATGGAACCAATAAAGATCTTGGACAAAGAAATGTTAAAAAAGAAAACCAAAGTTGGCGGCATCACAATTCCAGCCTTCCAGCTACATTACAAATCTGTCATCATCAAGACAGTATGATACTGGTATAAAAACAGACCCATAGGGCGCCTGGGTGGCTCAGTGGGTTAAAGCCGCTGCCTTCGGCTCAGGTCATGATCCCAGGGTCCTGGGATCGAGGCCCGCATCGGGCTCTCTGCTCGGCAGGGAGCCTGCTTCCTCCTCTCTCCTCTCTCTCTGCCTGCCTCTCTGCCTGCTTGTAATCCCTCTCTCTGTGTCAAATAAATAAATAAAATCTTTAAAAAAAAAAAAAAAAAAAACAGACCCATAGATCAATGGAACAGAACAGAGAACCCAGAAATTGACCCAAACCTCTATGGTCACCTAATTTTCAACAAAGAAGTAAAGAATATCCAATGGAAAAAATTCTCTTCAATAAATGATGTTGGGAAAATTGGACAGTCACATGCAGAAGAATGAAACTGGGCCATTTTTTTTTACACCATACACAAAGACAAACTCAAAATGGATGAAAGACTTCAATATGAGATAGGAATCCATCAAAATCCTTGAGGATAACACAGGCAGCAACCTTTTTGACCTCAGCCATAGCAACTTCTTCCTAGAAACATTGCCAAAGGAAGCAAGGGCAAAAATGAACTATTGGGACTTCATCAAGATAAAAAGCTTTTGTACAGCAAAAGAAACAATCAACAAAACTAAAAGACTACCTACAGTATGGAATAAGATATCTGCAAGAGTTTTATCAGATAAAGGGCTAGTATCCAAAGTCTATAAAGAACTTATCAAACTCAACACCCAAAGAACAAAAAATCCAGTCAAGAAATGGGCTGAAGACATGAACAGACACTTCTCCAAAGAAGACATACCAATGTCTAACAGACACATGAAAAAAAGCTGAACATCACTAGGCACCATGGAAATACAAATCAAAATCACAATTAGATACCACCTCACACCAGTCAGAATGGCTAAAACTAACAAGTCAGGAAACAACAGATGTTGGCACAGATGCAGAGAAAAGGGAGCCATCCTACACTGTTGGTGGGAATGCAAGCTGGTACAGCCACTCTGGAGAATAGTATGGAAGTCCCTCAAAAGTTAAAATAAGGCTTCCCTATGACCCAGCAATTGCACTACTAGGTATTTGTCCAAGGATATAAACACAGTGATTTGAAGAGGCATCTGTACCCCAAGGTTTATAGCAGCAATGTTCACAATAGCCCAACTATGGAAAGAGCTCAGATGTCCATCGACAGATGAATGGATAAAGAAGAGGAGATATATATCTATCAGCCATCAAAAAAGAAATGAAATCTTACCATTTGCAATGACTTGGATGGAATAGAAGGTATTATGCTAAGCAAAATAAGTCAATCAGAGAAAAACAATTATCATATGATATCACTCATATGTGAAACTGAAGAAACAGAACAGACGAACATAAGGGAAGGGACAAAAAAGTAAAATAAGATGAAATCAGAGAGGGAGTCAAACCACAGAAGACTCTTAACTATAGGAAACAAACTGACGGTTGCTGGAGGGGAGGTGGTATCTGGGTGATGGGCATTAAGGAGGGCACATGATGTAAAGAGCACTGGGTAATATATGCAAGTGTTGAATCACTAAGCTGTACCTCTGAAACTAATAAGGCACTACCTGTCAATTAATTTTAAATAAAAGAATATAAAATATAAAAAAAGAAATAAATGCAAGCTCAATAAAAACCTAAATAGAATTATTTGTAAAAAATTTCAAATAGATTCTAAATTTATATGGAAGGGTAAATGTGCAAAATAAATGGGGCAAAAATTAAAATGAAGAAGGTAAGTCCACTTATTTTACTATTTAACAAGAACCTTTAAAAAGCTATAGTAATTTTAGAGTAGCAAAATTAGCTTAGGCATAGACGAATAGATAAAAGCAACAAAGAACCCACATATAGACAGAAGTATGTATGTGTGATACGGAAGCATCACAGATTAGTGGGTGGGGAGGGTGGGATTTGAACTATTAAACATGTTTCTGAAATATATCTCTATGGAAAAATAAAATCATGAAATAGAAAATAATGTTCAGATAAATAAAAAATATAAATATAAAAGTATTGAACAAGTGAGTTAAAAAGAAGACTAATTTTATGACCTCATGTTAGAAAAATATTAAATTAGCCCAGAATATGAAAAATAAAACATAAGAACATTAACAAATGTGTCTATATTGGAATTTAAAACTTCTACTTACTCAGAAATTGCATATACAAAGACAAAACAAACAATATAGTAGAACAGATAATAAAGAGTTATTTTTAAAGATTGTATACCAAGAGAACTCTCCAAATTCAAGAAAAAAACAAAAATCTTGCACGAATGTATCAACAGGCAACCCACAGACTCCAAATGGCCAATGGGCATAGGAAAAGATGACAAAAGTCATTGTAATCAGGGAGCCTGGGTGGCTCAGCCCTTTAAGCATCTGACTTTGGCTCAGATCATGATCTCCGGGTCCTGGGATCAAGCTCCATGAACTAGGGCTCCCTGCTCAGCGGGGAGTGTGCTTCTCCGTCTCCCTCTCCCTCTGCACCCCACCCCCAGCCCTACTTGTTCTCGCTCTCTAATAAATAAAGTCTTTTTTAAAAAGTCATTGCAATCGGGAAAGTGTAAATTAAAGTAATGATAATTATTTGTCATCTTTCAGATAGGCCTATATTTAGAGATCTAACAGTGTTAAATATTAGAGAGAAGATGAAAAAAACCACATTCTCCAACACTTTCCTGATGGGAGTAAAAATCATTACAACCATTCCGGAAGGCATTTTGATTGTATCTGCTAAATGTGAAAATGTACATAACCAATCTCTCAGCAATTCTACTTTCAGGTCTCAGGGTTAAAGAAATACATATGGATAAGGAGACAGAGACGAAGGTGTGTATTGCACAGGCTTTATTATAGAAAAGAAAAGAAAGTAACCACACAATGCAATAGGGAAATAATTAAATAAAATGAAATGCTATGGATTATTCAGTTGTTATAAGAATGAATTATGTCTGTATTTACCAATATAGACAATTCTCAAAAATAATGTTGCACACAAAAGTAAGCTGCTAAATAATGTGTGCAAGTATTTTATATTTTAAAAATGACAAAAAAAAGCACTTTGTGTGTGTGTGTGTGTGTGTGTGTGGTGTGTGTAAAAGTGCACAGGAACATTCTGATAGAGCAATTGTCTCTGCTTGGAGGTTGAATCAATATGGATCATGACAGAAGTCAAGGTCAAGATGGAAGTTTATTCCTTTTTAAGATTTTATTTATTTATTTGACAGAGAGAGAGAGATCACAAGTAGGCAGAGAGGCAGGCAGAGAGAGAGGAGGAAGCAGGCTCCCCGCCGAGCAGAGAGCCCGATGCGGGGCTCAATCCCAGGACCCTGAGATCATGACCTAAGCCAAAGGCAGAGGCTTAATCCACTGAGCCACCCAGGTGCCCCAGGTTTACTCCTTTAAAAAAAAAAAAGATTTTATATATTTACTTGAGAGAGAGAGAAAGAGAAAGAGAGAGAGAGAGAGTGCGCACAAGCAAGAGATAGGGGGGAGGATCAGAGGGAAGGGAGGAGCAGACTCCCTGCTGTGTGGGGAGCCTGATGTGGGACTCCATCCCAGGACCCTGGGATCATGAACCTGAACCAAAGGCAAATGCTTAATTGACTGAGCCACCCAGGTGCCCTGGAAATTTACTTCTAAATGGAAGTAACATTCTAATTTTTAAAGAAATAACTGTATAGTTATATATAACTTGTGACATGTATATATATGTAAACTTGTGTTTATATATAGTTATAGTTTATATACATATATGTAACTATATATAAAAGTTATATATAACTTTTTTAACATGAAGAAGAAAAAAAAAACAGAAGTAAATATGCCAAAAAGTTAATACTGGTTAACTCCAGTCGGTGGGATTGTGGATGAGTTTTCTTGTATTTCTTTCAAAATGTATTCCTTTTCCCCTATTCTAGTAAAAGTGAAGTTGCTCAGATTAAAATACATAATTACTACTATTCACTGGTTTAAAATAATTTACAAATTCTTTCATGCCTGAGAGATTAAAATGTCTCTAAGTTCTGCCTTAAATAAAAAGTCTGAATTACCAAAAAGTTCCATTTACTTTGGACTCTCCTTTTCTGGCATATGTTTCCACTAAAGAAGATCAATTTGAGCACGAATGTTAAAGTACTCAAATACATTGCATTTCCGACGAGTTATAAGAATGAAAGGCAGAACTCTTTATTACTAATAATTTATCAGCTGTTATAAGAAGAGAACATGGTATTTTCAAAGGGGTTGTGGGGTGAGAAGAGAGGCAATTATCTATGAAATGTACTCTCCATAGAGGAACAAATTAAACTAGTAGAGATAAGGGAAGATTGTGGCCTGAAGTTTCTTCACTCCATTTACAGGCACTTGAGTACTTAATACAGTTAATCTTTGTGTGGTCTAATACCCATTTTGCTCTTGGGTTCTTGCTGTAAAAGATGAGTGATAGACTAATTGTGGGACCAGTGGAGCTGCTTACAGGCTTCATTGGCTTCGTGCATCCAAATGCAGACCAGTCTCAGGGATGCCACGCCAACTGAGAGTAATCTACAGCCTTCTCCGTTTCTTGGTGGTTTTTCCCTGAGATTTGAAACTAAAGCCCTGAACTCTGAGCTCAAGATTACTGAGTGAGGAAGCAAAATCCCAAAGAGGTAAATTCGCAGATCTGTTGCACATGGATTTGAACTCTAAAGACTAAAAACATTGCATGTGGCTGGTATATCTGAGGAGCATCTATGAAATGATGTCCAACCTGCCATGAAGTGAAGATACTGATCAGCAAGTAAGGGGGGACAATCCTCTGACACATTTATATGCTTTCACTGTAGATATATGATATCCAGACAATCAAAGAAATTGAACATGGACTAGAAGATGTGATGCTTATTGGGAGAATACATGCTGGCAAATCTCAATCTTGTGGGCTTCTTAGGCAGGTCTTGCTAATACAGACTCCATAGTGGAGAACAATATATATTCTTTCTGTATTGTATTTAGACAATCATCTCCTGTATCCATGCTGTATCCATCATCAATACCCACTACCTATTTGAAGAATGAGTTTCTAATCTTTTCCAAATTAGAACCATTAAATATCATGATGTATATGAATTGCTGCATGTTCTGAGCCTAAACAGATTGAACAGATCAACAATGCCTTGAGGAGAGAGACAAGCTGTACCATGCAAAAACACCAGTCCTGAGCCTGTGACTTACTTTGTCTTGTCTGTTCTCAGAGAGGCGTACTCCCTCCTCAAGCTTGCTGGCAGTTCTCATCTCATAGATCGTTTTGAAGTTTTGATGAACAAAGTACCACGGGAAAGGTCTTATGATTTAAAGGTGAAATGGAAGTTCTCTTTTACTTCTGGGTCCAAAGTTTTCTTCTGTGAACACACATGATGGTATCACAAATTGAAAACTTGGCCATGTGCCTCTCTAAAGTTCAGGACTTTGGACGATTAAAAATTAGATACCTGAATCAAAGAAATATTAATAACTGATTTTTTTTCATCTTAGGAAAGCTCCCAAGGAGTGCCACCACAAGACCTCACCTTGTTCCCCCCAGAGCTCTGCCCCACAGGAAAAAAAGATAAATTTGAGGAATGTATGTAAGCAAATAGAAAGAATTATTAATAATTAATGACTAATAAATTAACCAAGAAGAGTCACCATAAAGTCTCTAGATCCAGGAATTTCAGATGAATGATAGATTAGAGAAAATGAGTAAATAACTGAGATGTGGTGTGGACATTCTAAGTCCAAGCCCAAGCCATGGGACTTACATTCTCTGCATGTCTATAGGAAGAGTGGGGTCTGCAAGGTGGACTCTAAGACCTCTGATCACTTCCCATAGCCACTTGTACATAAAAGAGACACAATGGAATCCTTTTTTCCCCTGACAGGAGGCTATGCCCATGTGAGTTTAACAGGTGGACAGAAAGCAGAGGAGGTACCCTGGTACTAGCTTTTGAGCCAAAGTAACGTCTTCCAAGATGTCTAGTCTCTCAGTTTATCCTAACACTTTTCTTCTCAGAGGATGAGTAGAGGCTAATACGATCTGACAGAAGCCAAAATTCATAAATCTACAAAAAAAGCTATTATGCTAATAAATGAACTTAGCAAGGTTATAAGATGAAAGATCAATGTATGAAAAAACATTGTTTTGGAAATGCTTCCAGAATAACGACATCCAAAATTTTGATCCTCCATAAGAATAATGAGAACACTAGCCAGAATAATCAAATCCATTTTTTTCACAACTCTGGCAATTAACTAAAGGCTTATAACACTTGGAACAGCATTTATTCAAGAAAGCCAGCTGAATTGTGGTCAGAACAATGAGCTTTTGGTATTTTCATCCCCCTTTCCTTAGCTCTATCATAAACTTGAAAACCAAAAGCCTCACAACTACAGTTAAAACCAGAAGCTTCAGTGTATGGGAAAGAGTAAGTTTAGACTTCTCCAAACAGCTTTACTCCAAAAGATTTGTCACTCTTGGATCTGTATGGCAGCTCCCCGAAAGGCTCTATTTTCAGGGCTTCTCTTTATTTGACATGATTCAGATCTTGCTCTGTGAGGACAGCTCTGTCACTAGGATGTTGTCCAGAAACAATCAGTGGTAATTGCTTAACATCACAGTTGCCCAAGGTGATGATTCTATTGGTGTTTATCAGATGCTGACCAAAAAACATGAAAAGAAAATCTGAGGAATGAGATGTCTGTGGGGAGCTTTGAAAAACTCTGACATGGCCCTAGGAATCTAGGTCATACACAGGTGCAAGGCTGGACACATGACCAGGAAAAAGCTGAGAAGGTACTAATCTCTCACCTCTGACTAACTTTGAGCTTCTGTGAAAGCAGGGAGAGTTAAAGCAGAATTGTAAACCACCTGCTAGAGCATTAGAAATATGCACAACACACACACAGTGACTTTCAGCAGATTCTTAGAAATTTAATTATGTGTTTGTCCAATTTTAGATAACCACAAAACCTACCTAGCAGAGATTTAAGTGTCTACACATGACAAAGAATACAGGCTTGACAGAACTAGTCCAGGAAACTCACAAATAGGGTAAATGATGACAAGAACAAACCACAATAACCTAGGGAAAGGAGTAGTGAAACTGATTTCCAAAATTGCCCCATTATATAAAGTGTTCAGTTTTCACCAAAAAATTATAAGACCTGCATACAGACAGGAGAGTATGATCCATACATGGGGGGTGGGGGACAGCAACTGATAGAAACTATCATTGAAGATGTCCAGACATTGAACTTACTCTACTAAGACTTTAAATCAGTTATTATAAATATGATCATTGACTAAAGGAAACCATGTCTAAAGAATTAATGGGAAATATTAGAATGACATCTCATCAATTAGATGATGAAATAACCAAAATAAGCAAATCCACAGAGACAGAAATTAGATTACTGGTCACCAGAGTCTGAGGGAAGGCAAGGAGTAATTGGTAATGAGCTTCTTTTCTGGGTGGTAAAATGTTTTAAAATTAGTGGTGATTAATATTCATTGAATATACTAAAACTCACTAAATTGTACATTTAAAAGGATAAATGTCATGATGTTTGAATTATATATCCATAGGGTTATAGTAAAAAACCACTTGTATTTTTATACAGTAGTAACAAAAAATCAAATATTGAAACTCTAAAGAAATACTATTTACAGTGGCATCAAAATATGAAATTCTTAGGGATACATTTAATAAAATATGAGGAAAATCTGTACACTGAAAACTTCAAAAAGCACTGAGGGAAATCAAGGAAGATCTAATTTAATGATGAGATATGGTCCATGGGTTGGGAAAAATAAACTCACCTATATTGACAACTGATTTTGGACAGAGATACAGAAGTAATTCAGTGGAGAGACTATGACCTTTTCAACAAACATTGATGGAACAATTAGATATCTATATGCAAATAAGAGCAAACTTCAATCTATACACAAAAATTAACTCAAAATGAGTCATAGACCTAAGTTTAAAACTAACACAATAAAACTTCTAGAAGAAAAAAAAAGGAAATTTTGTGACCTTGGGTTAGGAAAAGATTTCTTAGATATGACACCAAAAGTGTGATCCATAAAAGGATAAATTAATAAACTGGATTTCATCAAAACTTAACTCTTGCTCTTCAAAAGAGACTGTTAAGAAAATGAACAGAGAAGTCACCGAGAGAGAATCTATGTTTTACTAGTGAATTAGTAAATCCACCTTCACAGCTAGTTATTTGTAAAGGCTGGGATTTGAACTTGAGTGTACCTGACTCCAAAGACCTTATTGTTCACTGTATTCAGACATGTCCCCTCATACAGGAATTAACTCTATATCCTGTCCATGGTGTATGTTTAATAAATGATGGTGCATGAATGATATCTAAGGAGGGAACTCATTTGTATGAATATGATCTAAGACACACAGATAATTAAATAATAAACACTGAGCGACAATAGGGATTATAATGTTTATTCTGTGGTTCAGAAAGAAATGTGTAAGATACAGTAAACTAAGAGGCTCTCCAGGAGTAAGATCTATAAGGGAAGCAAACTTTTACCTTTACTCTCTTATGATTCCTTTCAGCTGGGCCTAAAAATTAAATTGACATAAAACAGATCAACAGGAGAAAAGCATAGAAATTTATTTTTTGCACATTTTATATGACATAGGAGACTTCATATAGAATAAAGACCTAAAGAAATGGCAAAATTCACCCCCCCCTTTTTTTAAAGATTTTGTTTATTTCAGAGAGAGCACATGGGGGGGGCAGAGGGAGAGGAAGAAGCAAATGCCACCCTGAGCAGGGAGCCCAATACAAGGCTCCATTCCAGGACTCTGGGATCATGACCTGAGCTGAAAGTAGACTCTTAAAGACTGAGCCACACAGGTGCCCCTAAAACGACTTACTTTTATATTAGGTTGAACAAAGAAAAGTGGTTTGGGGGGAAGAAGTAACTATGTGGAGAGGCTGATGGAAGAAAAGGATTATTTTGACAAGGTCTGTGTGTGTAGAATTCTATTGGTCTCAAATTTTTTGCCTTTGTTACTTTCCTTCTGGTTTAGGGAGGACATCTTTCATAAAGGAATTCCATCTACTTTTAAGAAAAAGATGGAAGGGCAGGGTGATTTTCTTGTGTTTGCTGTTTTTCCTGTGCCTATAGCCCCAAACAGTAAATATGGCAGACCAGTCTTGGAGAATTATTATTTTTCTAAAACTATTGTGTAGATAAGAGGAGGAGGAGATGGTGGTAGAGTCCCATGAATACAATTAGGTAACTACCAAATCATCCTAAATGCCCTAGAAATTGACCTAAAGTCTGGCAGAACAAACTTTAGAACTAAAGTTAGAGAAGAGGCCACATCGAAGAAGAAGAAGGAGGAGGAGGAGGAGGAGGAGGAGGAGAAGGTGGGAAGTACCGAGATGTGATTTGGTAGTGAAATGGATTGTGGCTGCTGTGATAAGGAGGGAGCCAAGGTCATGGAGAAGAGCAAGAGACAGACTAGCACACTGGGGATCACAGGGGTAGATGATACCCATAGCAATTGGCTTGGAAAACAAGGGGGGCCAAATTTCTAGACATCTGGCAACAGTGGGTTTCAAAACTTAGAGTTTTAAAGGTTAGCAGGCTTGGTTCAGATAGAGACTGGAGGGCATTGTGCTGCTTTTGGAGAGAAAGCAGGCAAACAACCTGCAGACATGTAGTGTGGAAACAGCAATATGAAGAGTACCTAGGGCACACAGTAGGAGGTCATTTGTTCATCTTGGAGCCTGGCTCAGAGAGGCAGCGTCCATGGAGAGACCCCTCTGGGAACAAATGAACTGGCCAGTGCCATTTCCTTCCACTCAACATAAGCACAGGGCCACCTGTGGGAACCAGCACAGCACAAACACTCACTACCTACCTTGCTTACACCAAGACCTGCCCCCCCAGGATCTGGTGGAATTGTACATCCCAGTCAGGCTTGCCTCAGTCCCAGAGCAGTGGGCCCCACCCCCCAGAAAACCAACCCAAACCCCTGCCAATACCACATCTCTTGACCCAGGAGTTTTGTGGAGCCTTAGTCCCAGTGGTGGTGGTGAAGGATCTCATTTCACAAGCAGACCAGCGCACACTTAGTGAAGACATGCCACATTCTGTCCAGGAACCAAACACTGCCCACAACAGGCAAAGAGAGCCATTGCAGGTCTGAAGGATAAAGCAGCCAGGACAAAAGAGGAGAGGACATTTAGCATACATTGGAGACACTCCCAGAAGCACCAGGCCCTGGGGATTAGAGGACGCCAAATAGCAAGGCACTGCAGAACCTCTTTTACATGTGAACCTCAAGAGCAAGAGATATAGCTGATTTTCCTAACACAGAGAAATGGGCACAGAGATGTAGACAGAAAGAGAAGGCAGAGAAATGTATCCCAAATGAAAGAAATGGACAAGGCCACAGCCAGAGATCTACATGAAACTGGTATATGTAATACGCCTGGAGAAGAATTTAAAGCAATGGTTATAAGGATACTCACTAGATTTGAGAAAACAGCAGAAGACATCAGTGAGACCCTTAACAAAGAGATAAAAAAGAAAGAGATAGTGCAATAAATGAGATTAGAAAAAGGTTTGATGCAATGAACAGCAGGCTGGAAAAAGCAGAGGTATGAATTAATGACTTAAGAAACAGTAACAATGGGGTACCTGGGTGTCACAGTTGGTTGGGCATCAGACTCTTGATTTTGGCTTAGGTCATGATCTCGGGGTCATTACATTGAGCCCTACACTGAGCTCCACATTCATTATGGAGTCTGCTTGAGATTTTCTCCCCTCTTCCTTTGCCTTTCCCACTTATCCTCTCTCTAAAATAAATAAATCTAAATAAAGAATAGGTTCAAACTTAACCATCAACTTAATATAGACTGCCATAAGCAGAAGATGTTATGTACAAACCTAATGGTAAGTGCAAATCAAAAACCATTCATAAATATGCAAAGAATAAAGAGAAAGAAATCCAAATATATCACTAAAGAAAACCAGCAGACCCCAAGAGAAAAACAAGAAAGGATTGGAGAAAATCTTCAGAAACAACTTTATAACGAAGTCATAAAATGGCAATAAATACATATCTATCAATAATTATTTTGAATGTAAATGGAATAAATGTTCCACTCAAAAAACATAGGGTGACAGAATGGGTAAACAACAAGACCCATCTATATGCTGCCAATAAGAGACTCATTTCAGACCTAAAGGCACCTGCAGACAGAAAGTGAGGAGACAGAGAAACATTTATCACGCAGATAGATGTCTAAAGAAAGCTGGAGTAGCAATACTTATTATATTGAACAAACTATACCTTAAAACAAAAATAAAAATGCAACAAGAGATGAAGAAGGGCACTATATCACAATAAAGGAAACAATCCAACAAGGAGATTTAACAATCGTAAATACTTATGCACCCAACATGGGAGCCCTCAAATACATAAAATAGCTAATAACAAACATAAAGGAAATAACTGATAACAATACAGTAATAGTAGAGGACTTTAACAACCCACTTACATTCAACAGACAGATCATTAAGCAGAAAATCAACAAGGTAACAGTGGCTTTGAATGATACACTGGACCACATGGACTTAACAGTTACATTCAGAACAGTTCATCCTAAAGCAGCAGAATAAACATTCTTTTCAAGTGCACATAGAACATTCTCCAGAATAGATCAAATACTGGGTCACAAATCAGATCTCAACTAGGAACAAAAAGATTGAGATCATACCATGCATATTTTTGACCACAATGCTATGAAACTTGAAGTCAACCATAAGAGGGAAATATGTAGCAATAGAGGTCTACCTCAAGAAGCAAGAAAAATCTCAAATAAACAAAGTGATCTTACACCTAAGGGAGCTAGAAAAAGAACAGAAAAACCCCAAACCAGCAGAAAGAAGGAAATAATAAAGATTAGAGCAGAAATAAATGGTATATAAACTAAAAAACAAAAACAAACAAACAATAGGACAGATCAGTACAACCAGGAGCTGGTTCTTTAGAAAAATCAATAAAATCGATACAACTCTAGACAGACTTCTCAAGAAAAAAAGAGAGAGAGAGAGAGAAATGACTCAAATAAATGCAATCACAAATGAGAGAGGAGAAATAACAGCCAATATCACAGAAATAAAAACAATTATAAAAAAAATTATGAAAAACTATATGCCAAAAAATTAGACACCTAGAAGACATGTATAAATAAATTTCTAGAAACATGTAAAATCAAAACAAAAACAGAAAGACTAGAAAACTTGAACAGACTGATAACTGGCAAAGAAATTTAATCAGTACTCAAAAAACTCCCAACAAACAGAAGTCCAGGGCCAGTTGGTTTCACAGTGAACTCTACCAAATATTTAAAGTATTAATACCCATTCTCAAACTATTCCAAAAATAGAAAAGGAAGAAAAACTTCCAAATTTATTCTATGAGGCCAGCATTACCCTGACAGAGCAGATAAAGACACCACAGGGGAAAAAAGAAAGAGAACTACAAGCCAGTATCTCAAATGAACATAGATGCAAAAATCCTCAATATACCAGCAAACCAAGTACAACAATATATTTAAAAAATCATTCAGAGTGTATGTGTGTGCTCCTTGCTTCTTAGGATCTAAAGTGAACCACAACTTCAAGTATACAAGGCTTCCTTGGGTCCGATGAGAGTATGTCTGCATACTCAATGTCTTCCAGACAGGGACTTGCTGAAATCTGGCTCTGGATAATACACAAGAAAGTTCTAATTCTGATCTCCTTTCCAATGTCTAAAATCATTTGTTCATGGGTTCATAATACACACTTGAGAAGGAGAAGCAAGACGGAGGAGGAAGAGGAGAACTAAATTTCCTCTGGTCCCAGGAATTCAGCTAGATAGTTATCAAACCACTCCAAACACCTACAAACTCAACAGGAGATTGAAGAAAAGAGGAGGAGCAATTCTATGAACAGAAAAGTGACCACTTTCTGGAAAGGTAGGACGTGCGAAGAAGTGAATCCAAGGTGATATTTGGGAAGATAGACCACGGGGGGAGGGAGCCTCCATCAGCCACTTACCAGCAAGTGAGAGAGCAGCAGAGCACAAAATCGGAATTTTCCCTCCAGAAGCTAAGCAGGGGGTGGAGCCCTGGTGGGGGCAGTGTGGTCTCAGGACCTGCAGAGTCACAGGAAGACCTGGGGTGTCTGAGTGCAGCAGAGCTCCCAGGTATCACGCAGGGAAGCAGCCTGCAGAGACAGAGCTGAGTGTGGGCTCTCAGCTCAGGGTTACCTTAAACCGTAATTGGAGGCACAGTCGGGCCACTTCTCTTCAAGCAGGGACCCCACAGGTGGCAGATCCGGGGAGACTCACCTTCCTCCTCCAGCAGTGGCAAAGGAGTGGGTGCAGGAATCTGCTGGGTTTGGAGACTCCAAATGGGGCCGGGCGCCAGAGACAGAAATGCTAGGTCACAGGCCAGGTGAGCTCCGAGTGCTGCCAGAGACCAGGGAGACAGGAGGGCTTGACTGCTTTTCTCTGAGTGCACACTGAGGAGTCAGGCCCCAAGTCATCAACTTCTCCAGGGCTGGAGACTGGGAGGCCACCATTTTCATTCCTGTCCTCCAGAGCAGTATGGAAAGTGTTCAGGGAAAAAAAAGCTTTGAGAGCGAACCTGAGCAGATTGCTTAGCCTGGCCCCTGGCAAGGGCGGTGCAATTCCACCTCGGGCAAAGACATTTGAGAATCACGGCAACAGGCCCCTTCCCCAAAACATCAACAAGAACATCCAGCCAAGACCAAGTTCACCGATCAATGAGAACTGCAAAACTCCAGCGCTAGGGGAATGTAGCATATAGTATTCATGGCTTTTTTCCCATGATTCTTTAGTCTTTCAAAGTTAAATTTTTAAAATTTTTCTTATTTTTTATTTTTCTATTTTTTAAAATTTTTCCTCTTTTCTATTTTAAACTATTTTATCTTATCAATACCATTTTTTAAAAAATTTATTTGACAGAGAGAGACACAGCGAGAAAGGGAACACAAGCAGGGGGAGTGAGAGAGAGAAGCAGGTTCTCAATCCCAGAACCCTGGGATCATGACCTGAGCCAAAGGCAGATGCTTAAGGACTGAGCCACCCAGGTACCCCATCTTATCAATACCATTTTAAAGATCTTTTTTAGTTTTCATATTTATACTCCTATTCTATCCCTTCATTGTATTTAACCTTATTTTTTGTACACATATAAGCTTTTCTTTCTTTAAACTTTTGGGATACAGTTTCTTCTAACAGACCAAAATATACCCTAAATCTAGCATAGGGCTTTGTTCTAGTCTCCAGCCTGATCACATTCTCTCCTCCTTTTTTTTCTTTTTTCTACCAACTTCTTATCAATTTCTTTATTAAAAACGTTTTTAATTTTCATCTTTATAGTCATATTCCACCCTTTTATCTACCCTTATTTTTGTATATATATGTTTTCCTTTCTTTAACATTTTAGGAGGCAGTTTCTTCTAACAGACCAAAATACACCCAAAATCGACTGTGTGACTCTGTTCTATTCACCAGCCTAATCATAATCTTTTTTTTTCTTTTCTTTTCCCCCCAGTTTTGGATCTCTTCTGATTTGGTTAGCATATACTTTTCTGGGGTCATTTTTACCCTTTTAGCATTTTGTTCTCTTCATCTAGTCTTCTCTAGACAAAATGACAAGGTGGAAAAACTCACCTCAAAAACAAAAACAGGAGGCAGTACCGACTGCTCGGGACCTAATCAATACAGACATTAGTAAGATGTCAGAACTAGAGTTCAGAATGACAATTATAAAGATGCTAGATGAGCTTGAAAAAAGCACAGAAGATACTAGAGAATCCCTCTCTGAAGAAACAAAAGAACGAAAATCTAACAAGTGGAAATAAAAAAGCTATTAATGAGGTACAATAAAAAATGGAGGTTCTTATTGCTAGGATAAATGAGGCAGAAGAGAGAAGGAGTGATACAGAAGATCAAATGATGGAGAAACAAGAAGCTGAGAAAAAGAGAGATAAACAACTACTGGACCACAAGGGGAGAATTCGAGAGATAAGTGATACCATGAGATGAAACAATATTAGAATAATTGGAATTTCAGAAGAAGAAGAAAGAGAGCGACAGAGGGTATATTAGAGCAAATTATAGCAGAGAATTTCCCTAATTTGGGGAAGTAAACAGGCATCAAAATCCAGGAGGCACAGACAGTCCCCTTAAAAATCAATAAAAATAAGTCAACGCCCCATCATCTAATAGTAAAATAAGTCGCAGAGACAAAGAGAAAATCCTGAAAGCAGCTTGGGACAAGAGAGCTGTAACATACAATGGTAGAAATCCTAGACTGACAGCAGACCTATCCACAAAGACCTGGCAGGCCAGAAAGGACTATAGCATGATATATTCAGAGCACTAAATGAGAAAAATATGCAGCCAAGAATACTATATCCAGTGAGGCTATCACTGAAAATAGAAGGAGAAATAAAAAGCTTCCAGGACACACACACACACACAAAAAAAAAAAAAAAACGAAAAGAATTTGTAAACACCGAACCAGCCCTACAGGAAATACTGAAAGAGGTCCTGTAAGCAAAGAGAGAGCCTAAAAGTAACAGACTAGAAAGGAATGGAGATAATAGACAGTAACTGTCACCTTACAGGCAATACAATGGCACTAAATTCATATATTTCAGTAGTTACCCTAAAGGTAAATGGGCTAAATACTCCAATCAAAAGACACAGGGTATCAGAATGGATTAAAAAAAAAACAAGACCCACTGATACACTGTCTGCAAGAGACTCATTTTAGACCCAAAGACACCTTCAGATTTCAAGTGAGAAGGTAGAAAATCATTTACCATGCTAATGGACATCAAAAGAAAGCTGGGGTGGCAATCCTTTTATCAGACAAATTAGATTTTAAGCCAAAGACTATATAAGAAGAGATGAGGAAGGACACTATATCATACTTAAAAGGTCTGTCCAACAAGAAGATCTAACAATTTTAAGTACCTATGCCCCTAACATGGGATCAGCCAATTATATAAACCAATTAATAACAAAATCAAAGAAACACATTGAAAACAACACAGTAATAGTAGGGAACTTTAAAAACCCCCCTCAATGAAATGGACAGACCATCTAAGCAAAAGATCAACAAGGAAATAAAGGCTTTAAATAACACACTGGGACAGATGGACATCACAGATATATTCAGAACATTCCATCCCAAAGCAAGAGAATATACATTCTTCTCTAGTGCACAGGGAATATTCTCCAGAATAGATCACATCCTGGTTCACAAGTTAGGTCTCAACTGGTACCAAAAGACCAGCTTCCCAGGGGAAGCCTACGAAACATTTAAAGAAGAATTAATACCTATTCTTCTGAAACTGTTCCAAAAAAAAAAAAAAAACAGAAATGGAAGGAAAACTTCCAAACTCATTTTTTGAGGCCAGCATCACCTTGATCCCCAAACCAAAGACCACATCAAAAAGGAGAATTACAGACCAATGTTCCTGATGAACATGGATGCAAAAATTCTCACCAAAATACTAGCCAATAGGATCCAACAGTACATTAAAAGGATTACTCACCACAACCAAGTAGGATTTATTCCTGGGATGCAAGGGTGGTTCAACATCTGCAAATCAATACGATACATTAATAAAAGAAAGAACAAGAATCAATATACCTCAATATCATAAAATCCATCTATGAAAAACCTACATTGAATATCATTCTCAGTGGGGAAAAACTGAGAGCTTTTCCTCTAAGGTCAGGAACATGGCAGGGCTGTCCACTATCATCACTGCTATTCAACATAGTACTAAAAGTCCTAGCCTAAGCAATAAGACAACAAAAAGAAATCAAAGGCATCCAAATAAGCAAAGAAGTCAAACTCTCACTCTTTGCAGATGATATGATGCTTTATGTGGAAAACCCAAAAACCTCCACTCCAAAACTGCTAGAACTCATACAGGAATTCAGTAGAGTGTCAGGATATAAAATCAATGCACAGAATTTAGTTGCATTTCTATACACCAACCACAAGACAGAAGAAAGAGAAATTAAGGAGTCGATCCCATTTACAATTGCACCCAAAAGCATAAGATACCTAGAAATAAATCTAACCAAAAAGGCAAAGAATCTGTATTCAGAAAACTATAGAGTACTCATGACAAAAATTGAGAAAGACACAAAGAAATGAAAAAATGTTCCATGCGCATGGATTGGAAGAACAAATATTGTGAAAATGTCTATGTTACCTAGAGCAATCTACACATGTAATGCAATCCCAACCAAAATACCATCAACTTTTTTCAAAGAAATGAAACAAATAATCCTCAAATTTGTATAGAACCAGAAAAGACCCCAAATAGCGAAAAGAATGTTGAAAAAGAAAACCAAAGTTGGTGGCATCACAATTTCTGACTTCAAGCTCTATTACAAAGCTGTAGTCATCAAGACAGTATGGTACTGGCACAAAAACAGACATGTAGATCAATGGAACAGAATAGAGAATTCAGAAATTGACCCTCAACTCTATGGTCAACTAATCTTTGACAAAGCAGGAAAGGATGTCCAATGGAAAAAGGACAGTCTCTTCAACAAATGGTGTTGGGGAAATTGGACAGCCACATGCAGAAGAATGAAACTGGACCATTTCCTTACACCAGACACACAAAAAAAGATTCAAAATGGATGAAAGACTTCAATGTGATACAGGATTCCATCAAAATCCTTGAGGAAAACACAGGCAGCAACCTCTTCAACCTCAGCCACAGAAACTTCTTCCTAGAAACATCGCTAAAGGCAAGGGAAGCAAGGGCCAAAATGAACTATTGGGACTTCATCAAGATTAAAAGCTTTTGTACAGCAAAGGAAACAGTCAATAAAACTAAAAGACAACCAACAAAGTAGGAGAATATATTTGCAAATGACATATAAGATAAAGGGCTAGTATCCAAAATCTATAAAGAACTTAACCAAACTCAACACCCAAAAAATAATCCAATCAAGAAATGGGCAGGAGACATGAACAGACATTTCTGCAAAGAGGACAGAGGACATCCAAATGGCCAACAGACACATGACAAAGTGCTCAACATCCCTCGGCATCAGGGAAATACAAATCAAAACCATAGTGAACTGCCACCTCACGCCAGTCAGAATGGCTAAAGTTAACAAGTCAGGAAACAGCAGATGTTGGCAAGGATGCAGAGAAAGGGGAACCCTCCTACACTGTTGGTGGGAATGCAAGCTGGTGCAGCCACTGTGGAAAACAGTATGGAGGTTTCCCAAAAAGTGAAAATAGAGGTACCCTACAACCCAGCCATTGCACTACTGGGTATTTACCCTAAAGATACAAACGTAGTGATCCGCAGGGGCACATGCATCCCAGTATTTATAGCAGCAATGTCTACAATAGCAAAATGATGGAACGAGCCTAGATGTCCATCAACAGATGAATAAAGATGTGGTATGTGTGTGTGTGTGTGTGTGTGTATTTATATATATATATATATAAATGCTATGCAGCCATAAAAAAACTGAAATCTTCCCATTTGTAATGATGTGGCTGGAACTAGAGGGTATTATGCTAAGGGAAATAAGTCAATCAGAGAAACACAATTATATGATCTCACTGACATGAGGAATTTGAAAAACAAGACAGAAGATCATAGGGGAAGGGAGGGAAAAATCAAACAAGATGAAACTGAGAGGGAGACAAACCATAAGAGACTCTAAATCTCAAGAAACAATCTGAAGGTTGCTGGAGAGGAGGGGGTGGGAGGGATAGGGTGACTTGGTGATGGACATGGGGGAGGTATGTGCTATGGTGAGTGCTGTGAATTGTGTGAGCCTGATGAATCACAGACCTGTACCCCTGAAACAAATAATACATTATATGTTAATTTAAAAAAGAAGAAAAAAATACACACTTGGAAGAGTCATTTGTTGAACATGGTAATCTCAATCTTTTATTCTGATCCCTGGATTTCTTCTAAGACAAAGGAAATATAAATATAAAATATAAAACTAGGGCCCAGCACCTTGATCTGGTGAAGAGCTGATTGACTCATTGGAATAATGCCATATTTCATCACATCAAAGATGCATCAACTATAAAATGAACAATTTTATTAAGTACCACTATAAAAGGGGGGGAAGCCCACAAACACTGACAATCAAAACACTATGCTTTTGTATAACTAAATATTTCTATTTTAAATTTATTAAAAGCTTTTCTAGAACTCACATAGACAAATATTTAGTCATATATCATTTCTTTTTATACACAACGAGGAAAATATGCAAGAAATAGATTGTGAAAGGATCCCAAAAGCTTCTCCTCATTCAGAATCTGGTTCTCCAGGGTCACTTAGGGAATCAGAGTCATGGATATCCTTACTTATGCACACAGCATTTTCATCTGCGTCATCAAGAGCTGCTGATGCAGCCCTTCTTAGAAGAGGGTGACATTACTAACGCTGTGTGCTGGCACCCATGCTGTAAGTTTGGATGCTGGCTTTCTCTTTTTTCCCCTAGTTTTATTAAGATAAAATTGACACAGCACTATATAAGTTTAAGGTGTACAGCATAATGACTTGACTTTCATATTTTGTAAAATGATGACCGCAATAAGTTTGAGTAACATCCATCATCTTACAGAGATACAAAAAGAAAGGGAGGAAGGGGAAAGGGAAGGGAAGAAGAAAAGAAAAAAGAAAAGAAAAAATTTTTTTTTCTTTGTGATTAGACTTTTAGGATCTACCCTGTTAACTTTCAAATATACAACAGCATTAGCTATAGCCATGCTTTACATCTGTAGCACTTGTTTATCTCATAACTGGTGGTTTGTACCTTTTGACCACCTTCCTCCAATTCCCCCAACCCCCAGCCCTGGCCTCTGGTAACCACATATCTGATTTCTTTTTCTATGTGTTTCAGTTTTGGTTTTGTTTTAAGTGAGATAATACTGTATTTGACTTTCTTCTGACTGATTTCACAGAGCACAATGCCTCCAGGCTTCATTTTTGTCATTGAAAATGGGAGGATTTCCTTCCTTTTTATGGCTGAATATATTCCATTGTGTGTAAGTGCGTGCGTGTGTGTGTGTGTGTGTGTGTGTGTGTGTGCATGCAGTGTAAGAAGGGGGTCCACTTTCGTTCTTTTACATGTGATATCCAATTTTCCAGCACCATTAAGTGAAGAAACTGTCTTTTCTCCAGAGTATTCTTGGCTCCTTTACCATATATTAGTTTGACCATATATACTTGGACTGTTTTCTGGGCTCTTGATTCTTGCATTGGTATATTTATTTCCTTTACTGGATGGATGCTGGCCTTTTCTTGATCTTCTCAGAGGGTGTCAGAGGACACCCTTCTTGAGGTAACAACCAAACCTCTTATTCCTTCCTCAAGTGATCTTTAAGTAGCCTATTGGCTGAAGCATTCCAATCCTACACCAGGAATAGCATACCCTGGCAGTGACAGCAAAGACAGGAGACAGTGACTGATTGCATGATGCTGTTGATTATAAGATGCATCCCAGTTTCAGAGAAGTAAAACATCAGAGAAATGTATGTCTTAGAGCCCTTGGGTCTGCTGCTTGCTATTTGTGTCATCTTGGGCAACAGAGGAAAATTGTTTAGAGCCCAGTGTTTGGAGTGAGAAGGGAGACACACTCTAATCCTGACCCTCATTAGCTGTGGGACTTTAGACAAGTATTCAGGATTCTACAGACTCAATTTCCCCATCTGTTAAATGAGCATAATGGAAATACGTAGTTGAAGTATTGTTGTGAGAAATTAATTCAAGATCTCTAGTGGAAGTTCCACAAATATTAGGTATAATTATTTTTAATATCTTTGAAGCTGAGCTTCCTCATTTTTATCACAGGGAAAATAATGATGACATTTATCTTCCTCTGTCCACAGAGTTTCTCAATGGGTATCAAATGAGTTAACATTTTTTAATCACTGCACTGGGCAAATATGTAATATTTCAAAGAATTATTATGCATTTACTTGTGTCTCTATCACTTTATCCATTATTACAAAAATTGTCTGTGTGACCTACAGGCAAGGGACAGAAAGAGATGAATTTCCTTCCATGAGATGAGACTCTCCTTGTCACTCTTCTAACCAAAGAGAGCTAAATACTCATAAGTATCTTAGCAAAACACTATGCTAGAACAGTTTCATCTTTAATCTCATCCACTCAAATGTTAGAATACAGCATATTATAAAATATTGAAAAATTAGAAGATAGGGATGCTTTCTGTCCCTTTTTACAATGTAGTAGTGCTGACACATATCAGGATAGTTTGATGAAAATATTGTAGGGAATGGGCACCATCATCATCATCATTATTATTATAATTATCATTATTTGTCCATATTAGTGGCATATCTCTTTGCAATATGATACAGATTTTTAGATTTTTACTTTTGAATATGAGGGAAGAAATACAATTCAAATGTACTTTAACAATTAAATCTCATTTCTGTTCATTTCAATAGCCAGGAATTTTGGAACATTTGGGAGCTTAGGAAGGAACATACCCCCTATTATGTCAGCTGAAAGTTAGGGTTGATGTCAAGAATAATTTTCTGTGTATAGCAGAGAAAACAGAGCAGTATATGAATCATTTAGTCTCTTGTATAAAAAGAATATGAAGTAATTCATTATGTTATATTTAATCAATGCCCTAATTTTTTTTTTTTTTTACCCCTAACATCTTAACTCAGAACATCAGTTTGGATTCTTCATTTGCAAGCAACACAAACCTACTACAGCTAACTTTCAGGAAAGGGAAATTTGGGAAGCCTTTCGGGACTCGCACAAGATGATGGGAAGCTGGAGCATCAGGCTTGGAAATGAGGTTTCCTGGTGGCCTGGGCAGTGGGAGAATCGATCATGTCACCTGAGCCCAAAGGGGAATGAAAGGACTCCAGCCATCTCCCCACCCTCTGTCCCTCTGTGTCACATTCCTGGTGGAAAGTTTCCAATGTTTTGAATGGAAGTCAGAAGACTACTGGGTGGCAATCTGGGGACTAGTGAGTAGAGACACTCCTCTGGAACAATACGACCGAACTAGCATTTTTGGAAATAACTGGGTAAACTTCCCAAAGTGAGTGAGTGACCTAGATGAAGCCCTGGTCAAATCAGTCAAGGCTCCTCTGTCTCTTCCCCAGCTGGCTTCCCCATCTTACTTTGGGGCCAGCTCCTCCAGTCCACATAGCCAGATGCATGTGGGTAGGAGACTTCAAGAAGAACCTTATCTGGTTACATGACTTTCCTAAGAAAAACCTCTTACTGGCTTCCAGTTGCCTTCTGGGTAAAAATCGAAGCTCCTTAATTCGTCCTTCATACTCTCAGGAGTCAGAATGCTTATGGTTCAAATTCTAGCTCCAGCAGTTGCTATCTCACTTTCTGTGCCTCGCTTTTATTGTCTATAAAAGGAACATAATAGTTGCTGTGTGATTAAAAGAATTAAAACCCATATAATGCCATTAGAGCAGTACCTGACACTTAGTATGACCTCTGTATGCATGATTATTAATCTTGTCAGTGCTGTTATCTTTATAATTATCTAGTGAAAAAAAAAAAACGGGTGCCTACAATCCTGGTAGTCTCAGTAAGATTACAGACAACTTAAGTCCCACTGTGAATGATGGTATATATAATATGTATGTGGTATTAGTGAAATAATTTCCAAAAAATATACTGGGATGCCGTTAGGAAGGAAAAGTAAATGTGGGATGGTATATAGTCAGAGTTATCTGGAGGAATAAAACCAGTAGGAGATTAGACGACAGATGATAGATATATAGATTGATGGTAGATAGATATGTAAAATATATATAGATAAATTGATATAGATATGTAGAGAGAGATTGCTTTACTATACAGAACTGATTTATGCAGGAAGGGGGCTGACAAGTCCCAAGATCTGCAGGGTAAATAACTCCTCACCCAGAAGACCTGATGGTTCAGTTTGGGCTCAAAAGCACGAAAAAACCCAATGTGTTAGTTTGAAGGCATTCAGGTGGGAAAGAATTTTCTTACTTGGGGGATGGTCAGCCTTTTTGTTCTATGTAGGCTTTCAATGAATTTGATGAGGCCACATGAGGGAGTGATGATCTGATTTACTCAGTCTACTAATTTAAATGTTAAGCTCATCCCCAAACACCCTTACAGAAACACTCAGAAGAATGACCAATATCTGGGCACTCCACCATCCAATCAAGCTGACACCTAAAGTTAACCGTCACAGATGGCAAAAATATAAATGAATAGCAACAATGTTCTATATACAGAAATTTGAGTATAGTTACCTTGACAGAATGTTGCAATGTATTTAAGGAGCTCAGATTCATAGTCAACACATTACCAGTGAAATGTCTATTTAAGCAAAGTAGTAGACTGGGTGGGATTAAATATGCTAGTTATATCAAAAAGGCTAATATTTGGATATATTATAGTTTCTTTTTGAATTGCAACGGACACGAATTTAGAGTTTATTAGATAATGTTGCATATCTAAATGTGCAATATTCGTAGGGTTAATAAAAAACCCATTCCAAACTAAATTAGCAGTGATGGAGTTAACTAAGATCACTTTGCATTTCAACAGATCACAAGGGGAATTAGTTCAAGAAGTAATGGACAATTGGCTTGAGGACTTTCGATCCATTTATACTTTCCCCAGTAGTCGCTCTAATTGGTTATTAGCAAATCAAACCTAAAGGGGGGGGGAGGCGAGCTGGGGAGTAGAGAGGAAGAAAAAGCAAAAATTGAAAAGGAAATGAGCAGAAAGGCACAGGAGAAGGAAGGGGAAGGGAGAGGAGGAAAAGGATCCTACCAGTATATCACCAACGTCAGAAAGACCTCATGTAGGAATCACGATATTACTGCTTCCTCAAGGAAGAATCAGGACCAGTAATAATTGCCCTGGCAGGTGTCTGGGTACCTCAGTGGGTTAAGCCTCTGCCTTCGGCTCAGGTCATGGTCTTAGGGTCCTGGGATCGAGGCCTGTATCGGGCTCTCGGCTCAGTGGGGAGCCTGCTTCTCCCTCTCTCTCCCCCTGCCTCTCTGCCTGCTAGTGATCTCTCTCTCTCTCTCTTTCTGTCAAATAAAAATAATAAAAAAAAAACTAAAAAAAAAAAAAAAAAAGAAGAAGAAGAAGAAGAATTGCCCTGGCATCCACAACTGGGCAGCTCCCCAGACTTCTCCATCAGGTACCATCTGGGTTCCCTGAAAGCCCCACCATTCATATACATTACTGCCTACCCAGCTCAAAAGCCCCCCGTTTTTAAAGTTTTTATTTTAATTCCAGTTAGTTAACAGACAGTATTAAATCAGTGAAGCCCTTCCTGATTTCCTTCACCAAAATAATCACTTCTCCTCAGAGCTTTCAAGCATTTTTGCTCCTCTACTATTAGACATATGATGAGTTTTTAGAAATAAACTATCCCCAAGGAGTTTTTCCAGCATTTTCATGTTTATATGCAAGTACATAAGGATGTGCTAATACGGTTAATTTTATTTTACTTGTGTTTATGGATTTCGATAAGCCATTTTCAGTTACTTAGGAAGGAAGGCTGGTATAAATAAAAAACTAATCCATCACAGAAGAAAGCTTACAGAGGTATAATAATACTTTGCATATAATTTACGCATTTCATATATTCTGTTACATGAAATTTGATACTGTCCTGGAAAATCCAGAAGATGAATCTTCATATTCTCTGTCACTATGTTTTCCATTGCATGAGTTGTGCCCATGTCTGTTTCTCCCACCCAAAGGGTAACTGGGCAGTTTTGACCTTAACGATTGATTTTCTTGCACTCAGAGGATTAGTTCAAGGCTAATTAATAAGTCATATAGGCTTTAACTCAGGCCATGCATTCCAAATCCTCTGTTCATTCCACTAACCTACAAAATTTTACTTGAGCCCCTCTGAAAGGTGCTCCACCCCGTCCTTCCTTCCCCAGGTCACCAGCAAAGGAATAAACCTTTGCATGAGAGCAAGGTCTTGGGGAGCTGAGTCTGCCAACAGCTCGCAAATTCTGAGGATTCATAGGAAGGTTTCCCTTAGTTACCATCATTAACAGAGAGTGTATATATCACACGAGAGAAGCCTCCCTCTCCTCTGCCTTGTGAAATGTTGAAGAATGCTTATCTTATACGACTAATCAAAATGTTTATAAGACATAAATGAATTCCAAAAATTAGGGCTGACTAGATGTAAGGTCTTGAGCAGTTAATTTATTAAATCCTGGGTGTATCTCCTTCTTGAGGTATCAGTAATTGGAATGGATAGTCTCTAAGTTTCCTTCACCAGAACGCCAGAAACACAAGTATTTTCTAGGATTACTTTCTGGTGTTTTGAGAACAAAGACAGAATAACAAATACAAAGATAGAATAATATTGCCTTTTAAGGGACAATGTTATAGCTGCACCGAAGAGTGCTATGTGGGGTCTTGTGGGTGTAATGCTTAATTCTGGACTATGAAATGCCCTGGAAGTTTGGGTATGACTGTCCACAAATGATTTTAATTCACAGCTTATAAGCATATGTAGGCAAGAAAAGTGTGCTAATTAGAATAATTTTCTTACCAAATTTATTTGTTTTCTTGGTTTATGTACTTCTAGACCCTAGGAACCTACATAATTCATAAAAAAATTGTGTGCCTTGGCTAACTTATTCTTCCCCCCAGAGGTCTCTCTTTTGTCATTCATTCTTTTTACTCCTTCCTCAGTCCTGTTATAGCTCATTTCCATCATTATATTCAGAAAACATTTAAATGCCTTTTTGAGGGCGCCTGGGTGGCTCAGTGGGTTAAAGCCTCTGCCTTCGGCTCAGGTCATGATCTCAGGGTCCTGGGATCGAGGCCTGCATCGGGCTCTCTGCTCGGCAGAGAGCCTGCTTCCTCCTTTCTATCTCTGCCTGCCTCTCTGCCTACTTGTGATCTCTCTCTCTCTTTCTGTCAAACAAACAAACAAACAAACAAACAAATTAATTAATTAATTAATTAAATGCCTTTTTGAACCAGACACTAATGTTGCTGAGCGGAGACAGGTTATCCTCTGAGCTGGTTCTCTGACCAGTGCATCATGACTCCAAACTCACATGTCCCCCACCCAGCTTCAGGGTCCCAATGCAATAAGGGTAAAGAAGACACATTTTATCCCACAAGTCTGGATGTCTAAAACATAGAATTTGGTGACTTTTAAAAAAGTCATATAGCTCTTTTCTTTTAGATGCAACCTCTGTCACTGTCTTTGGACCATTCTCTGAGCCTGGTCTCTAGTCACCATTTGATTTTCCTATGGCTTTGCAGTTGTGCGTGTTCCTCAAGTCCAGGGATGGCTGTGTGTCAGCTGCTTCATCACAGGAGTGCAAAGATGGTAGAGTCTCTCCTTAACGTTTTAATTCTGAACAAAACAAATTATACTGGCATGAATCATAGTCTCACAAACTCAGAAAAGATTGATCAGCATATTGGAACATTCTAAATCCGTGGAAATGTGGCCCTCGTAAAAGAGTTGTCAAAGTCACTGAAAAGTTTTTTAAAAGGAGGAAAAAAACTTAAAAAGAGAAGAAAAATAAATGTTTCTGAGTCCTAGGGGTGAAAAAAATTTAGTACATTTTAACTATTTGATAAGCCTGCCATCTAGTGGCTGATTAGTATTTTTTTTTTAAGATTTTCTTTATTTATTTCACAAAGGGAGAGAGATCACAAGGAGGCAGAGAGGCAGGCAGAGAGAGAGAGGGGGAAGCAGGCTCCCCGCTGAGCAGGGAGCCCGATGCGGGCCTCGATCCCAGGACCCTGAGATCATGACCTGAGCCAAAAGCAGAG
>LNAC01000314.1:1517472-1537472 GCA_002007465.1 Ailurus styani | reverse complement strand
AAAGGGCCTGAACACTGGTTTCTTTATATCACACTTTGTTCTTCGTGGTTCCTTTTGTAAGTTCTAAGTTCTTTCTAAGTCCTATTTTTGCTATTTAGCATTTAAATTGTGGAAGTAGTTTCAGTCTTAATCCTAAGTGTATTGTATGCTTGGTAAGGAAAATAAATACATAATTGACTACATGCAAATTAAGGAGTAAGCTTATACTGAACTTGGACTTCATCTCGTCTCTTCATTTTGTTTCTAGGTGATCTCATCATTTCCTGGTTTTAATGTAAACTGTATGTACCAGTGACACCCGGATGTATAATCTGGCCAAACTCCAGCACTGTCTCAAGCATCCAAGTGGATGTCCAACATATCCCAAACCTAAACTCTTGATTCCCATAGGACAAAGCCTACAGCATGTGACCCTGATGACCTTGCATGTGTCCAGAGAGGCCACGTAGGCAAAGTCTTAAACCACAGTTTGTCTAAGTCTTGGTAGAACATCTTGTGATTACCAAGAACACAAGATAATGGGAGGCCTGGAAGTTACAGCTACAAGGCCATCCCTTATTCACCTCCCCATGTCCCCTGAGAGACAGTTACTCATTGCCAGAAGCTCTTGCTTCTGTCAAGATCTAGCTTGAGCAAAGAGTTGTCCCCACAGTCACACTTCCATCAACCAGCCCCTTTTGTTTTGGGGCATCATTTTGGTGTGGGGGACAAAGGTCACTGGGAACTGACACCTTGGACTTTTCTTTTCACTATCTAGGTGAGTCATGAGCAGTTGAAATCTAAAAGTAGACCTTTACCAGTAGAATCAGTCAAATCCAGGCCTAGCCTTGTTGTGTGACTTCCACAGTTCCCACGCCAGCCTCGCCTGCCTCCTTCCCCTGAAATCTCCTCCACCCCAATCAACAGATATCAACATTCGAGTCTCCCAAGCCCCAAAGTGTAGAGTCATCTTTGCTTCCTCCCTTTCTCTTGCAGTCCACATTCTATTATTCCAAACCCTCTTGGCTCACAATGCAAAATGTACTTAGAATCTGGCCATTTCCCCCTAAAACAGCCAGTGCAAGTCACCAGCTCCTCTCCCTAGGCCTACAGAACTAGCGTCTTACCTGGTCTCCCTACTTTCTTCTTGTTCCTCTTCAGGCTTCTCCAAACAGCTTCCAGGAAGTGTCTTTCAAAATATAAGTCAGGGCCAGCTTTGCCCTGTTTAGAACTCTCCACCTTCCCGCCCCATCACTTAAAAGTCTCTCCATGAGGGACACCTGGGTGGCTCAGTCTGTTAAGCTTCTGCCTTGGGCTCAGGTCATGATCCCAGGGTCCTGGGATGGAGTTCTGCATCTAGCTCCCTGCTCAGTGGGGAGCCTGCTTCTCCCTCTGCCTGCTGCTCCCCCTGCTTGTGCTCTCTCTCAATCTCTTTCTCTGACAAATAAATAAATAAAATAAAATAAAATAAAAATAAAGGTCTCTCCATGATTTGACTCCCTCCCCTCTAATCTCATCTCTGGCCACAGCCCCCTCTCACTGGTCACTACCCACCCCCTCCCTGCCCTCCTTCCTGCTCCTCAGAAGCTGTGTGCTCACCTCAGGACTGTTGCACTGCAGTTTCCTTTGCTGGAGCATTTGCCCTATATTACCACGGCCAACCTTTCTACCCTCCCTGTGCTTCCGCCCAAATATCCCCTTACCCATGAGATCCTCCTCGTTCACTCTACAGCAAGCCCTGACCTCCATTCCTTGCATTTCTTTCCCTTCTTATATTGTCTTATTTCTTTCTACAGCATCTATATCATCTGCTATAGAATTCATTTATTTCTAATTATGTTTTTGTCTGACTCTTTCAAATAGAATGTAAGACCCTCGAGGTCAAATATTGTGTGTTTTTTTAAATTATTGCATTCTCTATTGTTTCTCCAGAGACCTAAAACAGTTATTAGGCAACCTAGTAGATGCTCAGTTAAGTATCACAAAATTGAGTCACAAAAAAATGGGAACAAATTCTTGAATGAAACAGCAATGGATTCGTGTTACAGACTTCATAATCCAGATGTGTGAAGTTGAATGAAACTGCCATGATCTTGACTTAATTTTCCCACTTTGAAAGGATACTATCTTGAAGCTTCATTGACAGAATTGCTATGTTGATATTTAACTCAACTAACACTGGGTAGGTATACATTATAGCATATCAATCCCCGATCTCAGGAAGTCCCAATCTTTTAGGGTAAACAGAATCATATACAAATAATTCTATTTTTAGTCATGTAGTATTTGCTTCTTACGGGGTGAGTATTGACCTTAGTGGCTACATAGAGTGCTGGCACATGCTGAGCTCTCAGTAAGTGATGGCTGATGTTGAGATTAGAATTATATTAATTAGACTATAATAACAGAATTGGTAATTGATAATAATAGAATTATTATTATTAATAATATAAATATAAATAATAGAATACTTGATCATTGATAATAATAGAATTAGAATATAATTGAATTAATTATGATTAATATGATTAATTATATTGATTAATTGGAGTTATATTAATTAGAATTATAGTTATTAATTATATTATAATTAGGATTATATTGGGATTAGAAGACAGGTGAATTGTTCTGAGAGGTGAGAAAACAACACCTTGTGTCACCTTTTGAACTGGTCTCCTTGGGCTAACCAGAGACTTGCTGGTAGAAAAGTTGGGTAGACATTGTAGTTTCAGGCTGCCCAGCCACACTGCGTGGAGACAGCCCGTGTGCAGCAATCAGGAAAGTAACTGTCCAGGTGTGGGGATTAGTGAAAGTTGGAAATCAGGAACAGATCTTAAATGTTTTGAGTTTTTTATGGTCTTTGCTTTGAAAGTAGGATTTCTGGATTGCTACTTTTTTTTAAATTCACACACACAAAAATAAGGGTAAAATTATGTCAATGGAGACTCTGCTGTTCACATGACACAAGTAGAAACTTGTGAGTGAGTGAGAAAATATCATCTTTCTTTAATTTCATTTCCCTTGAAAATAGTGGTTTCAATTAAGTGAGAAAAAAAAAGACTCGAAGAACTTAAGCTTCAGGAAATAGAATTTTTTTTTTTTTTTTTAGAAAATAAAAATATACAAAGTAGTTTGGTGAAATCAAGCCATTACCAGATTCTTTTTTCTCCCCCAGAAACAGATTTGATAGTTAATCTAATTGGCTATTAAATGTATTCTTCTTATAAAATCCATTATGTGGTACTCTGCTTCTAAGCTTTGGAAGAGAAATATAAATAGTATTTAATTCTAAGTAAAATTAAACAAGCATAATTTCATTTGGAAATAAATACTTAGGGAAACGTTGAAAAAAGCAAAATCTTATAAGAGTGTGACACAACTGTCCACAGTAAGATGGCATCTTGAGGAAGAAAGACTGCCTGCTGTCAAACTAGAAAAACACAGTTAAACAACAGACATTTCCCTGAGAAAAGAAAAACATGAGTTGTGAAAAAGTCAGGGGAAACAAATGATGTCATGCTAACAATAGGAAAGACAGATTCCTTTGTAAAAGATGCTGTCACCGATAACAGACATATTTTTGCAAATAGCCCCTGCCCTCCAGTTTAGATCTGCGAAACATGACACTAGCTCACCAAATCCCTAACGGTTGCCTTGGGGAAAGAAATGGAGGTCATTCCCCCACTTAGCAGACCAGTTGGACCCTCTTCTTCCTCCTTAACTACCACCCCAAATTCCCATCTGCCATGTAGGGGAATGGGATTTTATTTAAACTGTGTTATCAGATGAGCGTTTCACAGGCCTTCAGATGTCCTGGAATTCATCCAACTGCTTTGAAATGTAGTGTTGGGTGGCCTTACGTGTTTCACTACTTCTCCTAAGAATATGTTCTCATAGTTTCCAAGTCAATATTAGGAACTCTTCTGAAATGTTTACCATGATTTGGAGCTGCCAGCAAATCATTCCTTTATGCTCAGGCAGTGGGAAAATAAAAACAAGACCTTAGCAGAGGCTTCCCAAATCCTACACCTTTATGTACATTATTTGGCTTTCCTCAACCCCAGGCTCCACGGAGGTGCTCCTGTCTATCTTTCCTCAAATCGTTACCCTCATCATTGATCTCCTCTAAACGGACTGTAATCCACTTTTCAAAAATTAATGCAAGTTTTAATTAATTAACGCACTAAAGGAACATAGGAAAGTCTAAGCTGCCTAACATTAGGTCCTTAAGGGAGCCATTCATCCAGAGGCAGGATACACGCAGCACCTGAAGTAGGGACTCTGGAGATGTTTGATTCCAAATATACTCAGAGGAGTAGACGAGAAAACATTCTGCAGCCTGAAACACAATTAAATGGCCAGGATTTACCAAGACAAAGCCACGTAGATGTGGCTTCAGGGAGAGACGATGACTCTTGACTCTAAGGAACCAAGCATACATGCGGGTAGTCTTATGACCTCACGTGTATGTGCTTTTGTGTGCTGCTTAGAGGGCTCCGAAGTCCCGTCGAGGGCCAAACGACTCTTACAAAACAGTATTTTGATGAGTTAAGTGTAAATGAATCAGCAACATACGGATTAAATTTCCCTTAATGCACATGGATTTAAAAATTAAGGGAAAAATGCTTGGTGAAGCCAATTTTGGCTTTTGCCAACTCCAGAGCTTTGGAAAATAGTTGGAGATGTCCAGTGATCCAACTCAGGAAAATGTGGCCCACTCCCCCTCTCCCTTTTATAAAATCTTTATTTGTTCACACACATGGTATCAAAAAAAGTCCAAGGAGACATTTCTATTGGAGGTGACGCCTGGTTCTAAACACGACTTTATGAGAAAATCCCTTGTTTATTTGTGAATTTGCCATGCATTTACATTTATGGTGCATAATTAATTCAGGAATCTTCCAAAGAAGCGGTGCTCTTCCTTGTCCCTCACGAGAGAAGCAGCAGCATCCGTTCCTGCCTGTGTGCTAGTGTCTGTCTGTCTCTACATCATAAATATATTTCCAAAGGATTCTCAATGGAAAAATATCGTCTTTTAATTTTCTCCAGATGTTGTTCTTAGTAGGGATGATTTTTCTGACTGAGTGTCTCCTAAATCCTGCTGGGTAATTCTGCACATGGTCATGGTTAACATAAGCGTGTGACGAATCCCAGATGTGGAAGTAATCAAAGTGACGTACAGATCTAAGGCAATACTCTGGGGAACAAATGAGGCCTGTTGTGAGGTCAGAACAATTAATGAGGGTCATACTGAAAGGTTTTGGAGTGGTGGGGTGGGGGAGAGTGTGAGCACGGAGTAGGGGTGAAGGACGTGAATCCTTCCTACTTGAGAGTTTCCATTCCTGTCTCGGAGAAGAAGGATAGGTAAAGGAGGGGGGCTATGAGAAACCTTTTTAATTTAGTTATTGTCGTGTGGGTGCATATCCCTCTGCATGTACTCTGAAGGCAAGATGGCGATCCTTCTGTCCCCTGTCCAGAAAGCAGTGCTTGATACGGTTGTCTGAATGACAACCACTAGACTACTGTGTAGGGAAGGGAAATAAGAAGACCCAAAATAAACATAAAAAGTTGCGGGGAAAAAAAGTCTGGATTATATAGGGCAGAAGAGAAACCCAGTGGAAATGTCTAGGTTGTTTTGGGATAGGAGAAAGTGGGTGTGGAATGGGAAAAGCCTGGCTGCAAAAGTCAGCAACAATACCTGTTTGTGTAAAAACAGGGCACGATTCTTTTTTTTTTTTTTCACTTGTGAAATGAAGATAATATCACATAGCTCAGGTATTTAGGTTCAAAGAAGAGAAGTTCTATTACAAATGGTTACTCAGCAAGAAGTACCAGACTAGATCTGATCTGGGGGAGCTTCCTAAGGAGAAATAAAGTTGTCTTGAGTATTTTATTTAATGTTATCATTCTTAATGAAATAAATAGAATTTCAAAAGATGAAAATAGGGATATTATATATATGTATATCATTATAATGTATATAATGTGCAAAATACATATTATATATATAGTATAGTAGAAGCAAGAGACATTTTAACTTTATTCCAATTTGCAAGAATTGTTATTACTTATGAATATAGATGCAAACATCTGAATTAAATACCATAATAAAAGAATAATACCAGTGTAATTTAATAAAAAAGGCAATGATAGTTCAGTATTAGTTAATATATTACTATTTTTCATCACATCAGTGAATTAAGGGAGACAAACCAAGTGTTCACTTTGAAAGATGGCAAAAGTTCTTTTGAACTTTTTAAAATCCATCAATTTATAATTTAAAAAATATCTCTTCAAAAACCATTTACAGAAGGATATTTTCTTAATATGATAAGTCATATGTCTATCAAATAATAGGCAACCTCATATTAAATGTGAAAACCAATGGAGCTGGGCGCCTGGGTGGCTCAGTGGGTTAAAGCCTCTGCTTTCGGCTCAGGTCATGATCTCAGGGTCCTGGGATCGAGGCCCGCATCAGGCTCCCTGCTCAGCAGGGAGCCTGCTTCCCCCCCTCTCTCTCTGCCTGCCTCTCTGCCTCCTTGTGATCTCTCTCCCTCTGTGAAATAAATAAATAAATAAATCTTTAAAAAAAAAAAAAGAAAACCAATGGAGCTGATCTAAATATATGAGGAAGAATATAAAGATTTTTGCTTTTTTCTCTTTAACATTTTCCTGAAAGCACTATACAATGCAATGAGGAAAAAAAAATGAAAATGCTCATATATTAAAGGAGATGAAATGCTATAAAATTCTGATTGTCTTTTAAAGTTTCTCCAAAACTCTGGAAGAATAAGTGGCAGTTTTTAAAAAAGAAATATTGGTATTATTAAAAGACATAATAAAGCCATTATCAAAACAGTGTTCAAGATCGCTGTGGTCCAGAGATAGGTTGGAAAGTAATGGGAAAGCATTGATTGCTCAGAAACAAATCCATGTACGTTTAATATTGTGTTAAATGGCAAAGATAACATTTCTAATTGGTAGAAAACCTATGAATGATCCAATAATTGGTGTGTACTTACTGGCTAACTCTCAGAAAGAAGGAAGGAAAGGGAAAGAAAGAAGGAAAGACAAAAAGAAGAAAGGAGGTGGGGCGCCTGGGTGGCTCAGTGGCTTAAAGTCTCTGCCTTCGGCTCAGGTCATGATCTCGGGGTCCTGGGATCGAGGCCCGCATTGGGCTCCCTGCTCAGCGGGAAGCCTGCTTCCTCCTCTCTCTGCCTGCCTCTCTGCCTACTTGTGATCTCTATCTGTCAAATAAATAAATAAAATCTTAAAAAAAAAAAAGAAGAAGAAAGGAAGGCAGGAAGCAAGAAGAGTGAAAGCAGGAAGAAAGAAAAAGAAAGGAAGGAAGGAAGGAATAAAGGAAGAGGAAGGAAGGAAAGAAGAAAAGAAAAAGAAAGAAAGAAAGAAAGAAAGAAAGAAAGAAAGAAAGAAAGAAAAGAAAGGAAAGGAAAACAAGAATTAAGTTTGACCTTTAACACCAACTACAAAGTCAATTGCAGACATGTCCAAGATTTTAATAGAAAAATGAAAATCAAAAAGGGCATTTGAGGGAAATACAAGAGAATATATTCAATATTGAGGGCTGAAAAAGTTTCTTAACATAAATTAACAATGGAAAGGATGGGAGGATTTAGTTAAATAAAATTTTCAAGCGTCCTGTATAGAAAAAAAAACAAACAAACAAAAAACAAGACAAATCACTCTTTGCAGCAAGGATGACAGCTGGTGAATTTCATCGCCATCTCTATTCTTGAGCTCTAGGAATCTAGTCACAGTAAACCTCTTTCCTCTCAAAAATGCTCCAAACTCTGTCGCTCCTAAGTTTCTACATGCTCTTCTCTCTTTGGATAAGGAATTGTCATAAATTTTCCAAAATTTCTTTTAGAATGTTCCACAAGCTCTTATACAGCTCTTTGCCCAAAATCTTCTTTTCCAAAGAATCTTATAGACACACAGAGATTTGTTTACAAAAATACACAGTACCACTATGCTGGAAAAGTATAGTGGTCAACAACAGGTTATTTTGTATTTTCTTTTTATTTGAGTACATCCCTAGAATAAATCATTTAAAATGCTTTTCTAAGTAGAGAAGTTCCAACCCTGCATGCTGCCTGTTTTTGTAAATTAAGTTTTCTGGAAAGCAACCAAGTTCACTCACCTACGTATTGTCTGGGGCTGTTTTTTCTCAACAACAGCAGAGTTAACCAGTTGGGGCAGAGAACTAGTGACTGAAAAAGTAAAAAATATTTACTGTATGTTCCTCGAACAGAAAATGTTTTATGACCTTGATACAGTAGAATATATGGTGGCCATGTAGATACTCATAATTTGGTATTAAATTTGTTAAGGCAAAGTATAAAATAGCAAATAATAACATAAATTTAAATATATATTAATATACACATCATATTTAACTACTATCTAACTGTAATCTGAAATACATGTATGTATCATGTCGGAAGTCCATCAAATGTTACTTTGAGATCTTGGGATTACCCAGTATCTTTTTCTTTTCTGTTTTATCCAAACTTTCCATAATGGGTATATATTATTTTTAAGGCAGTCAAGTATATTAATAAAAATTATTAAAAAGCAAAATGTCAATGTTACATGAGAATACCAGTCTCTGATTACCAGTCCCCCCAAGGTTCATTTTTATTGGGACTTAGTGAAACTCAAACCCGATTTTCAGGGTTTATGCATACCTCACTGCCCCCAGCTACACACACACACACACACACACACACACACACACTGGGTCCAGCAGTTTGCATTTGTGATGAGCATCACAATTTGCGGGAGGGGGTTTCTCAGAGGGAACAAGAAGTTTCCTGTTTTCTCTCATTTTAATTTTTGCTCCATGCTTCCACCCACCTCAAGGAAAAAATTGGTTTTCTTCAAGTTTGTGGACTCCATGTTCACCCACCTTTGGGAAGACAAATTGCTACATTTCTAGGGTTTAGTTTGGTAACTTACATCAAAAAACTATTCCTTCAAGTTGATGGTGAAGAAGAAAACAAAACCATGTATAGTTACTATGGTAACAGGTGAAACCACACATCTTAGGGGCCTCATCCTCCATAGCTAGTTTTACCTTGGGGGCATTGAATGGAAGCCCACTCCTCACAACTAAGTGGTAGAAAAGCTAATTCTATTCTCATTCCCCCCAAATTCTCAAGAAGACTATTTCAGAGTTGGTTTTTGGTTTTTTGGTTTGGGTTGTTTTTTTTTTAAGATTTTGTTTATCTGTCAGAAAGAGAGAGGGAGAAAGAGAGAGGGAGAAAAAGAGAGTGCACAAGAAGGGGGAGTAACAGGCAGAGGGAGAAGCAGTCTCCCTGCTGAGCAAGGAGTCCGATGTGGGACTCGATCTCAGGACCCTGGGATCTTGATCTGAGCCAAAGGCAGATGCTTAACTGACTGAGCCACCCAGGTGTCCCTATTTCAGAGTTGGTACCTAGCTTCTTAGTTTTACACAGAAAGGGAGTAGTTAAATAATTTGCTTCATAGCTATTAAATACTTATTAAGTAAGCACTGAATTAAGAAACTAAAAATAAACTTCTTTCTCTCCTGGAGACTAAAGTGCTCTAAGTTTTTTGATTTATTAATATTTTATATTTGCATAAAAATCTTACATCCCAAAGCAGTATGCATTTCCAAGAGGTTTTTTTTTTTTAAATGCCAAGTTGAATTTGGCATCTATTTAGTAATATGCAGAGACAGCAAAGAATAATAATAATATGTGTCTGGTCACACAGCAGAATGTGAGATTAAGAAAGAATTTAGCCTTTTCTTCCCCTCAAGAAAACAGAGCTAACTCCTCATTGGAGTGAGGGAATGAGTGAAAGTTTGAACCTTTCCAGTTATGTTGCCCGTACCTCCACATGTACACCTGGCTGGAAGGGAGGATTCCACGGAAGGTGAAATCAACTCAAAGAATCCCAGACCACTGGAGCTGAAAAGGACACTCACGTGCTGTCTAATCTTGTATTTCCAGAGGGGGAACCTGACAACCAGAGAGGTGATGTCAATTGTTCAAGACACCCCCTACCACCACCCAAAGAACTGGTAGCCTGCTGAGCTCTTGAACACAAGGTCTATTTCTCTATTTACTGCATCTTCACCTAGCCTTCTGTGCTGCCCTCTGGTCCCCCCTGGGCTGTGTCGCTGCAGAGTAGAGCATGGCGGGTAGTGTGCTATCCTCTCACCTAGATTCTCACCGCTGCACGACAATATATTGCTATTTCTCCTTTCACAGATGAGGACACTGGGCCTCAAGAAGGGACATAACTTGGACACAATTTGGAAGCCATTTCTGTTTAATTTTCAAACCAAGGATCACGACTACTACAGTTGGCTGCAGTCAATTCTGTCATGCCTCCACCCGCCCTTGCCTGTTACCTGCCCATTGGGGTCTCTGGAATAAGGCTTATTTAAAGGTGCAAATGATTACACTCCCATCCCCATGCTTTGGAAGGTAAACTTATTTCCTACCCGTTCACCCCTTTCTCTACCTACACATTCTGTAAAGCACAGAGCAACGTTTTCATTTTCACCCGTATCTAGGGAGTGAATAAGCATAGTTGCCATTCAGATTCTCAAAGCTCTCTTTTCCTGAGTACCTGCTATGTATCGTGCCATTTAAATATACTATCTCTGATCTGGACACCAACCCTGAAAGTTAGAGATGACATCATTTGCTTCTTTTGTGTCTCCCCTCCCCCCACATACCTCGCTCGCTTACAAGTGCCTAGTAGACTCCCAATATAATGTGATGGGTTTAATTGAATTGGCACCAGTTTCCCTGGAGACCACAGAGCACTTGCATAACTTTCAAAGCCCTGGATCCCACCATTAATCACTGGCTTCAGTGTCTACAGAAAGGGAGAACCGAAGTCCAGCCAAAATGTGCACAGTGCCATTCCAAGCAGTGGGGTGCAGCTCCCAGTCGGCTCCGTGTGGTTTCACAGCCTGTGGCATCTTGTCATCCGTCACAGAGGGGCCAGCACTTCCCCTCTCCGGTTCTGAAATATGTAGCTTCCCCCTAGTGTGCTGGTCTTCGTCACAAAAGCAGTCTTGCTTCTGACAGCCTCTCCTTGGAAGTAGACAGGCTTGGAGCCTGCCTGCTGAGTTTGGAATTGATGTGACTCCAACCCTAAACCAAGATGCAAAGTCTTTTATAGCCAACTTTAGAGAGAGGAGTGAATAGGATAGTGGGGGAGGGGGAAGAAAGACTGTTGAAAGGTAGAAAAGACCTAAACAATTCTATTTAGAAAGGCTTTGGGGGAAACTGTTTCTCTGTTAACCTTGAAACCTGAAGGCAGAGGACTCTGAGGGTCCCCAACCCTTGTGCGATTGAGTCCTGTTGCCCTGTTCAGACCCCCTTCAGACTTTTGTTCAAGGCGGTGAGGGGTATAGAACAAAGTGAGGGCTCAAAGCTCTGTCAGCCTATTGTGTCACAAGAAAACAATGTGCCCTGAAGACATTTGCAGCCTAAGTGACTTAAAAGGATTTTTCTTTTTCTCTGGTAAGATGCTTTTTCCATTTTGGGAGACATGGTATTTCCAGAGAGATGATACCATCTCCTGCTGTGTTTTGGCTGTTGTTGATAGTTTCACTTTAATAACGTGTATCATCATCCCAACCGCATCATCTTCCTTCTACACTGTGGAGTGACTGGGTACACATCTGTCTGTGGTGGTTTACTGCAGATTGTACAGGGGAAGGAAAATGAACGTGGCCCCATTCAGTGGAAACTAAAGGAATGAGGCATGCCAGAAGCAACCAGCACAGTGCCTGGCTCTCAGCAGTTTCCAAAGCTGTGTTATAGCATCCCTTCCTGCTGTAGAGATATGGATAGTTTAAGACAGGGCACTGATAGTGAAACAGATGAGATTACTGTTAACTCTATCAACAGATCATGAAACAAAATAAATAAACACTTCAATTATATCTAAGCAAAAGAACATTGAATGGAAAGGGGAAAAAAGGATAATACACACTGAGACGGGTGATATTGTATCTCAGTCCATTTGGGTTCCTGTAACAGAATATTATAGCCTGGGTGGCTTTAAACAATAGAAATTTATTTCTTAGAGTTCTGGAGGCTGATAAGTCTAAGATTAAGGCACCAGCAGATTCAGTGTCTGTTAAGAGACTGTTTCCTGGTTGTGTTCTCACACAGCAGAGGGGAAGGAAGCTTTCTGGAATATTTTTTATAAGGGCACTAATCCCATTCATGGGGCTCTGCCTTCATGACTCTCATCATTTCCCAAAGTCTCACCCCCCACACACACACCAGATACCATCATACTGAGGACTGGATTTCAACATATGAATTGGGGGAGATCCAAACATTCAGTCTGTAGCAGATTGCATGAGAGTAAGTAATCACTTACCTTTTATTTAACCTGAAAATTATCTGGACGACATTTTCCAAAGCAAGCTTGGAATGAGAAAACTGTGGTTAAATAGCAGTGTGCACCAAGGTCCACTAGTGTGGGTTCTTGGAAAAGCAGGAAGAGCATCCTTCAGTTCTCCAGAAGAATTCAGAAACCTAGTGGGAAGAATGGGAATCATGATGACTTCAATGATGCTGACACACGGGTGAAACAGTATAGACTGCCAGTGGATAGAAGGATCGATATGATTTGAAGGAGACCATTGAAATTTGTTAATAGATTAGGATCTCTCTGTATACAAGATAATGCTGCGTCTCTCAACCAAATCAAGTGGATGCTGACACAACTTTCTTGTGTCATCTACATTACCCACAGATGGGTTGAAAAATCTAGATCCAATGAATTCTCCTTTATCAACATTATCAAACTAGGCTGTGTAGTGATGCTTAGTGCACTGTCGGTTGGCACCATACTTGGTTTTCTGTCGATCCTAGAGTGAAAACAGTCCTTCAGAAGCCCCTCTGCCTCCCCTTTGTGTGTGCAAGGCTCTCCTGTAAGTGACCCCTGAGGGGTCAGAGAAGGCTGGAGGTAGAGGCCCTAAACAGATAGCAGAGTGCCATGCAGTGGAAGGCTGGAGATGGCAGGGCACAGATGGAAGCAAGAGGGAGGAATATGGCAGCAAGAAGGGTGGAGAGAGAGTGTGTAATCATACAAACCACCTCAGAGTCTATGGAGGTGGAATCTCAACTCCAAAATACTGCAGCATGGAAAATATTCTAAAGGCTAAGATCTGTTGCTGTATTTCAATAATCATAAGTTAATTTACCCTGGGAAATTGAAGGCAAAGTTTTCATCTCTTCCTATTGCTATTGTGCACTGTTGTGCTCTCTTTTAGACTGATTTGTCTTATTAAAACTTGTTTTAGAGAATGATAAGGAAAATGAGGTGAGCAAATTAGATTAACCTGCACTGTTATTTGCTACTACTCAGTGAAGTTTGAGAATAGTGGACAACAAGGGCTTTGAACATTTGACAAAATACAGCATCCTTTCTTGATTAAAACTCTTCCAAGTGTTGGGAAGAGGGAAAATATTGCCATATTATAAAAGCCATCTACAAAAAAGCCCACAGTGAATAACATTCTCAATGGGGAGAACTGAGAGCTTTTCCCCTAAGGTCAGGAACATGACAAGGATGTCCACTCTCACCACTGTTGTTCAACAGAGTACTAAAAGTCTTAGCCAAAGCAATCGGACAACGAAAAGGAAAAAAAAGACATCCAAATTAACAGAGCAGAAGTCAAACTCTCACTCTTCATCGACAACATGATACATTATGTGAAAACCCCAAAAGACGCCACCCCAAAGTTGCTTGAACTCATACAGCAATTCAGCAAGGTGGCAGGATACAAAATCAACGCACAGAAATCAGTTGCATTTCTATACACTAACAATGAGACAGAAGAAAGAGAAAGCAAGTAATCAATCCCATTTACAATAGCACCAAAACCCATAAAGATACCCAAGAATAAACATAACCAAAGAGGTAAAAGACCTGTACTCTAAAAACTACAGAGCATTTATGAGAGAAATTTAGGAAAACACAAAGAAATGGAAAAACATTCCATGCTCATGGATTGGAAGAATAAATATTGTTAAAATGTCTATGCTACCCAGAGCAATCTACACATTTAATGCAATCCTTATCAAAAGACCATTGAAATTTTCCACAGGGCTAGAACAAACAATCCTAAAACTTCTATGGAACCAGAAAAGACCCTGAATAGCCAGAGGAATGTTGAAAAAGGAAAACCAACATTGGGGGCATCACCATGCCTGACCTCAAGCTATATTACAGAACTGTGACCATCAAGACAGCATAGGACTGGTACAAAACAGACACATAAACCAATAGAAGAGAATAGAGAACTCAGATATTGACTCTCAACTCTCAACTGGCCAACTAATCTTCGACAAAGAAGGAAAAAGTATCCAATGGAAAAAAAGGTAGTCTCTTCAGTAAATGGTACTGGGAAAATTATACAGCCACATGCAAAAGAATGAAACTGGACCATTCTCTTACACGACATGCAAAGATAAACTCAAAATTAATGAAAGACCTAAATGTAAGACAGGAATCCAACAAAACCCTAGAGGAGAACAGAGGCAGCAACCTTTTTGTCCTCAGCTGCAACAACTTCTTGCTAGACACATCCTCAAAGGCAAGGGAAACAAAAGCGAAAATGAACTATTGGGACTTCATTAAGATAAAAAGCTTCTGCACAGCAAAGGAAATAGTCAACAAAACTAAAAGGCAACCTACAGAATGAGAGAAGATAATTAAAAATGACATATCAGATAAAGGGCTGATATCAAAGATCTATAAAGAATTTATTAAACTCAACACCCAAAAAACAAATGATCAAGTCAACAAATGGGCAGAAGACATGGACAGACATTTCTCCAAAGAAGACATACAAATGGCTAACAGACACCTGAAAAAAATGCTCCACATCACTTGTCATCAGAAAATACAAATCAAAACCATATTGAGATACTACCTTACATCAGTTAGAATGGCTAAAATTAACCAGACAGGGAACAACAAATGTTGGCAAGTATATGGAGAAAGAGGAATCTTCCTACATTGTTCGTGGGAATGCAAGCTGTACGGCCATCTGGAAAACAGTATAGAGTTTCCTCAAGACGTTAAAAATAGAGTTACCCTATGACCCAGCAATTGCACTACTAGGTATTTACTTACCCCAAAGATGCAGATGTAGTGAAATGAAGGGGTACCTGCACACTAATGTTCATAGCCCAATGTCCACAACAGCCAAACTGTGGAAGGAGCTGAGGTTTTCTTCAACAGATGAACAGATAAAGATGTGGTTTATATATGCAATAGAATATTAGCCATCAGAAAGGATGAATACTACCATTTACATCTATGTGGATGGAACTATGCTAAGTGAGATAAGTCAATCAGAGAAAGACAATTATCATATGGTTTCACTCATACGTGGAATATAAGAAATAGTGCAGAGAATCATAGGGAAAGAGAGGGGAAACTGGGGAGAAATCAGAGAGGGAGACAAAGCATGAGAGACTCCTGACTGGGAAACAAACTGAGGGCTGCTGGAGAGGGGGGTGGGGGGATGGGGTAACTGGGTGATGGGCTTGAAGGAGGGCACGTGATGTGATGAGCACTGGGTGTTTTATGCAACTGGTGAATCATGAACACTACATCTGAAACTAACATTGTACTCTATGTTGGCTAATTGAATTTAAATAAAAAAATAAGGGCTTTGGAGGCCTCAGTTGAACCAGAGTCAATCAACCAACTGGCATTTAGAATGTAGATTCTATGTTTAATACTGGGGAGGGGGAGGGGGACTATTTTGAAATCCATAAGGCTCTTAAAACCCTAACTAGGATGACAAACATGTAAGCACAAAATGGCTAGAAGAGAGGAAAAAGTATTGACATTGAGCAAAATACAAGAGAAAAGGGTAGATAGCAATGAGAAAGAAGTAAGAGAAAGAAGCCGCTAGGACTCTGTTTCGTAGAGAAGGCTTCTGGGCAGAGGCAGAGCGATGCTGAGCCTTACAGTCATTGGTGGTTCAGGGAGAGGCACGAGCAAGAACGTGCAGGTGGGTGTATCCTGGCTATGAGGAAGACTATGGCATGGAAACTGCAGGGCAAGAGTGAAGGTGCTCAGTAGCATGAGAGTACAGTATAAAGAATCTTTCCATCCATACTCGATGTAATTCAAAGTAATCAACACATTGTGTACCTTAAATTTACACAGTATTATGTGTCAGTTATATCTCAGTAGAGCTGGGGGAAACGAAGCAAGGAGCTCAGTGTCGATTATACAATTAAGAATGGGAGAGAAAAAGAGTTTGAGGCAAGACTCCAAAATGGAACAAAAAGGCAGTGCTTTAAGCATGAGATGATGAGAGCCTGACTCTGCACAGATCTCCAGTAATAGCTGTAGAGAAAAGCATTAGTTGCTGAAGACCACAGCCAGTACACTGGATTTACATTATGAAATGGAAATTCTAATAGCATCTAAATATTATTTCTTTTAAATCTGGATTTGGCCATGCCTGCATTTTTATTATGCTGAACACTTGATTGGTTAGCTAAGCTGTGAGACTATTACTGTTATTTTGGTATCCAGTAATTCATTTTAAAACTGCCAGTAAAATTTCTGCATTATGTTGCTTCTGGTTTAGTGGAAAGAATGTGCTATTTAACTTTCCTCAGTAGGCAAGGAGACTGATAGCTGTTTATTTTAAATTCTGAAGTTTAGAAAACTAAGGCTGGTGCCTTCAAGATCAACGTTTTTAGTAAAAGCCTGTCTGGAAAGAAATGGAATGGATATTTTGCCTTTCAAAAGTTATCTCCGCTTTTTGTTCATTTTATTCAAGAGATCATTAAATGAAGCTTTTATGGTGTGTGTGTGTGTGTGTGTGTGTGTGTGTGTGTGTGTGTGTTCTAAGGATAAAAATTTCCAAAAAAGAAGAAACCCCTTCTTTCAGATAACCTCTTTCTTCTAGAAACTGCTTTACTCGTTCATTCATTCAGCGGATTTCCTATCCTGTGAACCTAATTCATTTCAGTGTAAGAGATGGAGAACCTGCTGCTCAATGTGTAACAACTAGCATTTTTGCCAGATGCTGATCCCTCCCATTCAGGCCTTCGCCAAAGACCTTCAACCCACAGGAATGACCTTGACTGGGACTCTCGAATCCACAAAGGGGATGAAGTGGGATTCTTGTGCAATTGGTCAGGGAGAGGGGAGGAAGTTGTGTAAATAATACACATCTGTTCTTGAAACTTCTTGCTGTGTATTTCTAAGGGGTGATCTAGCATCTTTAGATTTAAATCCAGATTTGTATGTGCTTGGTCACTCAGAATTATTAGTAATTATCCCCATCCTAGGAAGCTACAAGTGACTTTCCAAGGAACAAGGGAAAAATTTTCCTCACTGAAAGTCCGTCAGGTCTGGTGTTGTCAGGTTCCTCAAGAGTCTACTAACCGGGCGCCTGGGTGGCTCAGTGGGTTGAGGCCGCTGCCTTCGGCTCAGGTCATGATCCCGGGGTCCTGAGATCGAGGCCCACATCGGGCTCTCTGCTCAGCAGGGAGCCTGCTTCCTCCTCTTTCCTCTTTCTCTGCCTGCCTCTCTGCCTACTTGTAATCTCTCTCTGTGTGTCAAATGAATAAATAAAATCTTTAAAAAAAAAAAAAAGAGTCTACTAACCACCATTCAGAGTGCCAAGAAAGAAGGATTAGGGTATGTCATTCCCTGGTGGGTTTAGTCTCTTTCAGTATGTCTGCTAAGAAGTCTGGTGACTAATTCAAATTACCTCTCCAGTTGAGTATTCACTCCTCTGCTAGTCTTCCCCCTATACCTTCATGACATTTATTGATTCTTATCTCATTGTCTTATTGATTAGTCCTCTGAAGAGCCTTCTCTTCTCTCTGAACAATGTGTCACACCCTTTATAAATCAATTTAAAGTTTCCCCTCTCCAGTAATCCTAGATCATTGGATTTTCTCAGCACGTAAGTATTCAGTGTGAGTCTTAAAAGATGGGTGAGTTTCCCTGAAGAAGTGTTATGGACTGATTTGTGTTCCTCTTCCACTCGCTCTCAAACCCCCACCCCTCAAACCCGCATGTTGAAACCCTAATCCTCAATGTAACTGTATTTGGAAATAGGCCTTTAAGTGTGTAAATAAGGTTAAATGAGGTCAAAGGGTGGGGACCTAATCTGATAGGACAGGCTTTCGTACAAGAAGAGGAAGATCTCTTTCTCTTCTAACGTGCACAGAGGAAAGACCACTTGAAGATGCCAAGAGAAGATGCCCTCTGCAAGCTGAGAAGAAAACCCTCACCAGAGACCAACTCTAATGGCACCTCGATTTTGGACTTTGAGCTTCCATAGCTGTCGGAATAGAAATTTCTGTTTTTAAGCCACCCACTGTGGTATTGTATGGCAATCTAAGCAGACCAATAAAACCAGCGTTGCAAGAAAGAACTTCTAGGAAAAATGAGAACTTCTTGTAAAAACCCAGAATGGAGACGTGCATGTTGTGTTAATGTGGTGTGATCAGACTGCAGGGTGCTGGGATAGACAGATTATAAGAAGGGGAAGGTGAGCTATGGGAGACTGGAAAAGATTTTGTATCTGGAACAAAGAACTTTGCTTTATAGGCAGTGAGGGATCCATTAGATAATTTCCACCAGATAGTCAGATACTTTTTGTGACTGAAAATTCCAGCATTTGCCAAGATTTTTGGGTAATAGAATTGGCTGCCCAGTTTGTAACAATGACTGTTGTCCTTCCCTTCAATTTTCTTTACCATCCATGTTCGAAGAAGCTTCATTGAATAAACTCTGGTTTTGTCCAAGTCTTTACCCCTTGGTTCTTTGTATCAATATAAAATTTCCTCAAGATTCTTCAGCATTTTTGAAAGTTTGATCTTCTTTTCTTTACTGTGCTGATTGGAAGACAACAACATACCAGATGTCAAACTTACCTTAGAAAGTGAATAAACCGGGCGCCTGGGTGGCTCAGTGGGTTAAAGCCTCTGCTTTCGGCTCAGGTCATCATCTCAGCGTCCTGGGATCGAGGCCCACATAGGGCTCTCTTCTCGGCAGGGAGCCTGCTTCCTCTTCTCCCTGTCTCTCTGCCTGCCTCTCTGCCTACTTGTAATCTCTCTCTCTGTGTCAAATAAATAATAAATAAATTAATTAAAAAAAAAAAAGAAAGTGGATAAACCAATTATGAGGAGCTGATAAGAAATTTGCTTAGGTTGGAAGACAAATAAAACTGCAAATATTAGCTTTACAGGCATAGTATGTCCAAACGAACTAACACGTGTTCTGTGAGATGATCGTTTTCCTTGTTATAGAAGTAGGAAGTCTATGATCATATGAAAATGTGGTCTCTAACCAAGTCTCTGTGTAAGACTGAGGTAATATTGCCTGCCTTCCCAGCTTCACAGCACTGCTGGACAGGTCCAGTGACTAAAAGAACATGGAAAATTTTCCTTGTGGTTCATACCACTATCAAATTTTTCTTCAGATTCTATTAATTTTTTAACTTATTAATTTACCATTTCATACATTAAACTAATACTCATTAATGGCCGACCATGGTCCAGGCTGTTGTGTTAGATATTGAGGCTTCAACACAGAACGAGTGACAGGATCTTATGATTGGGCTAGGAAGTGCTACACTGAGTAAGTCATTATAAGAATGATGTGTGTTACTAAGAAATCTAGGGCTAGGGAAGCACGAAACAGGCTCTCTTAACTTAGCTGAAAGGGTTTGGGAAACCCTCATGGATAAAGTCATATTTAAACTTAGACTTGAAAGATGAGTGGAAGTTAAGTAAAGAGCTACAAGGAGCCTGGGATGAACATCTTCCTAAGAATCTACCATGGGGCGCCTGGGTGTCTCAGTGGGTTAAAGCCTCTGCTTTCGGCTCAGGTCATGATCTCAGCGTCCTGGGATCGAGGCCCACATCGGGCTCTCTGCTCAGCGGGGAGCCTGCTTTCTCCTCTCTCTCTGCCTGCCTCTCTGCCTACTTGTAATCTCTCTCTCT
>LNAC01000314.1:1447464-1517447 GCA_002007465.1 Ailurus styani | reverse complement strand
AAAAAAAATCTTTAAAAAAAAAAAAAAAAAAGAATCTACCATGAATTGAAGTTCTTTCTGACATCATGTAAGAAACAGTTTCGAAGAATGGCCCCTTGGACAAGCCATCCATCTCTACACCTTAGTTGCAATAAGTTCATCTAGAGATTTAACTAAGACTGGTGATTCAATATGGCATGGAGACAGAAAAGAGATGCAAATATCTGACATGTTTGGCTTCATCCCAGCTTTGTGTCTATGAAGAGGGATAAATCTAAGAAGGTCCAAGCCAGGGAAAATGTGTTGGCATCTCATCTTGGCAGTCAAGAACTTTTGAAATCATTGGCAACTATGTTTAATAAGAATAGACAGGGGCGCCTGGGTGGCTCAGTGAGTTAAAGCCGCTGCCTTCAGCTCAGGTCATGATCCCAGGGTCCTGGGATGGAGGCCCACATCGGGCTCTCTGCTCAGCAGGGAGCCTGCTTCCTCCTCTCTCTCTGCCTGCCTCTCTGCCTACTTGTGATCTGATCTCTCTCTGTGTCAAATAAATAAATAAAATATTAAAAAAAAATAAAACAGGCAAACCTCATCTAAACTAATTTATAATACTCTAATAACATCCAAATTATCAACTAAATTTAAAAATTGATGAAACTTTGACCTCAAGAGAGTCAGGCATCAGATGATGACAGCATTTGCTGATGGCAACTCTATGTCCTACTTTTCATCCCAGTGCATTCAAGTGCCTGGGGGCTCTACATAATTTCTTTTAAAAGAAAGAGAGAGACATTTAACAAGCTAAGGTTTTTTTAAAAAATCTTTAAATGACCAGTTTTAAGGCATTTTATCATGTTAAGGAGACAATGTTAAAATTGTTTTTTGCTTCTAATTCTTGTTCTGAACTGGATTTCACTGGTTTTTTATTTCCTACCCAATTATTCTATTCCAGCAGTTTTTGTTCATGAGTCCCATCTTAATTGGCTCTATTCCATTTCTCTTAGACATGCTTTCTCCTCTCAATCTTTGTGGTCTTGTCTTTCTGTTGTGTGTTATTCCTTCCTTCCTTTCTTTTGCCATAAATATTCCGGGTTTTTTTTTCCCAGATGAATTTTCCCAGGATTCGGATTTTTCTGTATTTACTTCTTTCTGTATCCTCTGGGTTTTTAAATCTCCATTTATATCACCTTCATACTAATTTGTTTGCTTGCTTTTACTTTATTGGCACATGTAAATATTTCCCTCCTCCCCCTTTTTTTAACCCCTGCTCTATATGTTACTTTATATATTCAAATAGCTGTACCACTGGGAAAAAAAATAGCAAGTCTGACATCATTCAAGGCTGCTTAGAAATCACTAAGCTTCAGTGACCAGTGATAACCAGAGTATTTTCTCATTCAACAATTTATGTTTCAAAATTATATGCATTTAACATCTATATATGCATGCATAAATAACGAACATTTTAAAACACCTATTATATACTAGAAAATTTATAGATTTCCTCTTGTCCATTATTTCTGCTGATATATACAATAAGCTCTGACGTATAGGATAATGCCCCTCACAGGAATCAGAGCACAGAGCGGTTAAAGAATGTTCCCCAACACCACAGCCTCCTACGTGGCCAAGACGGAATTCAAACGATGATGTTCTGCCTTTGTATCCAACCATCTTTCTGCCTCTGTTACTGTTACTTGTACTGTTATTGGCGTCTTGCTTCAGGTCATATATGAGGAAATGCTTTGTATAACTGAAAATGCTAAAGAAATCTTAACAATAATATCAATAACTTCCTGAAGGAAGACTATTTCTTCCCTGACTTATTGGTGGCATGACACAGAGCATGTGTGTGAGGAAATGGAACAAGGATGCAGGAAGCTTATGCTTGTATCCCTCAGGGTTCATCAAAGGAAACACGAAGAAGGACCGCAGTAACTTGGAGTGTACCTCATCTTTTCAGTGCTGCCCATCTGCTAGCTGCTCTTTCTTAACATTTCTGTAGATGAGAGCGTCAAGCATGATATGCCAGAAGTCCTTAATGTACTTAATGTGCTTAACGTACTCACACTTTTTCTATCTTTTGGATACTGCTGTCTGATTCTGGACTAAGCCTTTCTTAGATGGATTTGTCTGGCTCCTTACTCCTTAGAATAGCTATACTGTCTTCTAACATCAACTTTATTTGCTATTCGTGCTCTCCTACTGCTTAACTCAACTGGACTTTTCCCCTGGATCATATTCTAAGGCTGCCACACATCCAGTTCTTAACTCAGTGTGGTTCCACAAAGTTGGATATACCAGCAAGAAATGTGGTAGAACATAAGTAGATATTATTAAGATTTTAGAGTATTATGTCAAAAATCGTATCATCATTACCATCATCACAATCATGGTTAATTGAGGGTGGGGGCACATAACCTGTGCTGGTCACTTCATGTGTATTTTCTCTCATCCTTACTATACACATGAAATATGGGTATTATCAAATAGTTGATAAGTGAGAAAACTGAGGGTTTTTTTTTTTTTAATTTGCGGATAGTTGAAACACAATGTTACATTAGTTTCAGGTGTAATGTCATGCCCAAAGACAACCACCTGGTCCGTTGTGGAACTGAGATTCAAACTCAACATGCAACCCAAGAACAAGATCCATTTCCTTGTCTCCATCCAAGTAGCTCAGTCCCTGCCCACTATCCCCTTTCTCCTTGGTCCCCTCAGAAGTCTGAGCCTCAGATTATGTATCATTGCATAGACACCCCACCAGTTCACATACGTCTATAGTTCCCTAATCTGGCCCGATCTTCCAGCCTCTCCAACTTTCCAAAGCTTTCTTTAGTGCCGTATGAAACCCCCCACTATCCTCAAGCTCTTCTTCTTGAACTCAAAGTCTTTTCAGCACTTTCTTTCACTAAACAAAATCTTACTGTCACCTGAGCTCCCTGCTTCTTCCATGACCTTTTCAATAGGAAACTGTTTTTGCTCCTACATTATTTTAAACTATAGGTTTTATTTTTATTTAAGTGTGGTGCAGCCAACAGATCAGGATATGACCACCACTGAAAAGCTAGTTACTAATAGTTCCCAAGAGGAGGGAACACACCACACCGTGGCTGGTGGGGGCCCATGGGGAAGCATGAAAGTTGGTCAGGAGGCAAAAGAAAGCGTGCAAACTCCATGGTAAGAGCCTTTATTGTGGTTTTCCTGTGAAGGAAAAGGCAAGACGGGATTGGTTTAGGATGGGCTAGTTTGAATAATTCCAGCAGCTCTGGGGGTCAGGTCTGTCCTGAGTTTTCTGGTGCCTAGCCCGGGGGTGGTCAGAGCAGAGGAGTATATAGGCCTGGAATACAAAAGCCAGATTGAGGGTAGATGGAGGCGAAGCTCTGCATTCATTAGTTTGCATGTGAAAGGCACACCCCTGGGCAAGTTGTTTGCTATCTCTAAGAGCTGGCCAACCCTGGGAGAGGCAGCCTCTGCCCAGTCAGTGATGTCAGGCCATCGAGAATACAGAAAATAAGAGAACACAGTTAACACACACACTCCCAAATACCAGATTCGGGAGGTGCATTAGGCTTTCCTCACTCTTCATTGCTGCCTCTAAACCATCTTCATTCTTCAAAGCCTCCATATCGCTTGAGGCATAGGTGGTCAGAAATTTCTATCCATTACTCCTCAGTGCTGTCATCCGTCAACCTCTTGGTTTCTAGCCCTCAGTACTGATGAATTTTACTATGTGACCATCTTTCTTTCATTGCTACTATCCCTGTCATAATTCTTGTCTTTGCAGACCACACAAGCCATTTATTTCTCTTTTGCCCTGGCTTTTCCAGCTGTGTCCTCCTTTGCTCTAACACTCTTTGCTCCCACGGCACCCTGGCCCCCGGTTCACATTGCCTCACCCCAAATGTGAGTATCTTTTTGTAAGGTGGCCCAGCCACTTTGTACTTGTATCACTAGAACAAGTTGCTTAATGCTTTGTTCTGCAGTTTCTTCCGTAAAATGGGTGCATCTGTTTCCTGACTCAGAACTGCTGTTCAGTGTGAATGAATTCATGACTGTGAGCATCCTAGTATTTTTCTTGGCACAGTGTAAGTAAGCAATAACAGATACTGTCACTGGAATTATTATTACTGTGACCACCTACAATATCTCCACTTTAAATATCTCATATCCGAACATTGCTTTCTACTAATTTCAGCTAACTTACTCAAGTTCTCACCTATAACTAATCTCCACCCACTCTGAGCCCTCTGGTTCATTCTTTCTACGATTTTCCATGAATTACTACCTGCACATGTTCTTCCTCCCCTCTTTAGCAAGCTAAGCTTCCACCATCCAGCTCAATAACCACCCCCACCCCCCACAACATCCTTTCTTCTGTTACTCCTCTTTCCCGTAGCCATACTTGTCTGGAATTTCCACTTACTCCATACCACCCCCCACCCTAGCGCAAACAAGAGTCTGAGAAAAGTCCCACGACCAGGATAACTGAATACATCTCAAATTTAAGATCACAAGTATGAAACAGGCATTTGGCAAAGTCATACAGTCTTTCCAGGCTGCCCTCATCACTTCTTTATCTCTCTCTTCTAGAATACCCAGTACCTCGGCTCCTCTCAGTATCAGATGTTGGCTGCACCTCCTGCTTCAGCCAGTACACCCTTATTGTCCCCACATGGGTCTCCCTGTCTCAGCGGAGTAGGGATCTCTGCTCTTGCCTAAGGCAACCTCTCCACTCTATGGGCTAGATCCCCCCTTAACATGCCTCCAGTTATCCCCTCCTCTGCTGCTTCAGACGTTCTTTTCCCAGATAAGCCCGCAACTGTTTTTCTCATCATTCAGCTAAAAATTCAAATACTAGCTACCCAGAAAGGTCTTTCCTGCTACCCTAAAAAGCTCCCCCTATGACCCTCTATCACATTGCTTTTTGTTCTTCATTGCCCTTATCAGGACCAGAAATTATCTTAGCCATTTTCTAGACTCCTTTTTCTTTCTCATTTAAATGAAAGTATGCTCCCTAGGGGCGAGGGATATATCTTACCCCACTGTAACCCTTGCACCTTGAACAGTGCCTGGTTCACCTCAGACACTTGATGAATATTCTTTGAGTTACTGCCGCAAGAGTCTGTTATTTCTACTAGAACAGACTATCTCTCCACTGCAGACAATTTTAAGGTGAAATGTTGAATGAGCATTCTCCAGAAAAACACAGGCTGTTCTTTACTGTGATACAGCTCGTCTGAAGGAGCAAGGCAGGGAGGAAGCAAGAAATCATCCCAGCGGTGCCACAATGAGGGAGAGAACAGACTCCATGAAGCTGAAGCTACCTGGAGAAAGAGCTCAGATTCCAAAGGATTTCACTGGTACATGGGCAGAGTTTGCCTGGAAATATTGTACAGAAGCACTGTGCACACAGAGACTGTTTAAACGAACTTATAAATGCCCTTGGTTATTTAACTCCTAACGAGTAAGTCACAATGCCTCAAAGCTGTTTTTTTGGTGTAACCAACTAATTTATGGAGAGCTCCATGGTCAACTACGTGTCATAATAGAGTGGCCATAGGGATTTTCATTAATGGCACTCATTTCAAAGGGTTATAATGGGACAATTAAACAGAAAGTTCCCTTTGGATTTGAACTTGGCAGAGAAAGATTTGCCAGAACCAAATATTGTTCACCCAATATTTGAGTTGCCTAAGTGTCAAAATATGGCATTTGGAGGATGATATTTTCAGTTCATAGAACAGTACTTTCCGGAGGTAATTTTTATAGAATGCAGAATATGTAATTAGTTAGCTTTATTCCCAAGTTAGAAAAAAGTAAGGCACATATGTGTCTTCTATGATGGCTAAACTCTAATTTTACGATGTGTTTCAGTTCCACTATTTTAAATATTCTCACTTGTAAAAATAGTTATAATAAATATTGTAGCTGTCAAAGGGATAAAAATTTTTAGTTTACTAATTTTATGGAACGTGAAGCATCTCATTATTTTTTTTTTTTTNACAGATTTTATTTATTTATTTGACACAGAGAGATTACAAGTAGGCAGAGAGGCAGGCAGAGAGAGAGGAGAGAGGAGAAAGCAGGCTTCCCGCTGAGCAGAGAGCCCGATGTGGGCCTCGATCCCAGGACCCTGGGATCATGACCTGAGCCGAAGGCAGTGGCTTTAACCCACTGAGCCACCCAGGCGCCCGCATCTCATTATTTTTAAGAGTTTTGAAATCTTCCTATTTGTTTTGGTCTGGTTCTAGGAAGAAGCATATTTCTAGTTCTTATTTTTATTCTTGGGATTTTAATGAAGGTAACTTACTTTAATTTAGCAATAAATACCAAGAAAGTGGATGGAGAAAAAATGGATAGATAGAAATGTCATACAGCGAATACATTAACATGTTTAGTGTAGAGTATGGATGATGGCTACATGAGTGTTCGTTGTACAAGTATTTGAACATCTCTATTTGTTTAAATTTTCCATAAGAAAATATCAGAAAGCTAATTCCATTCAAGCTAATCAACATGATATGCTAATTATCAGCAGCAGTTTTTGGTTCTCTGCTGATTATGCCTTGCGTTTTTTTTTTTTTAATTACATATAATATATTATTTGCCCCAGGAGTACAGGTCTGTGAGTCATCAGGCTTACACCTTTCACAGCACTCACCATAGCACAAACCCTCCCCAATGTCCATAACCCATCCACCCTATTCCTACCCCCCACCCCCCAGTAACCCTCAGTTTGTTTTGTGAGATTAGGAGTCTCTTATGATTTGTCTCCTTCCCGATCCCATCTTGTTTCATTTTTTTCCCTCCCTACCCCCCAAAACCTCCCACCCTGCCCCGCAAGTTCCTCATATCAGAGAGATTATATGATAATTGTCTTTCTCTGACTTATTTCGCTTAGCATAATACCCTCTAGTTCCATCCACGTCATTGCAAACGTGATTATGCCTTGGTTTAAGTGTCATAGAGTTTGTTGTTTAGCCAAAAGTTATGGATAACTAAACCTTGAGAGAACGTATTTTCTAGTCAATGGGAGTAAAACTTAATGATATTAACTCTTGGTTGATATGTGATATGACTCTATTATTGGCTGAATTTTTAAGAGGAATCGTCTGTTCTGGGGTTTATAAGAAAGGAGAAATAATAATTTATTTGGAATTGATTTTATGTCATATCCTGTGTTAGTGGCTTTGTGTGCATTCCCTTATTTAATAATATACATAGCAATAGAGTTGGCTCACTATTTCATGGACAAGGAATGGGTGGTTCAGAAATACTCAGGAAGTTACCCAAGATCACAGTTAGGAAGTAGCAGAGTTGAGCTTAAACCCAGGTTTGTTTGACTCAAAGTTGTACTCTTGAAAAGTACTTTAACACCTTGAGAGCCTTATTAAATAATCCATGTTATTTGATACAGAATCCTAGAGTTAGTAGAATCCTCAGAAACCAGGTATTGCCAACCTCCTTGTTTTACAGAAAAAGTAATATGTAAAATCAACCTGAGTAATGTATTCAAAGCCATATAGCCTCTAGTGGCAGAGCTAGAAAAGATTTAAATGGCCATTCCATTGTATCACAGTGCTACTTTAATATAAAATGCAAAAATTGAGGTGTAAATTAAATACACCTAATTGTTTTGTTAAGTGCCACATTGAGTTTAAAATCAACAAACTGTGTCTGCTTTGGGATGCCTTGATTTCTTATATCCATTTCAACTATTAGTTTAGCCCATTAGTGTTAGCAGTATTCCACTCAGGGATTGAAAGAAAGCAGCAAAAGAACAAGCAAATAAATAATGCTTTTTTCTATATTATGGCTTTGCTATTTAAACACAGATGAAGTTATGTCATGCAAAATAGTGTCAATAATAGACTTCAAGTTTTCATGGGATTATAATTTTCAATGGACAACTTTAAATGAAGGAAAAATTGAAATCCCCTCGTGGGAGAATTCAGGAACACATTTCAAAGCAACCTCATGGCAAATATCTTACCAGGACTTCAACGATATTACAGAGCAATCCTGATATGTATTTGAGTACACTCATTCAATTATTATCATCAATATTCAATTATTATCATCAATAAATCAATTGATGATAAACTCACTAAACACCAAATCAAAATCCTAATAATATGGATTGATTGATCTTCTGCCAAGAAAACCTCTTTATAAATATGATTTATTGGCATTTTTGAAGAGGGATAAAGGATAAAGAAACTCATAAATAGAGACATCCAGAGAGAAATGGAGCTAGTTAAATTTCCTCTTATTTGTTTCCAAGTGTCAGAGTTCCTAATTGGTGGACGTGATCTATATGACTGAGAGTTAGTAAAAGTCATACTCCACGTACATTCCCTGCAGGGTCCAGTAAGATGTTTATTCAGCACCAAGCCTGGTGCAATGGAAGAAGAAATCAAGGAGGATAAAGTGAGCTTCCAGTAGGAGAGGGTCAAGTGGTAGGTCTTATCACCCTACAAAGTTTACAGATGACAATGCATACATAGTCCCCGGCTGGTTTATGGCCACTTTTAGAAATCTAATGAATATTATTGACTTCTTTCTTCTTCTGGATTCTCAAATATCTAAATTTTAGGACTTGGTGGCTTGTGCTGTGTTCACATGCTTATGTACCTATTTTGATGGTGAGAAGTGTGTCTGACTTAAAGAAGAATATGTCCTAGAAGTCAATTGCTTGGGTTCCAGGGAAAGGCTGGGTTCAAATCCTCCTCTGCCATTTACTAGGTCAAGAAACTGGCCAATGCACATAGCTGCTCTGTCCCTGTTGTCTCATCTTTGTATACCTGAGTGGTTTTTAAGAGCATTAATAAATTAATATATGTATAACACTTAGAAGAATGCTTGACACATGTAAGCCCTCAATAAATGTAAGTTGTCAGTATTAATTGTATGTCTTCATAAAAAACAACGAATGACATACTGATCAATTTTATTACTTTTAATTTGATTCAATAAAAACTATAATTTTTAATGATCATATGTCTTCACCTTTCTCACAAATGCATACTAAAGGATAAAGCAAGGCAGAACCATAATACATATCACACTGCAGACACACAATTAACAACCTGAAAAATACATGTAATTTTCAGAGCATGAAGAGATTTTAGTGCTAATTCTAAACAGATAAAGCATTTGTTTATCTTGGATAAGTCTTTTGACCTTTTTAAGTCCTTCTTCCCCTCTCTGCAAAATAAACATTGGACCACATTCTCCTTTCTTACTTAAAGATTCTGTGACTCTCAGGCAAAAGATAAAAATAGTAAATGCTTCAGGGTCCAATCTTCATGTATAATACTCTTCAGGAGAATTTGGCATATACTTTTGATTTCTTCTCTCTCTTTTTTTAAAGATTTTATTTATTTATTTGTCAGAGAGAGAGAGAGAGAGAGCACAAGCAGGCAGTATGGCAGACAGAGGCAGAGGGAGAAGCAGGCTCCCCGCCAAGCAAGGAGCTGGATGTGGGACTCGATCCCAGGACTCTGGGATCATGACCTGAACCGAAGGCAGCTGCTTAACCAACTGAGCCACCCAGGCATCACATACCTTTCATTTCCCTTTCACAGTTCAAGTGTTTGAAACTTTTCTGCTTATCCATTTGAGATCTGGCACTGTTAATTCATTTATTCAATGAATATTTCTTTTTCTTTTTCTTTTCTTTTTTTATTCTATTTTATTTTATTTTTTCAGTGATCCAAGATTTTCAATGAATATTTCTTAAACATCTACCAAGTACAGGGCAACGGGACCTGGAAATTCATAGTGATTAAAGCACAGCATTTCTTTCCCATAAGATTACAGTCTAATATATGAGAGACATATATAAACAAAAAGTTCAACAAGTCCACACGAGACGTCTGTATGGAGTCCAATCAAAGCATGAAAGAATGAGATGGTTAATAGTATGAGATGGCAGTGGTACTTTCACAAAGAAAGTAAATAGTTTCAGTTTTATCTCATCAGTGTCTGTTACAATGTTTGATGCTCTCCTTCCCCCCTGGTTTATTGAGATGTAATTGACATATAACATTGTATAAGTGTAAGATGTATAATATATTGATTTGATACACTTATTATTATCATTGTAGTGTTAGCTAACACCTCCTTCACCTCTCATAACGGCCATTCTATTTTGTGATGAGGACATTTAATGGGACTTTTAAAATAAGTGAAATCTTAATAGCCACTCTCAAGAGATTGTCTTTTTTTTTTTTTAATTTTATTTTTATTATTTGCCCAAGGGGTACAGGTCTGTGAATCATCAGGCTTACATCTTTCACAGCATTCACCAAAGCACAAACCCTCCCCAATGTCCATAACCCATCCACCCTATCCCTACCCTCCCACCCCCCAGTAACCCTCAGTTTGTTTTATGAGATTAGAAGTCTCTTATGGTTTGTCTCCTTCCCCATCCCATCTTGTTTCATTATTTTTCCCTCCCTACCCCCCACAACCCCCCACCCTGCCCCTCAAGTTCCTCATATCAGAGAGATCATATGATAATTGTCTTTCTCTGATTGACTTATTTCGCTCAGCATAATACCCTCCAGTTCCATCCATGTCGTTGCGAATGGCAAGATTTCGTTTCTTTTGATAGCTGCATAATATTCCATTGTATATATATACCACATCTTCTTTATCCAAAGAGATTGTCTTTAAAGATATACCTTAGCTATGAGGTTCATGCACGTACCCATGTCAGGAGATGCACACATCATAAGACTCTGACAATCACAACGTAAGTTTTCTCATTTCCACTTTATAATGCTGTCTATTAGATTTCACAAAGGGATCAATTGTTCATCAAGTCACTGTTGGCTTGTTCTCAAGTTATCTGATATTGACAAGCTGCCAAATAAACTTTCAGAGGATAGATGTGTATTAACAACATATAGTGAAAGAAATATTTCATACCATCCTTTACAAGACTGAGAATGAAAAAAATCCTCCTTGCTATCAGTTCCGCATGTAAAGATGGTATGGTTCTTTAAAGATTGATGACACTTCAGGAAAGTACAGTACTGGATCCTGGTATTTGGCCATAGGATGTTACCCCAACCATAAAAGTCATATAAATAATTCTTTCCCAAAAGCCAAATGTTATCCATAGTTTTTCACTTCAACTTACTTTGTAGTCTCTGCTATAGAATTTATATGGCTTATGCTATAAATTTTATGGAACAAAACTATTTTGTATCTCATGAAACAGTGCTAGGAAGTGAGAAACCTGACACTGAAGAGGGCAAAATTGAGATTTTTCTATATGAGCCTTTAGCAAATCATCATTATTGAACGTGAAAAAATGGAAAGGGAAAATAAATTCAAAGTTGGAAAGGCAATGCCCAAGCTCAGATCCATTCCTAATACTTACACTTTTTAAAAAAGATTTTATTTGGGAGAGAGAGAATGAGTGAGAGAGAGTGAGCATGAGCGTGATGAGGGACAGAGGAAGAGAGAGAAGCAGACTCTCCACTGAGCAGGGAACCTGATCCCAGGACTCCAGGATCGTGGCCTGAGCTGGAAGGCAGAAGCTTAACCAACTGAGTCACCCAGGTGCCCCACTAATGTTTACATTAATGCTTTGAGTTTCCAAAATTAGTACACGGGACAAAAAGAAGTGAACAGGTCATGAAAAGGAAAGATCGATGTTTTGCAGAGACCAGCAGCAGATTATATTTAGAAAACTGGATTTGGCATAAGTCAAGGAGGGCAGTTTCCACAATCAAGAACCAAGAATACCATCAATGAATTCAGATAAAATTTCACTGTACCTGTATCACTTGTGAGTTGCCCCTAGACACATCATGGTGTGCATCTGGAAATTTGAAAACAGGATCTTTCAAGAAGTTTGATTTAGAAAGAAAGTAAAGTAATCAGGCTATTGGAAGGGAGAGAGAGTGATGTGATGATGACTTCTTTGGGACAAAAGATCATCTTTACACTGTTTTGTAAAGAAGAAATCAAGATTGACTCCTAGAATCTACTCACCAGTAATTCTTTACTCTGCATTTTAAGTCAATACTTACTGAGGAGAAGTTCAAAGCCTGTAATAGTTAATGATCGGTGGATTCTATTGTCAACAGTACAAGACACCTTGCTTTCTATTGGGCCTAACCTATATTTATTTGCACATACATTTTCCTTCTTACCCCATAGTCATAATATGGAGGGAATAATGCCATTTTAGTGAAAAGGAAAACATGTTCTAAGTCCTGAAAAATCACTATGGTTCAAAAGCAATGGAAAAGGTGGCTGCTTTTGTGACATGAGGAATCCATAGCTGCCTGGCCATGGGGATCTCCTCTCCCCCCCCCACCCCCAGGAGGGAGGATGCTCCCCATCCCTTGCTTCCTCCCATTCTCATTCCTTCTTCACTGTGAGCCATGGCTGGGGGCTCGCTGGCAGCCCTGAGCACAGTAGAGGGCAGCAGGCAGTTGCTGCCCTCTCCAACCTTGCTCAGCAGCTCGGTCCCAAGCCAGCATAAGCCCGGTGCAATGGAGGAGTTGCTCTGTTAGAGTCCTGCGTTCATCCTCTCATATTCTGCCTCCACCTTTCTGCCCTTCTTGGTAATGAAGAAACACCTCATTTCACAGAAGCACAGCAAACTGCATACAAGGCGATGAAAGAAAAGCCTGGGCTTGACTGTACCAATTCAACTGGACTAGAGCCAACCTGAGTGGTAACCGAGCAAGAGATGCCACTGGTGTGGCAGATCTTCCTTGGTCTCCACAGGCTGTGGAGCAATTCCTTGGACCCACATCTGTGAACACTAATCCCATGCCAAACAATACTCTGCAGCGTTGTTTTATTATCTTTGCAACCACCAACCTTGCCCAGAGCTCCCTGGAGATGCAGGTAGCGGGAAAGACCCAAGATCCCACTGCACTCAGTCCAGAAGCCAAGAGATAAGGCTGGATTTTACTAACTCAGCTTTGGCAGATCACATCAGAGCTGTCAAAAGGCTATGCATGGCTCTGAGCTTCTGCCTTTAAACTTGCCCTGTTTAGTTCAGCTCAGAAGTCAGGAATTTGTGAAGGTAAACATCCCTTATCCCATGGATAAACTGCATAATGCAATTTAAAATACAGATGTATATTCTTCAGACAGACAAACAAAACTGCCCTGACGTTAACAGGGCCATTTATCTATCCTGAAGTCAGTAAGCCCTAAGCACTATCAGTGATGCTGGCATTCGGGGACTTGCTGAGATTTGGATCCCAAGTGACCAGCAGGAATGCAGGGTGGGAGGTGAGACAATTGCTCTTAACTTTTGGGATTATTAGGTAACTTGCATCCTTTCTCCTTTGTTCTAAAATCTAGATGGTAAATTTGTTCTTTTGTGCTTTTCGTAAAACACTGATAGCCTGATTTATTTTTTTATAACCAACAAATATGTACTCATTCTGAGTATTCAGTGTTGTGACCAGATATTACAAAGCTGGGTTGTCTAAGGTTAGATTTTTCACAAGATAAGCCCTCTAAGAAACTAGGATTATGGGTCCAACACTTTAACTTCCCGAGTTCAAGATTATTAAAAATAACTTCATTACTGAATGGCACTTGTAACCTGTGCATGCTTCTGGGTGGGTCACTGGCTTGCAGTTCAGACTTTTATACACAATTAGCCTTGGCTATCCTTGGTCATCCATTCTCAGAAGCAGTCATTTTATCAAACACCAGCCTATGGATTTCCAAATACTGGGTCCATAGACCCAACACTGAATAAAGAAAAAAATAGTTTTGAGGAAAACACTCAAATATATTTTCAGCTGAAAGCTAGTTAAGGTATTCACAGTCACTAGAAGTTTTTTTTTTTTTTTAAGATTTTATTTATTTATTTGACAGAGAGAGATTACAAGTAGGCAGAGAGAGAGAGGAAGAAGCGGGCCTCGATCCCAGGACCCTGAGATCATGACCCGAGCTGAAGGCAGAGGCTTTAACCCACTGAGCCACCCAGGCGCCCTAGGGTCACTAGAAGTTTTAGCAAAAGTTGGGAGAGAACACTCTCATAAGCAACTTTTGGGTTTTGCCTCTTTAGCACTAGGAGCTGTTCGGTTAAGTCTGGTGTCTCTCCAGTAAACATTGACTGATTAGGAAGATGAGTAGTCTTAGCTAAATGATCTATTTCCATCTACCTTAATATACAAATTATGAAATAATACTCATTGTATCAGTTTTGGCCAATTCAAAAATGTGAAATTACTAACACATTTTTAATATTTTAAGTCACCAAGACATGTTCCCTGAGAGTCTCTCAAAATGTTTTAAAAACATTTTGAAGAATCTAACTTTCCAACTCTGACTTTTGTCCCAGTTCACTGTCCTCTGGCCCAGCTACTGACAAATCACCTCCCCAGAGATCTTGTGGGAAAGCAATGGATGGGCCTAGGCTGGTATCTTTGAACAAAGAATGAGCTGGGTGAATATTGTCAGGCCGTAGGCTACCCTGGTAGCTTCGTGGTCTGTGATCTAAGCAAAGTTGGGGATAGATGAAGGTGACTGCATTTTCCTTTAGTAAATGGGACATAGCAATTCCTAATACTTCTCTGGAGTGAGAGAACAAATTCCCTATACATTTGGCAGTTTCACTGAAGTGAATTATAGAAGCAAGATAGCCCATCAGATAAGCAGGAAACTGTCATCGTGTCTAAGAATGGAAAGAGAAAAGCAGAAAAGGGCTTTCTAGAACATATCAGCATAAAATTTCCTAGGAACAAGTAATTTGTATGAATTCTTCTGAGCTAAGAAAGCTAAGGATATTTGAGAGAAAAAAGGAAAAAAAATGAATATTTTAACAGCATCCCAGAAACATAATTAACAACAACAATTCCGTAACAGGTAGGGTGGGCAGTCACTGTTCCGCTAGCCCTTCAAGAGTAAGATGAGAAGCCAAACATAGATTTCTGCTTTTCTGAAAGTTGCCCAGACATAGACAAGAATAAAATAAAGAACACAAAATGCAGAACAGTATGATCCCCTTACTCTGAATAATTTAGAACATAAAGAGAAATAATAGTAGCTCAGGTGAGAGGGATCTAAAAGTTCAATACTTGGTATAAAACCCACACCGGGTGTGTTTTCAGAAAGCAACAATTTTAATTACGGTAGCTGTTAATCTTTTGGGAGCATTGGATTGCCCGGAGAATCTGAAGAAAGTTATGCATAGCTTTCTCTCCAAAACCTCTCCCCAAAAATAGAAACATATACACCTATACATAATTTTGCATTCAATTCACGATTTCACTGCCAATATAATTCTTTTGCATATATAATAGATTAATATCTCCTGCTGAGCAAACTAGTTTTTTAAATGAGTTTTGCAAATTCTTGGGAATGTAGGGTCGGTCAAGGGTATGAGTGAGGGACGGTGATTAGCTGTGTCCCACAGATTTATTAGTGGTGGATCATTCCCTCTTACCCTGCCTCAGACAAAAACTAGGAAGTAAAGCGAGAGATGATGATGGCATACCAAGAGAGGTGAATGTTCTTCACTGTGAATTAGCACCTAAGCAAGGGGACATTCCTCTTCTCTCTCTACTTACTGGGGGCTTTTGTTCTGGTAATTAAGATCTTTGAGAGACATTGTATGACTGTGTGGGTCTTGTGTCTTTTACCTAAGACAGTTACCTGCCATGGCATGAAACCGTGTCTCCCAGACTCTAAAATAATATTGTCTCAATCGTAGTTTGCAATGGGAGTGGTCTCATTGTCTGGTCACATTCCAGAAGCAGGGGGAGAAAGAGCCCTGCTAAGCCAATGAGTTCCAGTCACTTTAAGATTATCATCTGAAAGGGCAGAGCGCAATGACTGTCGTTCAGGGAAAAAGGAAAGAGATGCACATCACAGACGGGAAATGGGTGAGCAAGAGGCAAAGGTACTGAAACTTTATTTGGCAAATAGGAAACATATGTGGTTCCTAGAGCATAGATCTTGTTTCCTAGAAGCAGATTTCATGGCAAAGCAGCAAAAGCCTTAAGAACCACTTAGTTTGTAACTAACTTAATACTGAGCATCACTTTTCACTTTTTCTGCTATGATATTTAAAGCCAGAACACATAAATCACTCAAAATCCCAGTACAACAAGGTGGTGGACCTGACTTTGAAACTCTGGGGAATTAATGTGCCTGGGCTGACATCAGTCTCCAAAGCCTTGAAAATACAAAATAGGTGAAGGTTCATCTCTCTTATGAGTAGAGTTGGTCCTGATGGAGTGGGCTCCTTAATGAAAAGCAGAGAGAAATCCCCTAAGATAATCTGTGTAACCAATTCAACATCAGCAGTTCAGTTCTCCAAGTTTCTTTACCCTAAATAACTAAACAACAGTATCAAGTAGAAACACCAGGGGGATGATCCTATCCTCTCTCCATTCTTCACCCTGGCCAAATGGGGCTGTTTGATACAAGAAAGGAAACTGGGTCTGAATATTTACCATTTGCAGATTGGTGAATAGATTCAGAACAGCCACATAACAGAAATTTAAGTGAGAATGGCATGTTATGGACACAGATTTCATGTTAAACCCAGTACCAAAAGAGTTGTATCTGTTTCCTTGACACTTTGTTGAGTTAAAACCAAGGACAAAGGCTAATTACAGGATAGCATGGTAGGTCTGGATAGTTGATATTTGATATGACTTGCAAAACACACACACACACACACACACACACACACACACACACACACACACACACACAACCGNGATATTTGATATGACTTGCAAAACACACACACACACACACACACACACACACACACACACAACCGTGCTTTATTTGGCTGGAAATTAAAGAAAGCATGGTCTTCGGACTAAGTCAGATTCCTGTTCTGCCTACCACCTGCGGTATTTCCCACTCTTCTCATACCAACTAAAAATTATAATAGATTGGAAGTTGTGAAAATTTCAGTCTATTGTAAGAGATATACATGGCCCAAGTGCAAGGCACTTGATCTGAATTTGAAGTGTCTATGCTACCAGAATGGAGACTTTTTTCCATTTTGTTTCATCCCAAATAAGAATGAGGCATCATTTTAGCTCTGAATGTCCTTGTGTATTAAGGGAGAAGCCTCCTTGCCCCTGCCTAATTTACAGAATACACAAGTGATTTGCATTTAGGAAACTCAGGGTCCTTCAGTTGTTTGTGAAAACTATGATAAAGCTGGGAGCTGCTTTTCTTAAAGGTGAATGAGCTGTTCAGGTGTCGACCAATGATGCTTTTGATTTCAAAAGGAAGTGATGTGTTTATTGATAAAAGACAATTCCTGTAATTCTTGTGAACAGTTTAGTCTTTTGGGTACAATCCCACAGTACTGTAGTACTACTTTCTGTAAATTAAATGACTCCATATACACAGATCTGTTTCTGGTATCTTTTTATATTTACATGATCTCCTTATCCCTACTTCTACCAATACCATACTGTCTTGATTACTATAGCTTTAAAATCATTCTTGATATCTGTTGGTACACGTCCTTTGTCTTTTATTCTTCTTCAACAATGACTTAACTCTCGGGCGCCTGGGTGGCTCAGTGGGTTAAAGCCGCTGCCTTCGGCTCAGGTCATGATCCCAGGGTCCTGGGATCGAGGCCCACATCGGGCTCTCTGCTCAGCAGGGAGCCTGCTTCCTCCTCTCTCCTCTCTCTCTGCCTGCCTCTCTNAAAAAAAAAAAAACAAAAAAACAATGACTTAACTCTCTTTGCCATTCCCATTTTACTATGAAATTAAAAGTCAGTTTGTCATTTTGCCATACAAGCAAAAATATGTACAGGAATCTTAAATAGATTGTATTCAGTTTATAAACCAATTTAGGCTCGATTCATAGTTTTGCAATATGGACATGATTTATCTCTCTATTTACTTTGGTCCTTTAAAATTTCTCTTATCAATAGTTTATAATTTTACATGTAGAAACTTCATCTTCAATTTTATTCCAAGTTTGATAAGAGACATTAAATGTATCAAATGCTTTATTGAATCTACTGAGATGATGTTATTTTTTTCCCCTTAATCTTATTAATGAGGCGAGTTACATTATTTCCTGGATATCTAACAACTTCGCACTCCTGAAATCAACCCAATGTGGTCTATCATACAATGGATACATTGCTAGGATCGACTTACTACTACTCTGTGGAGGGTATTTTTATGTACACTTTACTTTCTTATATTATCTCTTTCAGGTTATAGCAGTCAGGTTCCACTGGTCTCAGAAAGTGAGTTTAGAAGTGTTCCCACATTTTCTATGATCTGGAGGAGTTTCTGAAGCACTGCCCTTATCTCTTCCCTAAGTGTTACAAGAATTTACCAGTGAGGACATCTGACCCTGGAGTTTTTTGTTTGGGGTTTTGTTTTGCTTTGGGTGTGTGTGTGTGTGTGTGTGTGTGCACAGGCATGTGGAGGGGGGAAGGCTTATGATCACAGATTCAATTTTTTCATTATTTCATTCACTGCATTTTTCAGAATTTCTGTCTTTTCTTATTTTGGTTTTACTGAGTTGTCCTTTATGTTTAAAGAATTTTGTCCATTTGGCCATAACCTAATTTTGGCAAAAGCTGCTCATTATGTCCTTTTTTCTAAACCTCTTCATTATCTATGGGACATGCTTATGCTGGCAATTTATGTTTTCTCTTTTATGATATCAATCTTCCTAGTCATTTATGGATCTTAGGTTTTACAAAGAACATTTGCACTTTTATGGATTTTGAACATTTATGGATTTTCTCTATATTATGTTTGCTGTTTCACAGATATCTGGCATTTGCTTTATTATTTCATTTTTTAGTTGTTCTTTGTGTTTAACTTGCTATCTTTTCCCTAGCTGATTTGATAAATATTTAGGTCTATTCCTTTCTGTAATTTTTTTTCTGTTGTAGCATATGTACTCGTATCTCCCTCCAAGCCATACTTTAGCAAAATCCCACAAGGTATGTATTATTTTTCATTGTCATCCATTTCAAAATATTTTCTTATTTATTAATATTCTAATTCCTATGCTGATGTCATCTTCGACCTGTGAGTCACTTAGAAATGCATTGCCTAATTTACAAAGATGAATGGATTTTCTAGTTCTCTTCCAGAGGACTCAACTGAAGGTGTTGAGTATTTCCTCCGCCTCCTCCTCCACGGCATACCCTAAACTGCTACCTCTGTCTTTGCAGCATTACGAGACTGACAAAATCACTTGCTTGCTCTTTACCCTCCCAGAAATATTTGCCCCGCCTAGATACATATTAAGCATCAACAAAAAAACTCAATGAAAAATTTCACATAGAATTTCAGGCTCAAGTCTCCGCAGTCCTATTTTCTTCTCTCTCTGATCTGAGTTTCGTAAGTAGGGGATGCCTTGGAAGCATTAATCTTTATTCTCTAGCTCTCCAACCCAGGGACTCTATTGCAAGCCCCAAACACACGTGGCCTCTACTTCACTCCTGCAAACAAGCACACGCTCCAAACAAAAAGGGAAAGTGATGTGGTGCTCAGTTCCCCGCGCTGCTCTTGTCTCTTGGTTTTGGCCTCTCAAGTTCAGGCTGCCTTCGTTGCTTTCTGATGTCCTCAAGTGGTTGTTTTTGGAGTGCGTCCAGCTTTTATAATAGTTCCCCATGAGGAACTTAGTCCACTTAAAGCTACTGCATCATGGCCAGAGCAGGTTTTTTCAACCAGCACTTGAACCTACCACAGTGTGTTAGATTTGATTCTTGTTCAGAAGTTCCACTCCTTCTTCTTACCACTTTAGAAGTGTCCTTCCTTGCCACCTGGCCTTGGGTTCGGTCTTGTGACTTTCTTTGGCTGTTGGGAGAGGAGCAGGCAGGCTTCAAGCAGAGGCTTTAGATGCATGGGCGTGGCTCTACAAGCCCTCTTAGTCCTCCGTCAGGCCATCAGAAGAACTTGCCTCGTTTGCTTGCTGCTCCAAGGAAGGAGGAGAAGCCTGTGGAGCTGAGCTTCCTGGTCAACCTACAGACCTGCAATAAAAAGCAGAACTGTCCAGCTAGATCAAGAAACACAAGCCACTCCACATGAATGATCTCAGCCACAAGCCCCAAAGTCACCCTAGCCCACTAGCACATCATTGAGAATGAGTTATTATGACTGTTAAGATACTGATTGTGGGGATATATGTTATGTAGCATTATTAACACTAAGATACTCACTGATACATAAGGACTTCCCTTGAAGGGATTTATCATTTCCTTCCCTTCCACCTCGGCAGCATCAGCATCCTGTGAACATGCTGTCATGTTTGAAAGCGGGACAATGGGACTAAGGGTACATGCGAGTTTGAAAACTCCACACACAGTTCAGTATTCTCTCTCATCGCAAATGGGAAGCATTAGTTATTCTTTGGCAGCATGGGTGCCAAAGATACAAATACTAACACAGTTTTTTTTTCACAGATTTTTAAAAATTGAGATGTAGTTGACATATAACAGCTTGTAAGTTCAAGGTGTACTAAATGTTGCTTTATGCTCTCATCATATCACATATTTATCATTTATTTTTGTGTTGAAAAAAATTATGACTTAATCCCTTAGCAACTTTGAAGTTTATATGCACTATTGTTGACTCTAATCCCTATGTTGTGGATTAGATCTCCAGAATGGATTTATCTCTTAGCTGTTTAAACAAAATCTTGTCAATTGCCATAGCCCCCAGCCCCGGGTAACCACCATTCTACTCTATGATTTTACAAGCTTGTTTTTTTTTCTAGATTCCATGGATAAACTAACACAGATGTTTTTATCAGTTTTTTTTCTCCATAACTAGAAAATGTTGGGTTCACTATACAAGATTTATTAGTTCTAAAAAACAATTTAAAGTAGAGGAGTTGGACAAGTCGGCCAGACAATCTTTAGTGTTGCTAACTTTTAAATCTGATGGGAAGAGTTATTCTTAAAATGGTATGAAAATTGTTATTCCATATGCATAGAAATTAGTTAACACAAGTCCAACCTTAGCCCACAGGTCTGGAAAATACAAACCAAAAATCTGAGCATATTCTCATGGCTTACGTTGTGTCTGAGAATTGCCTGACTTATCTTGAAACATCCAATTGTTTCCAGTGAGTGCAAATACTGAGTTGCCTACAAGCCAATGAAACCACAATGTACCGTTGGCATGGATCTGTTAATATGAAAAAAAAAAGTCACATTATCACTCATAGTTTCTTTGAATTGGAAGACTGAATGCTACCACGAATACCACAACAATCTCCATCTAAAGGCAAAGTGTGTCAATCATGGAATCCCTGAGAAAGATTATTGCTGACAATAGTCTCAATATTCCTCAAAAGAATCTAATGCTTTTGCCAAAGCACGATATTTAAAACAAAAAACAGAGGCCCAAAGAAATCCTAAAAGAGTGGACTTAATGAAAAAAAATTCATAAAATAAAACAGACTTAGTATTGTTTATTCTTTGTTTGTTGGGAACACTAAACATATTTAATAAGTCATCAACTGGTTTAAAAATTTTGTGTTATAAAATGATGAATAACATTTTGAAAGTGAATTTTTAACCATTTGTAACTAAGAATCTAGAAGAAATCAACCACTAATATATGCACCCGATAGTTGAAACACACTGCAATAGATGGTAAAATGTGAAATATAAGGTAATTTTCTGGCTCTTGACTGAGACTGAAGAGCTAAACAAGACCAAAGATCATGTTTCTTTACCTCAGTCAATTCCTCAATATTCCTTTTTATTAATTTTCTTAAACACTTTTTTCTGATATAAAAGTAATACCTGTTTATTGTGGAAAAATATACATAAAACTATGATGAAATTAAAAACAAACTGTAATCTCATCATTTAAGCATCTGGGTCTATACTTGGGTATATAAGTGTGTGTACAATTTTTAAATAAAATTGAGTTCATAGTGTATATCTAGATTTGTGCCCTGCTTCTTACACTCAATATCATACCAGGAATGCATGTGATTTAACAGTTAACATTTTGGTTTTTTTAAGCTTTCTTCCTGTTTTCTTTATGTGTTTCCTTTTACAACAAAGACTCTTTGCCCACAGATTCTATTCATAATATTCCTGAGGACAAATTGTTTTTTAAATTATTTTAATTTTTAGTATTATTATTTAATATTATTTAAATATTATTATTTTATTATTTTAATAAGGCATTTTCTTTCAAAAATACTTGGGATATAATTTTGATTTGCATCTAAATATATAAAACTCATTTAGACTTAATTGTTTTCAACACATACTTCAAAATCCTTTAAACTGTATATTTCTACGTTTTGACTTCTTTACATCTTCAGGTATTCTTCAAATATACTGGCAAGATACTGGCAAGAATCTACTGTCTGTTGAGAATGTATTTCCGGTAACTTCCCCCATAAAATCAGTTTGGATTGTAATGAAATTCTGAACCACAGCACTTTTAATGAAACATGTGTAACTCCCTCCATTGCATGGAAAAGTTAGCGGTTACTCTGATGCGTGCACTCTTCAAAGTGAACTTTTTATTCTACTTGAATACCTGTCATTTTTTGGTCATTATTATTTCCAAACAATATGCTTCAATTTGTCTAGTGTGTTTCTCTTATCCTTTATGTTTTTCCTGGAAATGTCAGCATTCAGTTTCCATATATAGATTTTCTTTGTTTTTTTTTTTAGTTTTTTTTTTTTTATTTTTTATTTATTCATTTGACACAGAGAGATTACAAGTAGGCAGAGAGGCAGGCAGAGAGAGAGGAGAGAGGAGGAAGCAGGCTCCCCGCTGAGCAGAGAGCCCGATGCGGGCCTCGATCCCAGGACCCTGGGATCATGACCTGAGCCGAAGGCAGCGGCTTTAACCCACTGAGCCACCCAGGCGCCCCATATATAGATTTTCTATCGGGTCAGTTGTTTTCTTCAAATATGTTTTTGAGCGTTGCTTATAATTTTTTTTTTTTTTTTGGTGTTTTCCTCAGGAATATGCAAAATCCCTGGTGCTTTCCCTGTTCTCTGCCTCAGAACATCTTCTCCCTCATCATTTTCATACATTTTATTTTCCTCTGCCTCCTAGGAGACACAAGTCACATCATTGACTTGACTTTCGGGAGTCTCATTTCTATTTTTATTTCTCCAGGGTGAATTATAATCTAGAATTGGATCTTTAGTTTCTTACCTCTTTTCTCTCACCTACTTCACTTTTTAATCTTAACTAGCATTTGTTTATTTCAAATCACTCTGTCCTTATGATTTTCTGCCTCTGTTACATGCAGGCTGTCTTCCTATCTCTTGCCAAACTATTCAGCAATCTTCCATAATTTTTTTCTGGACCTGGAATAAATCACATTCAGAAGTCTGCTCTTACTCAGATTTTTTTTAAAGATGCTGATGGTTCTATTCCCTTTTTCTGCAGTATTTTAACACATTGATCCTTTTTTTTTTTTTTACTTTATCCTAGAATGACAGAAGACCTTCCTCCTTTAAACCCAACAACCTGCCTAGATTATTTTTGCTTCTACTCATGTTGACCCTGGCTGAGTCCACATTTCCTATTTATGGAGGGAAGGTGGGTTGAGACTGGGTCTCCTAACTCACTGCCTGGTGGTTTCAGAGTAAACTTCATCTTTGATGACCATAATCCTCAAGAAGTAAGCCTGTCAGGCCACCTTTTCCTCCCCATTTTGTGCATTGCTTGTAAAGACGTTGTGCTTCTCTTGTGAGGAGTTCTCCAAGGCAATAACACATCACTGCCTCATCTCCCTTCTTTCTGCCTCTTCATTCCCAGAGTTGGCGTCTGAATGGGTGCAGAGAAGTCCCTGGGGAACACAGACCTGCCTTCAAGAGCAGTACCTCTGGGGCGCCTGGGTGGCTCAGTGGGTTAAAGCCTCTGCTTTCGGCTCAGGTCATCATCTCAGGGTCCTGGGATCGAGGCCCGCATCGGGCTCTCTGCTCAGCGAGGAGCCTGCTTCCTCCTCTCCCTGTCTCTCTCTGCCTCTCTGCCTACTTGTAATCTCTCTCTCTGTGTCAAATAAAATAAATAAAATCTTTTAAAAAAAAGAGCAGTACCTCTGTAAAATACAGTTTTCTAGTTTTCCAGGTTATTTAGGTTTATTTACAGTAAACAGGGAAACACAAAGTGTTTTCTGACCTCATTTCAGATGAGCATTCTTGTTCTGTTTGGTAGAATAACACTGGCATCTGCCTTTCTTGTTTGGCATTTTAAAATTCCACTCAGATTCCTATCTTCCCCTATGCTTGTTTTTCTGTCTTGTTTGCTATTTTGGTGGGGCATTGGTCAGGAGAGGCTGGATTAGAAGCTGCTAACAGAATATCCCCTTAACCTAAGCTCTCTTTACATCTTTAAGTGTGAGTAAGTGTGACTGTCTTTCCTTCTAACTGCCCTGACAGTGTGACGGCTGAGCTCTGCAGCAGGAACCTTGGGGAGATGCAAACTCGTCTCCCTATGTAAGATGCGGGCGAACCTCCAACCCCATAAGAAGTTCCCTTATAATCTGGCCATTGCATATCAGATACGCACACTGCTACGGTGTACAGCTCCCTTTCCATTCCTGAATGTAGGACGACAGCACTTACTGTTGATATTTCTTAGATGTATGTTAGGAAATCTCTAGAATCTGTTGTCTGTAAAGCATCCCATCATGTTGAACAAAACCTGTTTACTTATGAGTTGAAATTGATGAGAAATAGTTGCACTATTTATGACATTGTGGTCATGTGAATCAAAAATAGTTTTTTTGCAAAGTGTATTAATTTTACTGTTACTTTTAATAATAGGTATCATTTAATAGGTAACTATCTCACTGCTTCCAATGGCATTTAATGTCTAAATTGATTCAAATATAGAAATATAATTAGGCCATCATTATTATGATAGATATTTGTTAATAAGTAAATGAATGAATCTGGAATTAAGGTTTCAGGAGTCTATGGATTCCATGAAATGGGGTGTGAATTACTGTCCATGTGAGTTTTTCTATTGAGAGGGCCCAGAGTTTTTGGCAGATTCTCAAATGGGTTTATGATGCAAAGAAGATTAAGAACCATCTTTAGGGGCTTAAAAAATATTTTGATAAAATCAGGGGGTTTTTTTCTTTCTATTTTGAAATAGCACAGTGCTCATGAAATAATTAAAATGTTATCAAGAATGCTAGAAGGCTCATTTTGGGAAAACATACCACAAAATCACTAACAATTGCTGGGCCCTGGGGCATGTCCCTCACTAACCCCAGGACATCAGTTGCCTTATTTGTAAAATGAGGTGTTTAGAATAAATGGACAAATTCTAAGATCACTCCCAGCTGTAAGATTTGTTGTGCAAATTCACATATAAACCTAAAAACAAAAGACACGTGGTTAAAAAAAATCCTTGCAGCAGATAGGATTTTGTTAATGTAATCAATGAAATACTTAAAGAAGATATTAAACTCTGTAAGTTTTCAGAACCTCATAAAATCAGTTGTCTCTCACTTTCGAGTCTCTTGAAAGCTGGACATATGATTTCAGATGAAATTACTTGATCAGTTTATATATCATACTATTTAAATTCTTTTCCGTTGTAATGCTTTGCATGATGTTCAAAAGCTTAATGAGCAAAAGCAAACACTGTGGTCACCTACGGAGATAGAATAAGCAAGCGAAGGAATAAAAAATGGGATAAACACAATGGCTCATACAATCTAAACAAGCGGTCAGAAGAAAAGCAAAACAACTCTCGTCCCCTCTAAAATACTTGCTATAACTTAGCAGCAGGACAATCCAAATGTGGTTGGAAATGAGTGGTATATAATCACCATGAGGAGACAAGAGAGAAGTTGGCTGAGAAATAGTGGACAAGTTTAAATACCATAGGGGAGCCTTGTTTATTTGCTCTAGAAGAAGTCCAGGCACTCTGTTAGCCAGCACTCTGGGATAAGCCTATAAATATTTACTCTCTTCTTGGCTCAACCACTGGACAAGTGACTGAAAATTACTCACTTCATTTGACTGGTGCTGGGACCACACATCTGACATTTTCAGGCCATTCTGAGTAATTGATCACATCATAAAGAGCTATTTTTTAAGTGAAGTGGATTTTTCATTTTGCCGATAAACCATTTTGCCGATAAAACATGCAAACCATGTGCAATGGATGGGCTCAGAATGGATTCCACTTGACATAACAGAGGTGTTGACAGCTTTTTATATATATGCCTAATACTCTATTTCCTTTCAAATGGAGCCATTACCCTAAAGAGTATTGCCAGAGAAAGGTTGAGGAAAATTCCAAACCAGAAAATAACTCTGTCTTCAGGCAAGAAATCAACATACAGAAAGTGGAAATTTTTTTGAGCCATGTAAATTGGCTAGTTTCTGATCTTTGGGAAAATTACTTTAAAAGGGGGAATTTGTTTTCCTATCTTAAAATTTTCCTATTTATTTATTATTAGGGAAAAACTACTTAAAGAACACTTTCTGTGTATCAAGGAATATATGCCCTCTTCATACAAGCCTAAGCAGGAGGGAGAAAGAAACTGTGGCTGAAAAGAAACCAGTTATTTTCTTAGGGTCAAACTTGTCTATTGTAAAGCCACAGCTCAAAGCTACTTCAGACACAGGCTGAAGCTAAAACTCTTCCCACTACATCATTTTACCAAAACACTAATTAATGCTGATGTTTACGTTTGGACCCTGTGACAACTGAAATAACAAAACCAAGCCTTTTTTTTTTTTGTGGGGGCTTGATATAGATAGCTAGTGAAAATAACGCTCTTTGAATCCTGAAAAGAAGCCCTAGAAATGGCAAAATCTTCCTTTTAGAAAAAAATGAGGGTGAGTGGCCTAACATTATAAACTAAAGGTATTGTCCCAAAAATGTAGTGTTATATAAACATGCTTATTATTTGTACATGCCTTATAATGTGTTTCTTTAATTACAGGTGTAGAGGATAATGATGCACTGTAGTAATCCATCATAAAATATCATGGTTTCAGTGAACTGGTTTTCTGGAAGAAATAAAAATGAAGCATTCTCCATAATCCAATGTTCTCTCCACTATTTCAATAAAAAACAGTAAACACTGCCATGTGTAACATTTTTGGGGAAGTAGCTTTATATAGGAGTTCCATCCTTGCCCTCAAAAGTCTTACAAACCATGAAGAATAAGGCCACATTCAACGGATTTCAACAAACATCTTTACTTCTCAATCATCTTCTATTTTCAATACCATACCAGGCACAGAGGAGTTGCAATGCTTAACAAAAACAAATAATTACAATTTTTGCTATAACAGCGATGATGCATGCATAACATGCATAATATATGTTACTCATTCACTGAACAAAACTTTATTACAAGCCCACCCTTTAAAGTTCACAATCTTGTGGAGGAAGATAGATAATTAACAGACAAACAAATACATGCAGCTGTAATTACATCTTGGAAAAATTCATCTAGGTAAAATGGAGAAGAAAGAGGGACATCCACTTTATGAGCTTTATTAAGGAAGGCCTAGGAGGGATATCTTGAGAACTGAGACAGCTCTTATCGTTTGAAGAGTCAACGACTGGGCATCCGGTCAGACAGAAGAGTGTTGGCCAAGACTCCAAAGACAGAAAGGAGCACAGCGGTCCTGGAGACTGAAGGGAGGCCAGTGAGGCTGAAGCACAGTAAGCACGGGCAAGCACACTTGAAATAAAAAGAAAAGGAAAATGACCAAGAGGAGGTCCACGAGAGGTGCAAAGTACATGAGAATGCAGAGGACGAAGGGAGAAGCAAGATCTAGAAGCTGGTATTTGGAATGAGACTGAATAAACGGCACGTTTTGATGGTGTACGCAAGAGGCCATGAACAAGATTGCAAAGCAAAAACGCTTTCAACCAAGGCATGTGATTGCAGATGACTCAAACACTGGTGCAGGGAGATGGGATGGGTTAGTTTGGAAATGGTGAGCCTGAGAGCTTTTAAATCATAAGGTTTATGCTTTTAACTATTCAAGCAATAAGAAAACCACTTCAGCTTTATGAACAGGGAATGGTGTGCTCGGAGGTAGATTCTGAAACATTAGTCTGGGGGGATTTGTGAGGCAGGTTGCTGGTAGAGACACCCGTGTGGGAGCCGGGGTAATCAAATAGGTGTGGGGCAGCAGGGGTAAACTGGGGTGGTCGCACGGAAGCACTCATGAAGAGAGGAACAAGACACTGCTCGCTATGTTGTTACTAGTCACTAGGTTCGCATGGATGACCTCAGCTCATGGCCACCCAACGTCCAGGAACCACTGTGGGGAGAAACCCTTTTCAGGATAGGTAGACTATATACTCAGTCATTTCTCTGGTTGCTCTAAAATTTACCCTTTCATGGAAGCAGACCAGCCGCAAAATGTAATTAATTCTGAGCCTTATCACCCTAACCTCCTGTCAAGACACATGAATTGGATTTCATTTTCATGTGACACCTCTGAGGAGACCCGTGTGGCCTCCATGATTGCACTGATGTTAAGGATGTCACTGAACCATGAGAGACTGTGGACTCTGAGAAACAAACTGGGGGGATGGGTGAGCCTGGTGGTGGGTGTTAAGGAGGGCACGTATTGCATGGAGCACTGGGTGTTGTTCATTAACAATGAATCTTGGAACACTAAATCCAAAACGAATGATGTATTTTATGGTGACTAACATAACACAATAAAAATTGAAAAAAAAAATGCTGTTGAAGGCGTGATTCACAATGTTGCACTGGCCAAGCTTTAGGATAATCTGGGCAGATATTCCATTCCAGTCTCTTAAGAATGCTTGTGTTGGGGCATCTGGGCGGCTCAGTCAGTTAAGCGCCTGCCTTCAGCTCAGGTCATGATCCGGAGTTTGAGGATGGCGCCCCCCCTCCATTGAACTGCTCCCCCCCCACCCTCCCCCTGCTGGTGCTTTCTCTCTCACTCTCTCTCTCAAATAAATAAAAGAAAAATATTTTAAAAAATTAATAAAATCTTTTTTAAAAAAAGAGCGAATGTTTGTGCTTCTGCGTATTTGATTTATTTTATTCTGATAATTAGGAAATTAATGACTAATCAGGCTTCCCTGTCAGGAGTCACGACTGGACACACTAGCAGCAATTTGTGGCCCTCGTATTAAGTATGTCAGTCTTTACTGAGTGCCTTTCTGTCTACGCTTCCACGTTATGCCCTTGCCTCTTTCCTTTTCCTCTTTTTACTCTACTTATTGCATGAAATCTTCCTGAAGTTTGTAAGACTTGGTAAACTATCTTAACTACTTTCTGGAATAAGTAACAATATGGAAGAATGGGATAAAATGATAAATAGATGCTAGTTCTTTCTCTTCTAGCCTACCTATCCTACTCGCCTTAATGGACAGGGATTTTAAAAGGAAACTGACAGGGCCAAAATATGTCTTTTTTAAAAAAGCATAAATTGTGCTTATCCATTCATTTCATGTCTGTTATTTTTGAAAAGATTATTTTAGAGAGAGAGTATGTGTGAATCAGGGGAGGGGCAGAGGGAGAGAATCTTCGAGCAGCCTCCCCCACTGAGCACAGAGCCTTATGCAAGGATAGACCTTGGCGACCCTGAGATCATGACCTGAGCCGAAACCAAGAGTCAGTCGCTAAACTGACTGAGCCACCCAAGTATCCCCTCCTGTATTCTGATTAACAGAGAGCCAAAAATTGTAAAACCAAGACCTACAATCTCAGACAATTCTGCATTTATAGAAGGCAGAAGATCTGGAGGAGACTAGATGACGTAAGATTAAGGAAAATAAATTTAAAAGAAATTGGAACAAAATCAAGGATAAAATGGGAAGAAAGGGAAATGCCCGATGGAAATATTTCTGATTTTAACCACTAGATGGAGTAAAGCCAAAAATATCTGGTTGGTAGGGCAAAGTTGAGAATATCCCCTTACCCACATAATAAAGTGCTCTCACTGACATGGACATAGTGAAATTCATTTCGATAAGGAATTCTGAATGTGTTTTCTGTCATGTTCATAATTTCCTAGACTGACAGAACTTTCAGGTAAGAAGGATGTGACATTCCCTTAGTAGGTGGTGGAAAGCACCCAGCAAGGTAAAAGGACTCAAGATGCCACGGGGATAGAGTTGGTGATGGAAGCCATTGTCTTACGCAGTGGTTAACAGCTGATTCAGACCTGTATTGTGCATTCTACTGGAATAATGAAAAATATAAGAATATAAGATGGCACTATAGTGTGAGTCTCTTTAGTCACCTGTCAGCCCCTCATCCCCCGTGAAATGTTGTGGGAAGTAGCTACAATGCCCTCTCTCTTCATTTGTAGCATCGGCCCCATTTGCTTGTGATCTGGAGTAAAAAGACCACAGACATGAACGTAGTCCTATGATTCTAGAAGCCAAAGAGAACATGTGGTATGTTAGAGATTACTAAAATTTTAGTCAGTCTTCAAGGCCATTTAGTCAACAAATATTTATGGCCTACTCTGTGCTGGACACTGGTGAGCAGAATGAACAAGACAGACCTGGTCCCTGACCTTGTGCCCTTTAATAATAATACTAATTGTGAAATTTACTATATGCCAGGCTCTTCTACAATCTCTACATATTCCTTGACTTATTGAAACCTCACATCAACCCTGTAAGGTAGATTAACGATACTCATTGTATAAATAAAGAAAATAAAATACAAAAAAATTAAATAATTTGGAGCTCCAGTTTCTGTTCCAATATGTAAGGAGCTTGGAAGTCACCTCTGCTGTTCTCCTAACAAGGAAAAAAAATAGCTGAACAAGGTAAACCTCAAGAACTCTTCTTAGAGTCATCAGACAATTGAGGCAATGAGGTAGACCGTTGCTCCCAAAACAGAGAAACACATAGATACAGAGAGTCACAATTTGTGAAGACCTGAAGCCCAGGAGCAAAATTCCACCACTGAGTCCAGTGTCAGCTTGAACACTTAAAACTCTAATTGGCGACTTGTTGGATGCTCAGTGTAGACTAGCTTGAGGAATAAGCCACTGGGGTGCAGTCTTGCGTGACTTCCACACTTTTGTGGGTTTTACCTCCAGGATCCCTACCAAGTTCTCACAATGGAAATCTGAGAAAAAAATCCTCTCCTCCTTCCAGCAGGAGAAGGGGGAAAGTAGCCATTTTGAAATATGACCAAAATTCTCTGTCCTCCTTAAAACGAGGCCGCTCTCAAGGAAAACTATTTTACCAGATCCTAACTAACAGGAGCTCTTACTAAAGACTAAACAACCTGGAAACATGGAAAAATCCAAATCTCGTCGTCTCTGACCACCTGAGTTGGGAAATAGCCAGCTTAGACACACTCAAAGATTGAGACCTACCTGTAGGACTATAGAGTATTTCCCCTCCCCCATACCTTCCCCATCACTTCACTAGTGTTTCAGTACAATACCAGAGGATTACAACTAAAATAACTGCAAGCCTCAGACCTTGTTTAAAGAGTCTATAGAAACACCCAAAGCCAACAGAGGTGACAAAAACAATGACACCAGGAGAAATTTTAGCCTCTGACACCAGAGCTACATAGATTAACTTCTAGCCAAAAACACATAAGACCTCATACTAAAAGCTTATCTATCTCTGTTCCTTTTACCAGAGATATTACATCCAGCTTTCAACAAAAAATTACAAAGCATGCTTACAAGCAAAAAACACAGTCTGAAGAGACAGAGCAAGCATCAAAACCAGACTCAGACATGGCACAAAGTTTGGAATGATCAGGCCAGGAGTTTACAATAACTATGACTAATATGCTAAGGACACTCATAGAAAAAGTGGACAACATACAAGAACAGATGTATAACATAAACAGAATGATGGGGATTTTAAGAAAGAATCAAAGGGACATGCTAGGAAAAAAAAAAACTGTAACAGAGATAAGGAATGTACTTCATGGGCTGATGGGACTGGGCATAGCCAAGAAAAGAATCAGTGATCTTAAAAATATATCAATATATCAACCTTCCAAAGTTGAGAGGCAAAAAAACCAAACCAAACCAAAACCCAAAACTGCAAAGATAAAAAAAACGGAGGAGGACAGAATACCCAAGAACTATGAAGGTAAGTTTCTTGGTATCAGTCTTGGCAATGATTTTTTTTTACTTTATTTTTTCAGTGATCGAAGATTCATTGTTTATGCACCACACCCAGTGGTGCAATACATGACCTTCTTAATACCCACCACCAGGCTCACCCATCCCCCTCCCTCCATAACCCTCAGTTTGTTTCTCAGAGTCCACAGCCTCTCATGGTTCGTCTCCCTCTCTGATCTATCCCCACTCACTTTTCCTTTCCTTCTCCTAATGTCCTCCATGTTATTCCTTATGTTCCACAAGTAAGTGAAACCATCTGATAATTGACTTTCTCTGCTTGACTTATTTCACGCAGCATAATCGCCTCCAGACCCGTCCATGTTGATACAAAAGTTGGATATTCATCCTTTCTGATGGCTGCATAATACTCCATTGTATATATGGACTACATCTTCTTTATCCATTCATCTGTTGAAGGGCATCTCGGCTCTTTCCACACTTTGGTGATTATGGACATTGCTGTTATGAACATTGGGGTACATATAGCCCTTCTTTTCACTAAATCTGTATCTTTGGGGTCAATACTCAGTAGTGCAATTGCAGGGTCATAAGGTAGCTCTATTTTTAATTTTTTGAGGAATCTCTTGGCAATGATTTTTTTTTTTGGATTTGACACCAAAAACAAAGGCAACAAAAACAAACAGTCGAACAAACAAAAAAACCCAGTGGGACTACATCAAACTATGAAAGCTTCCATACAACAAAGGAACCATCAATAAAATGAAAAGGCAACTTATTGAATGGGAGATAATATTCACAAATAATAAAGCCTATAAGGAGTTAATAGCATATCATATACTTGAACACCTACAACTCAATAGAAACAAACAATCTAATTAAAAATTTAGGATCTAAAAAGATAGTTTTCCAAAAAAAAAAAAAAGCATGTAAATGGCCCACCGGTACATGAGGAAATGTTCAGCATCAGTAATCATTAGGGAAATGCAAATCAAAATTGCAATGAGATTATCACCTCACACTGGTTAGAATGGTTATTTTAAAAAGGCAAGAAAAAACAAGTGTTATATGTAGAATATGGAGAAAATATAACCATAATGCACTGTTAATGAGATTATAAATTGTGTAGCCACTACAGAAAACAGTTCGGAGTTTCTCCCCAAAAGTAACAGTACAACTACCATATGATTCAGCCACTCCATTTCTGAATGTTTAAATAACCTATTGTAAAGCAATTGTGTAAATAAGTGAAACATACAAACAACCTAAGTATCCATCAACAGGTGAATGGATAAAGAAAATGAAAATAAATATTATTCAGCCATAAAAAAGAAGGAGCTTCTGCCATTTGTGATGTCATAAATTGACCTTGAGGACATTATGCTAAGTAAAATAAGTCAGACAAGAAAGCCAACTACTGTATGATCTCACTTATATGCGGATTTTAAAAAGTCAAATTCATAGGTATAGAAAACAGATTGGTGGCTGCAGAGATTGGGGGTGGACAGGTGAGCAAAATGGGCGAGGTGTTCAAAAGCTACAAACTTCCAGTTACAAGAGAAGTAAGTCGTGGGAATGCAATATTTAAAAAATCAAGGGTTCCCGGGTGGCTTAGACTGTTAAGCATCAAACTGTTGATTTCAGCTCAGCTCATGATCTCAGGGACATGAGGAGATGGAGTCTCATGTCAGGCTCTGTGCTCAGTGGGGAATCTGGTTGAGATTCTTTCCTTCCCCCTATCCCTCCTCCCCTACCCCTCATTCATGTGCTCTCTCTCTCTCTCTCTCTCTCTCTCTCTCTCTCTAAAACAGATAAATAAATCTTTAAGAAAATTAAATAAAAAATGCAACAGAATACCCAAGAACTATGAGACAATTACAACAGATACAACATGCTTATAATGGGAATGCCAGAAGGAGAAGAAAAAGAGAAAGAAATGGAGGAAATGTTTGACGTAATAATCGTGGAGAATTTCCCAGAATTAATGACATCAAACCACAGGTCCAACTAGCTCAGAGAATACCAAACAAGTGAAATACCTAAGAATCTACACATAGGATATTATATTCAAACTACAGAAAATCAGAAGAAAATAAAAGTCTTGAAAGAAAAATCTAGAAATCTATATCCAGGAAAACTATCCTTCAAAAATGATACAGAAGGAAAAAGAAGATTTAGACAAATAAAGACTGAGGAAACGTGTTGTCAGTAGACCTGTCCTGCAGTAAATGTTAAAAGAAGCTTCAGAGGGAAAGACGGTCCTACAGGTCAGAAATACGGATCTACATAATTAAAGAGAGAACATTAAAGAAAGACTAAATAAAGGTAAAATCCAATCTCCTATTTTTCTTATTAATTGGTCTCACGGGGATGGAGGAGCACAGGGATTTTTAAGGCAGTGACACTGTTTGGTATGGTACTATTGTGGTGGATACATGACAAGATGACCAAAACACGAAAATTGCACAACACCAAGAATGAGCCCTAAATTAAACTATGACTTCAGTTAATTATAATGTACCAATATTGGATGATTAATTGTAAAAAAAAATGTAGCATGCCAATGCAGATTGTTAAGAATAGGAGAAACTGATAAAAGGGAGAAGGAATATATGGCAACTCTGTTTTTTCAGTTCAGTTTTTCTGTAAACTATTTTTTTTAAGGTTAAGTAACCTGCCAAGGTGCATATAAGTAGAAATGTAAACCCAGAAGATCTAACTCCCATGCTCACACTCTTAACTGCTATGGCATACTGTCTACCTGTCTGAAGAGGGAGAAAGACACTGCAAAATAATGACAAGTGTGAGAAATGCCATGAAAAACTGGGTGTCAATGAGAGTATGTAAGTGGGAAATCTAATTGAACCTGGGCTTCTCCAGCAGATCAAGAACCAGTGAGAGACAGATAGGGAAATCAGAGATGTTTCAATGTAACAGCTTTATTGCTAGTTAAACTGGCTTGGAGAAAATGACTAGGACCCAGTGGCAAAATGGACTTCCAACTCCTATTTGTCACAAATTGCGTTAACTCACTTAGTTTCCACAGAGATGTTAAATAGTTAGTGGTACCTGGCCTGGGCTTGTTTTGCCTGAAGAAAATAGATAATGACAATAGGTATAGTCCATGAGTGGTCAGAAACATGAGATATGACTAAAGAAATGGAGAGCAGTGCCCTTTCCCCCAAAGTTTCCAATCAGTTAAGTTACCCTTCCTGTGAAGGGAAGCAAGTAGGGAATACGGAAAACAACTGAATGAAAACTCATTCCCTCCTGGGAGGGGAGAGCTCTAGCCCCTGTTAGAAATATGAGGCATAGAAACTACGCATCCAGCCAGGGAGGAAACAACCTCTGTAAAGGACTAGGTGCCATCTCGCCCCTTGAAAAAAGAGGTTGTCTGTGAGTGAGCACGTCTCTCTCTTAGGAAACCATTTCAACCTCCTGCTGTACGGTTATATGTGAATCAGTACGCTCATATTTTACGGAAGCAAATGAAAGGGCCAAAAGATGTTCTGCTGTCTACAGAGCACACTACAAACTGCATCCACTGTCTTGGTTCTTTTTTTTTTTTTTTTTAAGATTTTATTTATTTATTTGACACAGAGAGAGAGATCACAAGTAGGCAGAGAGGCAGGCAGAGAGAGAGGAGGAAGCAGGCCGATGCGGGCCCCATGCGGGCCTCGATCCCAGGAGCCTGAGATCATGACCTGAGCTGAAGGCAGAGGCTTTAACCCACTGAGCCACCCAGGCGCCCACACTATCTTGGTTCTTGACTGAATGCTTTTCTGCTCTCAGGTGAGCATAATCTGTTTAGAAATCCAACTGGATGATTATTTTTGTTATTTCTATTCCTTGTCCTGCTCCTGCTTGTAACAGTCAACCTAATTTCTTAAACCTAATTCTTAAATGTTCATCCATTGAAAATATTCTTGGATTATATGCCCCATATGTATAAATTGAGAGAAAATGCATAAATAAAAGCGTGAACATTTAGAACCAATAAATACCTGATTGTTGGACTAACGAACTTGATCAGTGCTCTTGAATCAATAAATATCAAGAGGAATTTGTCTCTCTCCCAGGATAATCTCTCTCTCTCGTTAATGACAAAATAAATAGTATCCAGAAATTACAGAGGTTTTACCCAGACCCTGTTTGATGCACTCTTTGAATAATTTCTATGTTCAGAAATGACCTATAAGTAGGTAAAGAGAGAATATCTTCTTGGGAGGGTTTTAGGAATGTGACAAATATCGCTGCCTGTTGTAGCCACCCTGCAAGGTGACCCAGTAGTCCCTGCCTTCTGATATCCAGACTCTTGTATAGCTTTCTTCCACATTATACTAGGGTCAATCTGTGAGTCAAGTAGAATACAGTGAAGTAATATTATGGCATTTCTGAAATTAAGTTATAGAAGAAGACACCATGACTTCATTTAGATTGTGCTCTTTCTCTCTCATATCAACCACTATGGGGAAAATCAGTTGACATGTCATGAGTAATCCTATGGAGATGCCCATGTGGAGTTTAACTGAGGTGTCCTGCCAACAGCCAGGTGAGTTGAGCTTGAAAGTAGATGCCCCAGCCCTACCTACCCAAACCTCCAGTTTACTGCAGCCCCCGCGACTTCATGAGAGGCGCTGAGCTAGACCCACCCAGCTAAGTCACTTCTAGATTCCTGACTCTCAAAACTGTAAGAGATCATAAATATCTGTTATTTTAAGCCTCTGAATGTTGAGGTAATGAAGCAACAGATAATTAATATATATCTGTGAATTAACTCATTTATTCGGTAGGTATCAGTAGACATCTACAGTCTTTCAATTATTATTATATACTTCAGGGACATAATAAAACAAAGTGTCTGCCCTCTAGGAGCTAAGAGAACCATTTGAAATGTGGATACACTTAGTTTTAGTTCAAGTTAACAAGTGCAATGAAAAAGTTATGTAAAAACACACCCCAAAAGAGGGACTCAATCTCTCCAGGAGAGTCTGGCAAAGCTTTGTAGAATTTTTATGCTTGAATTATGTCTTAAAGAACACATAGAAGTTAGCTAGTACAGAAAGAAAATACATTTTAAAGGAGCAGACATGAGCCAAAAGCAGAATTCATGAGATAGAATGGTGTGTTCAGGAATTTGGAATCTGCTTTATGCTGCTGGAATGAAACATTGGAAACAGAAAATGGCAAGACATGTATCCATATCTAGTGAGGGAGGCTGACCCAAGATTACAGAGGGTCCGACACTGGTTTCCCTTTAATGTAATCACTATTAATACTTTTGTCTAAAATTAAAACCCCAACATTACCGATAGGGAAGCACGACATACCAGTTCATACCACAAGGCAGTGATGTATAAAACACTGAAAATCAGGAAATATGCACACGTTTTAATTACAACCTTCCATTAATAGGAAGAAACTGGGTATGATGTAAATTTTGGTGGTCTTCTAGGTACTAGGTGGCAGGGAAAGTGTTGGTGAATCAGTGGGGACCTGGGGAATAAGGAGAAATGATATATTCGACAAGCCAAATCTCTGGTTTAAAATAAAAGCTGCCTGAATCAAGGTGTTTAAAAATGATATTATCAAGAGTAATTGGATTATTTCGAATGTTGTTTCTAGAGTTTAATTTTAAAATGAAATTATATTGGCCATTCCAAGCACAAATGGGATTGCCATTTGTTTCTTCCTCTAGTGTTTTCTTGCCGTCTGGGTATTTGCCTTCTCTGAGAATGAAGGAGAGAAAGCAAATGGCTTGGGGTTTGGGGAAGAACATGCAATGGGACTTATTAAAGATGGCAGCATAGCCCAGTTCTTCCTCTTCTCATTTGGGAAATTGGTTGCTGGAGGAGAAGGAAAATGTGAGAAAAAGAAAGAAGTTAGCATTTTTAAGCTTTTAGCAGAGGTCAAGCTCTGCTAGGTATTTTCTGTATATCGTCATTTAATCCTCACACACTTGCGAGGTGTGTGTTATTCTCTTAGACAAATATGGAAGTAGGGTTTCAGAGAAATTAATTTGCCCCAAACTGCAAAGAACACTGCTTTCAAAACTCGTTTTTTCTTTAATGTGGGTCAACGGTTGACCCATTGACAATGTTAACTGCAAGGGCAAATTTATCCCTTCACTCAATAAAACACATTCTTGGATCATAATTGGAAGTAATTTTACTCCGACAACCCACATGGAAGAGCCAAGAACACCTGGCAAGGCAAATAAGAGGAAGGCTTTCTCCTACCAGGCTCAATATATGAATGACCTCTCATTCTAGAATTGAAGTTATGACTATTCAGCTTTTTAAAAAATATTCTAAATGAAAATATCCTCATTGCCCTTTGGAATTATAAGTCTAATATGTGCTTATGTAGAGGAAGAGAAAGGGAAAGATGAAGGAAGAGAAAGAAATGGATAAGGAGAAAGTATAGTACTTTAGAAGTACCATGCTGCCCAGAAAATTTGTACATATATGTATGAACTTTTTTCTAGACAGGAGTATGTATATGTGTGTGTTTGTGTGTCTACATATGTATATACACATACACACAAAATGTGAGATTTTTCTATAAGGACTTCTCCAGAATCTGCTTTTCTCTTTCATTAATGATATACTGTGTAAACATGCATATTAATATGCACATATCTTCACTGTATTCTATTATTCTGAAATGGTTGCCACATTTAAATAGCATTTCAAGAGCAAAAGGAAACTAATAAAAAAGTGCACTATGCAAATCTGCAACTACTTTCTAGCTGGTTGGCTCAAAGACACTTTCAGATGAAATTTTACCATAGGAGAAAAAAATTAAAAACCTTAACTGGACTACAAATTATTGGAGTCAAATAATACCTGGCATGCTCCTTAAACCTGGCTTTTGGGGCTCCCTTTCTTTGCAATACCATCCTGATAGCCTGTGTGCCTCATGGCACCCTCTTCCCTGCTGTCCCTTGTGGGGTTATAACCCTCCTAGACATGTCCACTGGCGAGGTCTTTCCCATTCCCACCGTGCCAGCTTCTCCGGGCTCATTCCCATGGTACTTTGTCCGCCTACACGCCAGGAGCATCTTACAGAGAGGTACCTACATAAACAGCAGCAGCCTGATTCTGATAAAAACCTAGCTGAGGCTTATACTTGAAACAATTGTTTATTTATCTGTTCTCATTGTATAATACAGTCACTAGTTTAGAAAATGATCTCTTATCTTTTTAGCCTGACTTTCAGACACCAGAGAAGAATTTTTCACAAAGTACAAAGATGATTTTTATCAACTGAATTCTAAATAGATCTTCTAAATAAATTCTAAATTCTAAATAAATCTTGCAGATTGGTTGAAAATTTCATCCAGCCATTTTCAAATTACATGGTAAGAAAGGGGGGGGGAGGAGAAAAAATAAAAATATTTAGTTAAAGTGGTGTTGTTTACATAGATCAGAAGTCTACCAACTAGGGACCATGGTTCAAATATAGCCCACTGCCTGTGTTTATAAATAAAGTTTTATTGGAACACAGCCACACACATTCACCGATATATTATCTACGGCTGCCTTTACTCTATGATAGTACAGTTGAATAGTTTGTAGCCTTAAACCCTAAAACATATTTACTAATTGGCCACTAGTACACAAAAAATTTGCCAATCCCTGATATACACCAATATTCAATAATAACTTCTGATGATTTTATGTGTTGACTCTCTTAGAATTCTAATATTTTTGGTAGAGACACGGAGCCTTAGTTTAATGAAATACTCCTAACGGAAACAATTCTTAGAAGGATAGCTGCTTAGTGAGACAGGTTGTTCTCCTTGGGCCCTGTGAAATGCTTCCTTCCTTCCCCTCTAATGACATCACTCTGAGGGTTTCTCAAATGCTTTCTTGCTACATTCATCCTTGGCACCACGGCTATGCTTGGAAAGAGCCATACATACTACCAGCAAGTTTTCTCTCCGCTTACCAGAAAGGAAGACAAAAAAAGAAAATGTGGGTGGAGGGCCGATGACTTACTGGTATCTCCTCCACCCTTCCTGTGTCCTGTCCCTACGCTGACCACCAGCGAGAAGCCTGAGGTGTGGGAGGGGCTGAGGCCAAAAGCGTGAGTGCCTGCAGATGTGGGTGTGAGCAAATGAGAGCAAGGCTGTTGGAGAAAGGCTGTGTGCTCAAAGGAAAGCCAATGTGTCTCCAGGGACAGAGAGCATCTGTAGGAAATTACAAACTTGAGATCATGTGTATTTAAGAGTGAGAAACTCAGCGTGTTCGAGAGGCTTCGACAGAATGAGTGATAGAGATGCAGGACAGTGAGCGTGAGAGAGGGAGTAAGGCGAGGGTGAATATGTGTCACAGAAACACCATATGGGTGACTAAGTGTCTGTGTGAAGGAACAGAGAAGGAAAATAAAAGAAAGAAATGAGAAGAGAGGAAAATACATGGATGGAACTGAGATCCTTTCCAGGAAGAGAGAATGTGTGTATGTACGATGTCACTTGAGTGTGGCTGCATTGGATGTCAATTCAATGCCTAACAAGAAATTCATTTTCAATCCAACATAACACCTCTGGGCTGAAAAGGGTAATAGAACTGGATGACAAGCCGGTTAACTAAATCCCTGCATTTTAATAAGTTGATGTAACTTAACTAATGTAGACCGGAAAGGCATAGTAAGGACAGAAAAAACTACCTCACAAAGTATGTGGTTTTTCAATGTTTTGTTGAGATTTCTGTTCCATCAGTTATTGCACAGCATTGTAATTAACAGTTTCCCAGACCATACGCTGGGTCTCCTATACAATGTCCTATACATAGTTGTAATCATTAGGCATATGCTGGATCAATTAATAAATAAGTGAGGTAGCTTCATTCTAGACTAAAAATTCCAGCTCTGGACTCCAGTCTGCAGATGATAAAAAGGTGGCTCTTCCCAGGTGCCTTTAGACTCTAGTACCTCCTCCAATGCCAAGCATACAATAGTAAGAATCATGGTTATTATCACCACAAATGGAAGATAATGGCAAATGCACAGCATCTTCACTGCAACGGTTTTTAACATCACTCTCAGAACAGCAAAGTATTAGAACTGGCTTATGACTACCCAGATCCCAGGCTGTAGGAATAAAACATTCTCACTTGGGACCTGGCTATCGACCCACGTGGAGGAAGAATAGGTCCAGAACTGGGTTCTGCTTAGATAAGACATAAGAAAGCTGATTATTCCCCAGCAGCAACCCAAGTCCAAGCATTTACATCTGCTGTATCTAAGTTACAGATGAACACTTTCTTCAAGTCGAACTATTCTCCAAAGCAGAATGGACATATCCTGCCCAGAAGAAAGTTATAAGGTAAAGACCAGACCAGCACTTAGATTTGGGTGCAGACAGTGAGCCTGAGTGTAGTTACAGAGCTTCAAAACTCCTTAGAGAGGAATGAACATGTACTCTAGTTTCCCCAGGATAGCTCCAGTTTCTTCCTAGGGCTGGTATAGTTCACCGTAGAAAGTAAATTGTATGATCGACCTGCTCAGAAATTACCTAGGGTTCACTTTACAGATGAGAAACTTGCCTGAAGCAATGAAGTGACTAGCCCAAAGTCACGAAGCTAATATATTTAATGGCACTTTAACTGAAACTTCCTAAATGAGAAGAATGTTTTTCATACCAAACTGTAGCCAAAATGTTCCTTTCTGCAGAAAACTTAGGAGAAAGCTTTCAATTCTCTATTAGGCAATTCTTCAATTACTGAAGCAAAAACTGAAGGAAAACACTTCAAAGAGACTATTTTGTCTCCCAGGGCTTGAGCTCTAGAAGCATTTCTTCATTCCTAAAGAAAATGCATAGACCTGGGAGGAAACATTCTGCTTTGACCATGACATTGGCCTCATCTCAAGTAAAACTCATAATCATGGCCATCTAAAGGGTGATGAATTTCAGCTTGGTGGGCCAAGCAGTACTGAGACTGTCCCTGGCATGGGAGACAGGGTGGGTATTCTGGCTACCAGAAATAACATTTACTGCCTTTGTACTAGTGCACTGGATATTTGTAGACATATTTTTTTAAGGATTTGTTATAAAACATTATCCATTCCTTGCTACATATTATTTTGTACCCTAAAACAATTTAATACAGAGATCACATTTAAAGGTCAGGGAAAGTCTCCAGTAATCTTAAGCAATCCACTGAATATTCACTGACAAAAAAAAAATTAAAAAAACAATTGGATCATCTCATGAACACAGAAAGCATAGTGAAAATATGTGTGGCCCTTATGTCAGAGGACTAGTTCGTCATGAGGCTGGCAGATTTTCCTAGTTCAACTTCTCACAAGAATATGGGTTAATCTTTCCAGTGGATGGTCCAGTTGACTACATTAATTCCCTAGTTTCAAATACAGAGAACTCATGGGCCTAAGGGAAATTTTTAAATATTAGCAGAATTTGATAAATAGGTGTCTTGCGAAGGCCCAAACACTGGGCCCCTTATTCCAGATGTCTTCTGTCCCCTAATTTTGCCTGTGATGTTATCCAGTAGTGTTCACAACTTCAGAAATAGAGGACCAGGTGATTCTCCACAATTAGGTCTTTCCTTCCATTTGCAATCTATTGCCTGGGCATACATAGCCGTCTCAAGATGTTTCCTACCAACCTGAGAACTTCTATCTTCTGAATCTCCCTAATGGCTCAGCTATAGAAGAATCTGCAACACAGACTGTTCCTTTTCAGAGTAGATGAAAACTCACTCCCACACCTGAAGGGTTCTAGACTCTCAATAACAGGATCTGTGTGCCCTGTTTCACAACTTCCAAAATCAAGGTGTCAGCAGAGATATGCTTCCTCAGAAGGCTCTCAGGAAGGACCCTGCCTCATCTCTTCCGGGGTCTCATAGTCCCAGGCACTCCTGGGCTTGAGGCACAAGAATTCCTATCTCTATCCCTATCTTCACGTAGCTATATTTCCTCTGTGTCTATGTCTGTGTCCAAATTTCCCATTTCTTATAAGGCTATCACTCATGTTGGATTAAGGGTCCATGCTCATGGCTTTAACTTAATTTGATTTCATCTGCAAAGGCCTCATTTCCAAATAAGGTTGCATTCATAGGTACCCAGGGTTAGGACTTACAAAATATCTTTTTAGGGGGACACAATTCAATTCATAATAAGGATTATCATTGGTTAAAGATTTCTTCCTCATGCCTCATCATCCTGTATTCTTTCTTGATTCTTCTCTTTCTATATCCTTTCCCTTGGAATTTTGGTTCTCTCCCATACCTTCAAACTGAATCTTTATTCCGATGATCCCAGTGTGAATCCTCAGCTCAACTTCCCTCCTGACCACTTTGCAACTACCTAAAAGAAATATCACCTATGATTCAATGAATCAGGAACACTACATTAAAAACTAATGATGTACTGTATGGTGACTAACATAACATAATAAAAAATATAATAAATCTGGAAAAAAAAGAAATATCACCTAGATGACTCACTGTTACTTCAAACCCATTATTTCCAGAATAGTATTGTTATGGGATATTATTTTCTCATCTAATCTAATTTTCATTCTGATTTTCCAATTTCAGTTAGTACTGCCTTAATTGACCCCCTTACTCTGGTCAGTAAATAGCCATTTTCCACTCCTGTGTTCCTCATATTTTCAACTGTAGTCCTCTTATCTCTTCCACGATGATCTACCTTTTAATTATCTGATTTGTCACTTCTTTTCTCTTCATTCACGTGATCCTGCCCTTGTTCTGGCATCATCACTTTTTGTACGATAATCACATAGTCCTCTCTTCATTCCAGTCTATCCTGGAGATCACTACAGTCTATGCTCTGATTGGCTTATTTACTAGATAAAACACCTTTGATGATTCTACATTGTCTGTATGATGAAAATCAAACACAAGAATACATGAATGAGTGAATTAATTAAAAAAGAATGAAACTCAGCCTGGTGCAATAAATCGTGGCTGTTACTGTACTCGTTTGTCCAGAAAGTTTGCTCATTTCTCATAGGAATGGTGAGCTATGACACGAGCTTGTCCAATCATAATGTCCATTCTCATTGTGATGTGATTGGATTTGGGTCATCACGTGACTGAAACCAAGTAAATAAGAGCCCAGTCACTGGGTTTCCTGATTTAGAGCTGGAGAAGAGGCAGTTTTGCCTCTAATAGCATGATAATAGAGGAATGGGTAGTTGGGGTTACAGGTGGCCATTGTTTTTAACTCTATTCTGCAAAGTCTTGCATAACAAGAGAAAACAACTAAACCAAGGGAAGAAAATGAAACAAATGGATGGGGGTTTGGAGTCCTAGAGCCACGGCATGCCAGCATGCCCAGCAAGCCGGTTGTACTCCTTCTTCTGGTCCCTGAAGTCTTCTCTTGATTTTTTGAAGTGCTACGGGGTTTCTCCAACACCTTATTTTCCTGAAGCCTAGAGGTTTTTTGTTGCTGTCATTTGTTTGTTTGTTTTTTGTTTTCATTTATTTTCTTGAAGTGTTCTAAGTCATTAATTTATTTTGTATTTAGTTACTTACAAACAAATGAATCCTGATACAACTGCCAGTCTTGACCTTTCTAGTGACCTGTATCCACTTTGCAAATATTCCTCCTATTCTTTCCCAACGTAAAAGCTCTACTCTCGATAAACAGCCCTGCATGCCTCCCTGAGCCATCTCTGCAGTCTGCCAGCGCTGTCTCTTTGTTCCTTGTTGATCTACCTTCTGGGAATATTCTTTGACCGCATTTCTTCTATTCCACTGACCAAAATCCTCATACTTCAAGACTGAGTTCAAATTTCACCTCCTCCGAAGCCTTTCCAGTTCATTAAAGCCAGAAGCAATCACTCCGTTGAACTCCATAAGCTGTTTCATCTCTGCTTTTGCTTGCATTTTGGATAATTGTACACAACTGGACTCTTATTCACGCAGAGCTTTGTTGTGTTGTTTGCATTTCCCAGAATTCTTATCAGAGTCCTAGTCACAGAGTGCTCAATAAATGTTTGTTGAGCAAATACACCTATAGGCATAAGTGATGGGTTTTTCAGGAACCAAATGAATCTTTCCAACACGAACATATCTTATGAAAGATGACCACCTTCTAGAAATGAGAAAAGAAATCAATGAAAGTTTTAGAATATTCAGTCATAAACACTACCTTTCTACCTCTCACACACTCATGTGTGCACACACACATGTACATAAGCACACAAACACACTTCCTTTCTGAAAACAGTGATGGATGCAGGTTGCTCAACTCATAAGGCATACTTGTGGATTTAGGAAAACAGCATTATTTCCATGAAAAAATGTGGAAAGTTTTTAGATGGAAAATCGTACTTAAATATAGAAATGTATGTGATAGTACGCATATAGTTTAGGGCATCTTACCAGACACCTAGAAACAACAAACTCATAAGTATGCAATTGAGTTAGAGAAACTTTAACTTTGGAGGTGGACATACATGTTTGCAGGCTTTTCTTACACCAGACACATCCATTTGGAAGTTTTTTAAATGTGTTTCCAAAAGTAATTTCTGGAATCCTTTGGGAATCGTTTTGGCTTTCCTATTGTTCAAGTGCATCCACATGGCTCTAACACCTCAGGCAAAATATGAACTCTAACACCATGCTGGCATGTCCACATGGCCACGAGTTTGGGAGCAGTTTTCTTGCTTTGATGTTGGGGATAAATTTAGGGAAACAGACTGTGGGCAGAGAAGGAAAGTCATTGGATAGGGGACTTTGCCGTGGTTGGTCAATTAAAAAGTACATGGGTAGAAAACTGAAGCTTAGCTGGCTCTCTGTCACTTAATGTGATATATCTGGAAGGCGTGCCATCCAATTCTCTCTTTCCAAGTTCATGGGATGCTGACAATGTGTTGTCTCAGACCTGGTAAGGAAAAACCTCTGGCTTTACCCCAAACCCACTGCATACTTTCCATTTTTTAAAAAAGCAGCCAAACACATTTTCCAGCAGGGACACTTCAAAGCCATTGCTGATTCATCAATCCATTCAGTCAGCAAGCATTTATTGAGCACCTATTATGTGCCAGACATCATGGTAGATGCTCAGGGAAATTAATAGAAATGAGACATGGGCCCTGCTCTCCAAACTTGCTCATAATCTAATAGGAGACAACCATAAATGAACAGTTAATCATAATACAAAAAATAACAATATCAGTAAGGTCGGTGGGTAGCAATTGTTAAAAATGTATGATACATGCCAAGCATAAGGCTAACCTCATTTATACATTAATTCTCAGCACATGCTATGAGTTTGATTATTATTATTCCAACTTTATAGATGTGGAAATTGAGGCTTGGAGAAGTTAAGTAACTTAGTGAAAATCACAGAGAATTTATTTTAGATCTAGGATTTGAATCCAAGTTGATCTGCATCTAGGGCTTATGACCTTAACTACTATGTCAAAGGAAAAGGGGCTATTGACCCTCCAGATCATGGGAATAAGAGGAAATTTGCTTGTAGAATCAGAAGAAGCTGGGGTGAGGAAATGATGTGAATCTGCCTCTGAGGAGTTGTCCGGGGTAGGCCTTGCAATAAACACCTGGTGTAGCTCAGGACACACCATCTCTCAGCAATGTGAGTCCTTAGGCCTGAACAGGCAGGTCTCCACACTGTTAGTCTTCATTCTCTGTGAAAACATGGATCATGTTCTTAAAACTCCATGGGCCAGAGTATGAGCCACAGCTCATTGCCTTCTAATCCTCTTCCTCAGCCAAGCTAAGATGGGGAGTATAAAATGGAGCAAGCTGCTTTTGAACTTACTTAGATAGGGATCTGTAGAACACACACCAGGTCTTGGATTATCTCTACAACCAAAGCAACAGAATAGTTTTGGAAATACTCTCTCGATATCTTGTACATAGACCCTTAATCTTCTCTATCTACTCTACTTTAGGTCCCCAACCTGGCTCCTTCTTTAGTTTTCAATCCCCTGTTAAAGCTCACTTCTTTTAAAAACTCTTCCAGGGTACCAAACTAGGGAAACCCTTCCCAAAAAAGGATGGTTTTCATATCTGGAAAATTAAGGGAGAGATAAAGAAAGTAAAGAACAAACAATCTAGGTTTTTCCTGGTATTTTATTATAATACTTCTTAAAAATACAAACAGAGAACAAAAATACTTCCTGACAACCTGATTTCTGTTTGTAGCTGCAAAGCCAGGGAACTTTAAGCAAGTGATATAATTTGTCTGAATGCCAATGGATGTATCTGAAAATTTAAAATAAAACGCATCCTGTGTCTCTCTTACATTTGAAAATCAAGACAAAAAATATACTTGAAAAGAGGTGCCTGGGTGGCTCACTGAGTTAAGCCTCTGACTCTTGATTTCAGCTCCCCGATCATGATCTCAGGATTGTGAGACTGAGTCCTGTGTCAGGCTCTGTGCTCAGCAGGAAGTTTGCTCAAGATTCTCTCTCTCCTTCTCCCTCTGCCCCTCCTCCTGTTCACTCACTCTCTCTCTCTCCAAATAAATAAATAATCTTAAAAAATGTATGTAAAGTATTTTGAAAGCAAATGCATATAAATATCAGGCGTATCCATTTTCTCCTGGTGCATAAGTACCACAAACCTAGAAGCTAAATACTCTTAATATAAGCTCACTGTTCTGTAGATCCAAAGTCAAGATGGACTCATCCAGGATGATGTGTAGGACATCACAAAGCCAAAATTGAGGTATTGGTTGGGCTGGGCTCTTATCTGGAGGCTCCAGGAAAAAATTCATTACCAAACTCCTATAGATTTAGGTAGAATTCAGGTCCTTACAACCCTCCCATCCTTGGTTCTTCAAAGCTGCCCACACTCATCACACGGCCCTCCTCCATCTTCAAAGTCAGTCATGGAGTGTGAATCTCTCTGATTCCTTCTTCTGCCTTCTTTTCTCTCCTCCTCTTCTGCTGTCAGCCAGGGAAAACTCTCTGCTTATAGAGGCTTATTTCTTAGATCAGGCCCACTGGAAAGTGTTTCCATATCTTAAAGTCAGCTGTGTTCTATAGAACTGTATATATCATAATGGAAGTTACTCGGGCTCACAAGTTCCAGAAATTAGGGTGTGGAGTCTTGGGGGACCATTCTTAGAACTCTGCCTACCGCATTAAGGTATTAGACTTAGCCGAAGGGAAAAAAAAGTATAGGATACCTAGTGAAACTGAATTTTAGGAAAGCAACAATATATTTCTTTAGTCTAAGTAAATTTCATGCAATATTTGAGACATACTAAGAACTTTCGTTGTTTATCTGAAATTCAAGTTTAACTGGGCATTCTGTATTCTACCTGGCAACCTTAACAAATATAAACAACTATTATCATTCTTTCTTTGCCTTATTATGCCAAAAAAGTAAGATTCCTTATGTGTAAATATATTCATTTAATACAACTCTTGGTTTGATGAAAAGTTATGTTCTAATGAATCTACTCTCACACAGAAACTAGTTTATGTATACTAACTCAAAATTATTTGAATACAAAAGGAAAAAATGAATACTTTTGAATGGGTATTATATACCAAGCACCAAGCTAAGCATATAAATAGGGGAGAGAGAAAGAGAGAGAGAAGAACATAAAATTATAGACATATGTTCTGCTTTATGCCTCATACCACGACTGCATGCTTTGAAACTAAGAACTCAACTACAAGAGGAAAGTTGGAAAGAACTCAAATACATGGAGGCTAAAGAGCATCCTACTAAAGATTGAATGGGTCAACCAGGAAATTAAAGAATTAAAAATATTCATGGAAACAAATCAAAATGAAAACACAACCGTTCAAATCTTTGGGATGCAGCAAAGGTGGTCGTGAGAGGAATGTATATAGGAATACAAGCCTTTCTCAAGAAACGAGAAAGGTCTCAAATATACAACCTAACCCTACACCTAAAGTAGCTGGAAAAAGAACAGCAAAGAAAGCCTAAACCCAGCAGAAGAAAAGAAATAATAAGGATCAGAGCAGAAATCAACGAAATAGAAACCAAAAGTATAGTAGAATAGATCAACAAAACTAGGAGCTGGTTCTTTGAAAGAATTAATAAGATTGATAAACCCCTCGCCAGATGTATCAAAAAGAAAAGAGAAAGGACCCAAATTAATAAAATCATGAATGAAAGAGGAGAGATCACAATCAACACCAAAGAAATACAAACAATTATAAGAACATATTACGAGAAACTCTACACCAGGAAATTTGACAATCTGGAAGAAGTGGATGCATTCCTGGAGACGTATAAACTATCAAAACTCAACCAGGAAGAAATAGAAAACCTGAACAGACCCATACCCAGTAAGGAGATTGAAGCAGTCATCAAAAATCTCCCAAAAACAAGAGCCCAGAGCCAGACGGCTTTCCAGGGGGAATTCTACCACACATTTAAAGAAGAATTAATGCCTATTCCTGAAACTGTTCCAAAAAACAGAAATGGAAGGAAACCTTCCAAACTTATTTTATGAGGCCAGCATTACCTTGATCCCAAAACCAAAGACCCCATCAAAGAGGAGAATTACAGATCAATATCCCTGATGAACAAGGATGCAAAAATTCTCAACAAAATACTAGCCAATAGGATCCAACAGTATATTAAAAGGATTATTCACCACTACCAAGTGGGATTTATTCCTGGCTGTAAGGGTGGTTCAACATCCATAAATCAATCAATGTGATACAATACATTAATAAAAGAAAGAACAAGAACCATATGAAACTCTCAATAGATGCTGAAAAAGCATTTGACAAAGTACAGCATCCTTTCTTGATCAAAACTCTTCACAATGTAGGGATAGAGGGTACATACCTCAATATCATAAAAGCCATCTATGAAAAATCCACAGTGAATATCATTATCAATGGGAAAAAAAAAAACTAATAGCTTTTCCCCTGAGGCCAGGAACATGACTGGTGATGTCCACCATCACCAGTGCTATTAAACATACCTATAAAAGCAGAGCTTTTCACCTATGGTCAGGAACATGACAGGGATGTCCACCACTGCTATTCCATATAGTACTACAAGTCCTTGCCTCAGCAATCAGAAAACAAAAAGAAATAAAAGCCATCCGAATTGGCAAAGAAGTCAAGCTCTCACTCTTTGTACATGATATGACCCTTTATGTGGAAAACCCAAAAGACTCCACTCCAAAACTGCTAGAACTCATACAGGAATTCAGTAAAGTGTCAGGATATAAAATCAGTGCACAGAAATCAGTTGCATTTCAATACACCAACAACTAGACAGAAGAGAAATTAAGGAGTAGATCCCATTTACAATTGCACCCAGAACCATAAGATACCTAGGAATAAACCTAACCAAAGAGGCAAAGAATCTATACTCAGAAAACTATAGAGTACTCATGAAAGAAATTAAGGAAGACACAAAGAAATGGAAAAACATTCCATGCTCATGGATGCTCAAATATGTGAAAATGTCTATGCTACCTAAAGCAATCTATACATTTAATGCAATCCCTATTGAAATACCATCAATTTTTTTCAAAGAAATGGAACAAATAATCCTAAAATTTATATGGAACCAGAAAAGACCCCAAATAGCCAGAGGAATGTTGAAAAAGAAAACCAAAGTTGGCGGCATCACAATTTCAGACTTCAAGCTCTATTACAAAGCTGGAATCATCAAGACAGTATGGCACTGGCACAAAAACAGACACATAGATCAATGGAACAGAATAGAGAGCCCAGAAATAGACCCTCAACTCTATGGTCAACTAATCTTTGACAAAGCAGGAAAGAATGTCCAATGGAAAAAAGTCTTTTCAACAAATGATATTGGGAACATTGGACAGCCACATGCAGAAGAATGAAACTGGACCATTTCCTTACACCAGACACACAAAAATAGACCCAAAATGAATGACAGACTTCAGTGTGAGACAGGAATCCATCACAATCCTTGAGGAGAACACAGGGACCCACCTCTTTGACCACAGCTATGGCAACTTCTTCCTAGAAACATCACCAAAAGCAAGGGAAGCAAGGGCCAAAATGAACTATTGGGACTTCATCAAGATCAAAATCTTTTGCACAGCTAAGAAAACAGTCAATAAAACCAAAAGACAACTGACAGAATGGGAGAAGATATTTGCAAATGACATATCAGATAAAGGGCTTGTATCCAAAATCTATAAAGAACTTCTCAAACTCAACACCCAAAGAACAAATAACCCAGTCAAGAAATGGGCAGAAGACATGAACAGACATTTCTGCAAAGAAGGCATCCAAATGGCCAATGGACACATGAAAAAGTGCTCAACATCACTGAGCATCAGGGAAATACAAATCAAAACCACAGTGAGGTACCACCTCACACCAGTCAGAATGGCTAAAATTAACAAGTCAGGAAATGACAGATGTTGGTGAGGTTGCAGAGAAAGAGGAACCCTCCTCCACTTTTTTTGGGCATGCAAGCTGGTGCAGCCACTCTGGAAAACAGTATGGAGGTTCCTCAAAAAGTTGAAAATAGAGCCACCCTACAATCCTGCAATCACACTACTGGGTATTTATCCTAAAGATACAAATGTAATGATCCGGAGGGGCATTGCACCAGAATGTTTATAGCAGCAATGTCTACAATAACCAAACTATGGAAACAGCCTAGATGTTCATCAACAGATGAATGGATAAAGAAGATGTGGTATATATACACAATGGAATGCTATGAAGCCATCGAAAGAAACGAAATCTTGCCACTTGCAATGACATATTGGAACTAGAGGCTATTATGCTAAGCAAAATAAGTCAATCAAAGAAAGATAACTATCATATGATCTCTCCGATATGAGGAATTTGAGAGGCAGGCTGGGGGCTTGTGGGGGGAAGGGAGAGAAAATGAAACAAGATGGGACTGAGGAGAGAGACAAACTATAAGAAACTTAATCTCTGGAAACAAACTGAGGGTTGCTGGGGAGGGGCAGGGATGGGGTGGCTGGGTGATGGACATTGGGGAGGGTATGTGCTATGGTGAGTGCTGTGAATTGTTGTGTAAGCTTGATGATTCACAGACCTGTACCCCTGAAACAAATAATACATTCTATGTTAATATAAAAAAGTGGTGGGATTTTAGATTGAAGGTCTAGAGGGAAAGAGAGAGGTTTAGGGGATTGTGAATAAAAACTTATAGTAGGCTTCAACTGTGCACTGTACTATGTGAAGTAGTGTTGGGTTATAGGTATGTGCTTATTCATTGTATTATTCTCTATAGTTTTTATATCAGAATTGCTTTATAATAATAAAAATGGCAAAAGTGGGAAATAAATATCGAACACATTCATATAATAGAATGAGTTATGAAAGAGAGATGAGATTTCTAAAAAAGAATTTTAAATGTGACATAAAAAGTTGGAAACTTAATACCCAAACAGCCTTTGCTTAAAGTTAAAAGTTTATTTCTCATCTATTTTCCCCATGTGCATTTTCATCATCCTCCAAGACTTATTAATATTAATTGTAACTTATTATATATTGTATATAACTAGTATTAATAGTTAATATTTATTGAGTACATATTATATATGTATACAACTTGTGTTATCTGGATTTTACTTAATCTTTACAATAACCTTTAAGGGAAGACACAGCTACTAACACCTCTTCACCTCTTTACAGGTAAGAAAATAAGGGTAGGAAGATTAGGTAATCTGCACCAATTTACAAAGCCATTAAAGAACAGACAGCTAGGATCAAAATCAAGTGTATTTCCTCAACCTCCAAAGTCTACTGCCTCACAGGAGACGATGATGAAACAAGTGGTGTAGTGTTTAATTTAATCCCTGATTAGAATAGATCACCCGCTCAGAGTGAGTACATTACACTATTAGAATGCCCAGTCCTTAAAGGGTAGAGGAGAGATGGCTGTGTTTATGGCTGCTTGAGGCTTGATGACGAAGAGTCCAGCAAGCAGAGTAATTGGGGGAAATCTGGCACCTTCTAGGCAATCGGGAAGGCTATGGCTACACTCACCACATCAGTCAGACCCATATGGGGCACAGACTGCCGTCATAGCAGCCACAGGGTCCGAGCCCGAGGAGTCTAGGACCAAGTTTCACAGGGAGTTGGTGGGCTTCATGGAACCACACAGTAGTAAGTTGTTTTCTTGGAAGATCCCAACCCTTTGGTGTTTTTGTCTTTTATTCAATCTCTATTGTAAAACCACCTAACTCTCTGCCTTATCACCCTCGTGAAATAAGAGCACTATTCAATCCAATACCCAAGTACCAGAAACCATGAGAATTGTTCTTACCCATGAAGAAGCATTCAGACATAGATGACATGAAGAGGTGCTGAGGAGCAGAGGAGGGTCCGATAAATAAGAACATTGCGTTAGAACGTGGCAGACGTTGTTGCCACTTCTCAGCTGTGTGAATTCAAGCAAACCAATTCATGACTGAGGTTTTGAGTTCTTTCTCTGATGAAAAATTTTGTCTAATTTAGTCCTTCATCATGCTTCCAAATTTTCCTCCTTAAAGGATAAAATGTATTTGTTTTTCAGCCAGATGCACCTATTATGGACTGAACTGTGTCTCTCCAAAATTCACATGTTGAAGTCCTAACCCCAAGTACTTCGGAATATAACTATATTTAATTTTAAGATCTTTTCAGACTCAAGTTAAAATGAAGTCATTAGGGTGGGTCCTAATCCAGTCTTACTGGCCTCCTTATAAGAGAAGATGCGAACTCAGAGACACACAGAGGAAAAACCATTTGAAGACACAGGGAGAAGACAGTCCTTTATGTCAAGGAGAGAGACCTTATGGCAGAAACCAACCCTGGTGGCACTTTCATCTTGGATTTCCAGCCTCCAGAACTGTGAGAAAATGAAGTTCTTTTGGTTAAGCTACCCATTCTGTATACTTTGTTATAGTAGCCCTAAAGTAACACTTAATACAAATTAGGAAGTTACAGTGGCCATGGGGGTCTACTCAAAAGGGTGGAGCCCAACTAAGAGTAGCATAGCCTCTGTATGTTGCCATGTGCCCAGTGCTGGTGCAAACACTCAGCAAGGACTAAATAATTTTACCCTCACAGTGAATCCTGCAGGTATTCCTATTACCCTTAATGTACAAATGAGAAAATGGGTAATTAAAGATTGGGGCACTTGCTCAGAATTTTAAAACTAGTAAGTGGTATAGCTGGGATTTAAGTCCAGAGGCTAGGCTCCTGAAATGAGATGTTTTCTAGAATCTGCAAGAAAATAATGTAACCATTTCAAAAGGACAATCTGCTTCTATTGCCACTCTTCATTCTTACTCCATTTCTTACTTGTTCAACCTGCTAAAGTCTCAAAGATCTTACTACTTTACTAAAACTGTTCTTCCAAGGGTCAAGGGTAACCTCTTCATCCCAAGATTAATTGGCATTTGGTACCCATTTCTCCCATCTACATTCTCCCACTCAGCATAGAAAGGGAGGAAAAGTTAAAACTACAGTTTCCAGACTCCAGTGCAGCTAGGGTTCCTGGTACAATTAGGTTCAGCAAGGAGACACATCCCTGTGAGACTCAGAAGGCTGAGGTGGAGCAGGTGCCCTCTTCCCGCTGACGTGAACCATGGTGGTGCAAGCAGTTCTAGGGCCAGCTCCACGGAGAGAAGGGTGCGGTGACAACAGCAGGAACAGGAGCAGAACTCTGCTGACCACTGGTCTTCCACGAGGATCACTTCTTCCTTCCAACCCTTAAGTGTTATCACCCAGGACTCTGGCCTTGATTCTATTCATTTTCTCCACACATACTCTCCCCTGATCACATCTTCTCCCATGGCTTTCGATACAACTTTTAAGACAATAATTTTCCAGTGTTACCCAAACTCTGGAGTCAAATGTTTTGTAATTGCTGGAGCCTCCTCATAATATACCCTGCTGTCACTCGAGACCTGGTTGAACTCAGCACCTCGCTAGCTTTGTCTGCTCTACCTCAACCCTCTGTCAGCCCTGCTCCTCCCAGCCTCTGGCCATTTGCAGTAATCCCATCACCATTCATTCCCATCACGTGGGTTCAAGGTGCTCGCGGTCCCCTTGTTTCTGTTATTTCTTCTATCCAAACCATGAGATATATCTCCTTTAATTCTCCTCTTTCTATTTCCACAGTTCCATTCACATAGTTTGGGCCCTTATTAACTTATCCAGACACCTAATGTATTATCTTTTCTCTAGGATTTCTTGTTCATTCATTGCAAACTTTCATGGTGCATCCACCGTATCCAAAGCGCTGGAAAGAGGCCAATTCATATTCAACTTGTGGTCAACCTCCTCTTTCATTTGGTGATTTTCTTATTTACTTGTGTTTAGCCAATTATGTGGTTAGGTTTTGTCACGATTAATGACTATATAAGGTCATTGATTAAAAGCGTCCATATTGGGCTCCTGGGTGGCTCAGTGGGTTAAAGCCGCTGCCTTCGGCTCAGGTCATGATCCCAGGGTCCTGGGATCGAGGCCCGCGTCGGGCTCTCTGCTCAGCGGGGAGCCTGCTTCCTCCTCTCTCCTCTCTCTCTGCCTGCCTCTCTGCCTACTAGTAATCTCTCTCTCTGTGTCAAATGAATAAATAAAATCTTTAAAAAAAAAAAGCGTCCATATTGCAGTGTGGAAGACAGATACATACATCCATGTGTAATACCCTCATTGATGTGTATATATAAGAGCCACATGAAGTAAATTGACATAATAGTAATGGGAGTACACTGCAATGGGACAGACTAACTCTACAGCAGTAACTAACTCACACTTTGATGACAGAAAAGGATTAACAGAGGAAATGATACCTGAATGGGGCCTTGTTGAATGAGGAGGATTTAGGTGGGAAAACTAGGAAGGAGAGAATACTTAGGCTGAGGGCAGAGGCTGAGAAAAGGGCAAAAACTCTGTGCGTACCTGTTTGGGAGAAGGTCAAACTGTTTGGAAAAGCTGAAGGATAGAATGTGTGTGTGGTCAGGATATGTCAGGGAAAAGGACTGGAAGGTAAATCACATAATATAAAGAAGACCTGAGTATAATATTACAGAAATTCATACCTCAGCTTGTAGGCAATGAGAGATCCGTTCAATATTTTAAATGATAACCATGGCATTTTTATGTTTCTTTTTTTGAAAGCTCCATCAGACAGAGTTCTGGAGAATAGACTGGATCCATGGTTTTCTACCTGGATTCTACCAATCCTAAATAAGGTTATAGATGCCAATAATTAAATATGAATTTAAATTGTGTATGTGATTATATGCATTTTCCTAAAGAAAGTGTCTATATTGAGACTGCCCAGTAAAATGTAATGTGAACTACACATGTAATTTTAATTTTCTAGCAGTCACATAAAAAAAAGGAACAGGTAAAATTAATTTTAAGAAAAAGTTTAATTTGCTTAACCAATCCATCCAAAATATTGTTTTAACATATAATCAACAAATATTTTTATATCCTCTTTTTAATATAAAGTCTTTGAAATCAGGTGTATATCTTACACTTTTAGCACATTTCAATTTGGACAAGCCACGGTTCAAGTGCTCTATAGCCACATGTGGCTAGTGGCTACCATATTGGACAGCGCAGGTCTATACATTTTAGTAGACTCTCAAAGGGATCCATGACTTACCAGAAGAGTAAGAACGAGGGAAATGGGGGAGAGGAGTGGCAAGAAAAAAATGTTATTTCAAAATTGTACAAAAGATATAAAGAGGATCTGAACTACAACAAGAAGATTCAAGATCACAGTAGGACTTGGTCAACAGCTTTTAAAGGAAGCTCAGCTGAGGGAGAGAGGAAAACAAAGATGACTGGAGAATTTCCAGGACTAGTAACTGGATGTTTGGAGATGCCATCTACATCTCTCCCCTTATACATCCTCTACAACTTTGTCAGAATTATCTTCTAAATATAGTCTGTGATCTTGTCACACAAATCCTTACTCCATGGATCTCAACTGTCATTCAAACTTCCCTTGTCATTTCTGAAAACTAGTTATTCCCTGCTCACTCCAGGTGTCTTTCCACACCAACATCTGCTCCTTCATCTTCCTGGTCCCCCCCCCGAGGGGCTTTTCCATGTTCCCTGGCTCTCCATGCATGTGCTTCACTCCTTTGGCTGCTCCCCACGCCACCCTGTTAGGTCACAGTCCTGTGAGCCTGCTTGAGCCACCTGTGCCTAAACTTACCCTAAGCCGTGTCAGCTTCACACTGCATGATAAGAATAATTAGGACCTAACAGATTCCCTCTGCCTTCATGAGATTTAGCCCTGGAAGGGAATTGAGATATCTCCTCAGAATCCTTTCCAAGGGACACTGAACAATTCGTAAGTCCATTGCATTTCTTCAGACTGTTCTATCTTTCACCAGCTCTGAGGATTTTTTCCTCCTCATCTGTGGTTGGAGTGACTGTGAGTCTCAGTGAGTCTGGGGACAATCCAGACCCAACCTCTTGTCCCAGCATAATGAATGGTGCTTCCTTTCACAGTCAAAAGTGTCCTGGTTTGGAAGACAGAAGGTCTGTTTTGACACTCAAAAGCTAGCATTGAATATATTTTTTCTGTCCTCAACCTTACCCCAAAGCATGGATGAACATAAGGAGGAGTGACCACTAACTACATTTTCAAAATATTCTCTCACTGCAGAAGAATGTTTCCCTACCATAATTAACAAGTATAAAATAACATATAATAACATGTATATATACATATAATAACAAATATAATACTTATAAGAAACATTTATATGTACAAATCACCTACTTTACTTAATGGGGAAACGGTAGAACTCTCACTCAGAAGAAAGACAACCAAACCTGTTGATTAGCATCGATGTTACTGTGAAAATCCCAATAGCCAATAGGATCAGAACTATTATTTTGTTTGTGGAGGAAGTCATTTATTTAAAATACAATTTATATATAAATCACATATAATCTAACATGCATACAAAAATCTAGTCTAAGATAGATTTGAAGCATTAGTTATTCACCAACAATGTCACCTCACACTATGTAATGAAATACATTTCATCGAAATTAGATTGAATTTACTTAATAGCACTTTGAATTAACCTATATTAATAAATTCCTCTTATTAAACTGTTAAGTTTTACGATTCAAACATAAATAAAAGAAAATATAGGCAAACGACTTCACCCTTGGATGAGAAATAGGTTTTAAATATTATAAAATAATGAAAGAATAACAAAGAAATATATTTTTATATTAACAACATACGCTTTAAAATTTGTAGTCTGTATTTCTACAGTAGCATGGGTAGATGTATAGGGAAAGAATATATTATGGAAATACTTGTGATCAACATGACAAAAAGTTAATATCATTACTATCTAAAGAGCTACTGCATAGGTTCAGAAAAATACATACTAAGATCTTAAAAGTTAAAGGAATAGAGGGGGCACCTGGGTGGCTCAGTGGGTTCAGGCCTCTGCCTTCGGCTCAGGTCATTATCTCAGGGTCCTGGGATTGAGCCCTGCATCGGGCTCACTGCTCCGCAGGGAGCCTGCTTCCTCCTCTCTCTCTCTCTGCCTGTCTCTCTGCCTACTTGTGATCTCTCTCTCTCTGTCAAATGGATAGATAAAATCTTAAAAAAAAAAAAGTTAAAGGAATAGAACACATACAAATAGTTTATAAAATAGCAAATGCACATGGCTATCATAAACACTGGATCCTACAGGACAGATGAAAACAAGAGCTAACTTGGGCTGGCTTGCTCCTGTATTCCCTCTGTGAATGTCTGCCAGCACATCCGAACCCAGGCTCACACTTGGCCACCATGCCCTACCATCTCCTGGATAGCAGGAGTGAATGACAAGAGGCAACTGTAAGCAAATAAATTAGTTAACATGCATTGACAATTTAAAACACACACACAAACATCTAATTGTCCTGTCATTAAAAACAGGAAACAACAAACAACACATCTCAACTTGGACAAATGAGAAAAAATGAATCACCGCTAATAAGAAACTAGAATTTTCATATATTATAGAACAGCAGATGTGGAAAAAAGTTTTCAAGCAATTTTAGATACATGTATCAGTAGCCTTTAACAGTATTATGTATTATAGACATTCCTTGAATTTATCACGTTTCTGAAAACCCACTCAAATACCAAACATGGGAAAGCTGACCCGTGGAAAAATAAGTTTTAAGGGCAGTTGTTTTCAAATTTTAACGTGGCTAAGATTCTCCTGAGGACTTTATTAAAATTCCATTTCTACCCTTACTCTGGGTGGAAGCAGAAGAATTTACATTCTTGAACAGCACCCCAGGTTAGTCTGACGCAGACTATCCACAGGCCACATACTAATAAATGGTTCTAAGGGGGAAGTTTCAAAGATCAAGTTGCTAAAAATCATCCTAATAGCCCTAATTTCACTTAACTTTTTAGACACTATCTTTTATAGGTATTTCCAACATTTTGTATGTTTCTTAACTGCAAAATGACTGAGGGATGGTAAGGGTCAAAAAAGGATAAAAATTTGTCACTTTGGCTATACATAATAACTTCCATTTTCTACCTCCCATAATTTCATTAATTTTTATAAAATAAATAGGATAAATATATAAAATATTAAAATGATTGACAAACACTTGGTGTCATAGAGACAAAGGAATGCTCACAGAGAAATGCACTGGAACCTGGAAAATATCTGTAATTTTTTTCCTGGGCAGAGAATATGCAGAGTGGTGAGCCATTCAGGTTTATAGAGGACCAAGGTACTCAGAATGTGATTTATATGAATTCCTTGAGGTTCACATTAAGCTTGGCCCTGTCTGGAATCCTCTCTGAGGTATGTTGATCACCAAAAACTAAGTGCACAAACAAATAAATAGCACATTAAAGAAGATATTGCCAGAACTGAAGAGTTTGGAATATTTGTTAGTCGATGCATGGAACGCCAAATTTAGCATGTCCATAGGTGGCTAAGGGTGTCACCATGACAAAATTAGTGTTACTTACAAGCTGAATGTACAAAATGTATGCCCAGAATGAACAGATACTTTTACATACTGAATTTTTTTTAAAGATTTTATTTATTTGACAGAGAGAGAGAAAAAAAGAGAGCACAAGCAGGGGGAGGAGCAGAGGGAAAGCAGGAAGCAGATTCCCCGCTGAGCAGGCAGCCCTACACCGTGCTCCATCTCAGGACTCCAGGATCATGACCTGAGCCAAAGGCAGCCACTTAACCAACTGAGTTGCCCAGGTGCCCCTACATAATAAAATCTTCTTAGAGTTTATTTATGATAGCAGATCTCTGCTAATAATTTAAATGTCTGATAAGAAGGGCTGGCTTATGTATCCATATGTATCCATATATATCCATTATGTATCCATAATCTAAACATCATGTAACCACAAAGTTATTTATAAATAATCTTGTTTCAGATTTGAAATGCTCCGATAATAGTATTAAAGAGAAAAATAATATGGAAGTTTAATATATAGTATGATCTCAATTGGGCAAAAAAATGAACAGTCAAAAAACAGAATACTAAAAAGTTAGTGGTGGAATTATGATTGATATACTTTCCTTTAACTGTGTACTTCTATAAAGAGCTTTACAGTAAGAATGCATTACTTTTTTTTTTTAAGATTTTATCTATTTATTTGACAGAAAGAGAGAGAGAGAGCACAAGTAGGCAGAGCAGCAGGCAGAGGAGGAGGGAGAGGAAGGCTCTCTGCTGAGCAGGGAGCCAGATGTGGGGATCGATCCCAGGACCCTGGGATCATGACCTGAGCCCAAGGCAGATGCTTAACTGACTGAGCCACCCAATACAATCTAGATCTTATTCTAGATCTTCAGTTTTCTCATTGGGGAAACCTCTTGTTTCTTTACTTTTAAAATGAGAAAATGATACCTAAATTAAAGTATTGTAGTTAAGTTTAACTGAGTTAACCCGGGGCCCCTGGGAGGCTCAATAGGTTAAGTGCCCAACTCTTGGTTTTGACTCAGTCAAGATTTCCAGGTCGTGGGATGGAGTCCCGCGTCCAGCTCTGCACTCAGTGAGGAGTCTGCTTGAGATTCTCTCTCTCTCTCCCTTTTCCTCTGCCCCCCCCCCCGCTCTCTCTCTCTTTCTCTCTAAAATAAACAAATAAATCTTTAAAAAAATTAGTTAACTCTTGGCAAGTGCATAAGGCTCAATAGATCCTTAAGAAATGTTAGTTCTTTTTCTTAATTTATCCCAATTCCAGTGAAGATGTGGTAAGGAGTTACTCAGTAGTGCAACCAACCATTCAAGAAGAGAGAAGGCCAAGGTACTCAGGTTTGTAATGTGATATATACGAGTGCCTTGGTGTCTCACACTAACTTCAACCCTGTCTTGCATCCTGTCTGCGTGTGACTGCCAATACACACGTACATGCCTATGTGTATATATATGTACAAACATACACACATACACACATACATAAATATGAAAGAATCTTCTTGATAATGTGAAACCAAAGAATAGACTCTGACTTCTGACCTATTTGCAAGGACATGGGGTGCGTCTCCTGGTTTTTATTTCTTTACCCACCCAAGGTCTAATTCTGCTGCTTGACTTCGAGATCAATGTTACCAATCAATTTAGTTCGCTTTATTAACTCCTAATAGGCTGACACTTGGGTGCAGAAGTTGAGTCGATATTTTCTTATGGTGACCACATGCATTTCTTCAATATTCATGAATTTCTGAATTCTCAAGACTAATAGAACATGATCCTATTGTTACAAATCCCCATAGATCAGTGACTCCTCGACCCTGGCTCAGTAACAACCCTTGATGAGAAAGTCCCTCCAAAGGCACCAGCTGGGGAGAAGCCTCTCGCCCTTGCTTTTCTAACAGGACAGCCCTGCAGTCCTTCTGGGGCCAAGCTCATTCTGAGGCCGGCCAGCTGTCCCCCTGTCACTGATCCCACGGGGAGATATGTCACTTTCGGAAGTTCACGCGGGGCAGCCTAAGATTCACATTAATACAAGACAGAGGTCAAATGCTGTTCCGTACTAACTTTTGTTCCCTTCCAAATATATCAGGAACGTTTGCTTTGGGTCCTTTCAGATAGCAGGAATGTGTGTGTGTGAGAACAGAAGAAGCAGTGAGGATTGTTTTATTTTAATTCTGGCTCTGGACTGGAGAAGGGAGACCTGATCAATCGACTTTGTAAATAACCCAGAGCAGACGTTAGGAAATAATAGTATTGCATATTGCCATTCTTAACAGAAACTAATTAAAAATTAATACTTCCTACTATTATAAGCACGACTAGAGAAAATCTCTTCAGAGTATTTAAATTCTGCCTGTTCCTCCAGAAATTGCTCTTAGATGTAATCAATGGCTGTTATGCAGCAGTTAGGCCACATGTCTATTAAATAAAATGTACTAGAAGATGGGGAGGAGTAGTGTTTCTTACCACAATGGAACAAGCAAACTTTGGTTCATTTGACAAAGGTTATTTGTACATCTACTACCAAGATCTCTGCTGGATTCGTCCATGAGGAAGGGTTATTGATATCCCTCTTTCAAGATGAAGAAACTGAGTCAGAGAGAGGTTGAGAGACACTGATGGAGTTAGGGCTTGAACCTAAGCTGAGTCCAGAATTCTTTCTCTTGATTATGTTCACTAAGAGTAACAAGAGAAAGAGAGACTTCCTTTAATGGGAATTTTAGAAGGAGAGGAATGCCTGACCCACTACAAACAGAGGAAGGTGAAGGACAAGGTTGGCATCAGGTTGAATCTAGAAGGAATGGCATGAATTTTCAAGGTGGAAAACTACTTCAGAAAGAAGAAAGTGCCCAGTTATGTGCGTGCCATTGTGTCAACACTTTGCTTATATAGTGGGTCATTTTTACACAATGTTGGCTGGTAAGTCTTAGCATTCTCATCTTACAGATGTGGAAACTGAGTCCTGTAAAATAAGATAAGTCATTAAGGCTGGTAAGAATGACCAGAATAGCCCTCCTTTGCTACGTCCTTCCTAGGGGGCCCTGAAGAAGGAAAAGGAGTGGTCAAGACACATTCAGAGGGCCTGTTGGTCTGGATTCACTCCAGGATCACAGTCATCAATCCAGTATGTCCTCTGTGGCCACATGTCGGGAAATAAGCTTCAACAACAGTCACTAAGTGATTCCTGGGTACACATGAGTCTTATATTCAGAAAGTATATGGCACTGGGGTGAAGAAAGATTGGACACCAAAAAGAGATCTAGGTGCCAAATCTGATACATTTTTTGTTTGTTTTTTTTAATGGGAATTTCATAACATAGCATTCACATTAGTGTAATATCTAGTTTAAGTAAGACAAGGGGAAACTTACCTATTAAGAGGCATACTGGATCTTATCTATGCAAAAGAATTCTGGTCTCTGAAAAATGACTTAAAATGTATAGTATCATAAATGTAGTGATCCTCAGGGGCACATGCACCCGAATGTTTATAGCAGCAATGTCCACAATAGCCAAACTATGGAAAGAACCTAGATGTTCATCAACAGATGAATGGATAAAGAAGAGGTGGTATATATACACAATGGAATACTATGCAGCCATCAAAAGAAACGAAATCTTGCCATTTGCAATGATGTGGATGGAACTAGAGGGTATTATGCTAAGAGAAATAAGTCAATCAGAGAAAGACAATTAAATGCTTTCTCTGATATGAGGAACTTGAGGGGCAGGGTGAGGGGTCGTGGGGGGTAGGGAGGGAAAAATAATGAAACAAAATGGGGTGGGGAAGGAGACAAACCATAAGAGACTCTTAATCTCACAAAACAAACTGAGGGTTACTGGGGGGTGGGAGGATAGGGTTAGGGTGGCTGGGTTATGGGCCCTGGGGAGGGTTTGTGCTATGGTGAGTGCTGTGAAATGTGTAAGCCTGATGATTCACAGACCTGTACCCCTGGGGCAGATAATAAATAAATAAATAAATAAATAAATAAATAAATAAATAAATATTGATGTTGAATGATAGGTTGAATTAAGGAATAAAACCTGATTTAAATTAAAAATTGTATAGTATCAGTCAGCTGAGCCTATGTTATGTGAACAGTCACCAAGTGACTACAGAATTGCAGTGGTTTATGACAACTAAGGTTTATCTCTCATCCTCATATCTGACTCAAATTAGTTATGACCTTGCTGGTCTCCTGGAAGGAAACAAGAGCAAATGGGGAATTTGGAGCCACGCATGGTGACCATTGCTTTGTTTGGGAAGTGCATGTGTAACTTGTGCCCAGAGTAAGCTGAAATGCCAAGCCTCAGTCGGGGGGAGAGGGCATATATAATCCTCTCTTAGGGATAAGTCCTGTGGGGGGGGGGGGAATGAATATTTTGAACAATAATACAACCAACCACTATCAACCACTTAATTCAAACAGTATTTCTATTGAACAAACCAGACTGGAACCCCTTCTTTAGAATTACATTCCAAGCCAGTTTATAATCCATATAAAGAAGTTATCTTTCCAGTAACGAGCTAACTCATCCAATCAGTTAACTTTCTCATAAAAGTATTTAGAAAATCAGTCAGTCATTCAACTAACCTTGACTGAGTGCCAGCTATGTACCAGACATAGTGGTAGGTGCTGGATATAGAGAACCAAATGAGACACAGTCCCTACTTAAGGTGCATAGAGAGGCTGATCATATAATTACACTGCCTTCATCTGTTCTAAAATGGAAATAGGCCGCTTATTCTCTTTGCCTAAGGCACAGCTCAGAATGACTTGAGATTATTTCTAAAAATCAAAGCAGTAGACTATACTGGGGTGGTTAAAACCAATCTGAGAGAGGACACCCTCCCCCCAATTCATTTTGAACAGCATAGATTCTCCCCTCCACATTCAAACATTGATTAGTGAATTTCAACAGCTCCTGCTGTCCACAGAATACAAAATGCCTGCTCCCGTGAGCTTGAATTCCTTATCTTATTAAGTATTTTCTCTGGACCAGGCACTGTATAATCTCTCTGAAGCAAAATCTACTTTAATCTTCCTAGAATTCTACATGGTAGGTATTTTAACCTTATTTTATATATGCAAAAACCAAAACCCAAGAAGAAAAGCAGAAATCCCAAACAGCAAGTGGTTCAGCATTCAAACCCTGTGTTGACATCAAAGTCCACACACCAGATGATAGTGCAAGAATGTCCATCATCTAAAACTAGCCTGAGGTTCATCTAATTTTTCCCAGGAGGAGAAATTCACAAAATTTACCTCGAGCATTGGGAGATTTTGTTTAAGAACGCACATAGAATCAAGGGAAATATACGTAGAGCCCGTGGAAGCTAAGAAAGATTGAGCAACTGGACTTCCTCTTGTCCTGCATTCTTAGTGCTGCATTCTTAGTCAAAACTTCATAAATGACCATTTTGAGCAAAATCATACATAGTATATTCTCTTTTCTCTGATTTTAAGTCATTGCTATCAACTGCCAAATACAGATGGATAGACACAGATAGATAGGCAGATAGATACACAGATAGCCTTAGTTCAAGATCTTCAAAAGAGGAAATCTGATTGACAGCTAGCCACCATTATCTCTGCATGGCTGGCAGATTGTTTGCCTCTGAGCCTAGTCTAGTCTGATACCTGTAGCCAGATCAACATGAGTATGACTCATCTGTACTTATGTACAGAACTATCCAAGAATGCTTCCTTAGCTGGGCTGTGAACTTGGGGAAAGAGCTATGGGGCAGCAGGCACCATAACTGAAACTGTCCTGGCCATTACCTCCACTACATTTTTCTTTACTAAATCTCATTTTAGCCATCTCCCCTGTTTGCTATGTCACAAGCACATTGAGGTCAAAGGTGGTTCTATCTTCCCTTCACTCTGATTCTGCCCTCTTTGCCTCTTTCCATCCATATCTCAGAACTAAGCGTACAGTGCAGAGGCCTTGGTGACATCTAATAAGCATGAACTAATGAATCAAAAAAACGCACAGCCACCTGCTCCCTGGGTCTTAAGGGAAAATATAGGGCTTGAGCTGAATATGTGGTCATTTCCTTTCCTGTTAATTTCCCAAGCTCCTCTGTGGGTTATGCTCTCTGCTCCAGCGGGGTGACACAAACATGACAGATGGCACTCTCATGCCCAAGGAGTTTATTCTGCAACCCAGGAAGGGCTATATTTTTTGCTATAAAAACTCTTATAAATCTTACAAATCACTCTTAAGCATTTGGTGCAGGAATATTGTGAAACAAAGAGAAATGCTATTCCATACATGTAAACAGCAGAAATGTGTGGGTGGGAAGATATAGATCCCTATATATCAGTGAATCCTAAATATTGATTCACTTGGAGATTTCGATGTATGTGTGCAACATTAATAAATAGAGTTCTGGCCTTTCTATAAAATGTAGATTTTAATCTGATGAAAGAATGTATATTTAAATTGAAGAATTAAAAATTTCATATATCAAACCCATTATAATTTTAAATTTGGACTGTCATGATAATCTAAGGAAAATGACTATAACTATAAAAGGACTAAACAGGCATTTATAGATTTATCAATAAATTGATAAGTTAGAAAAATGCTACTAAGATGAATGAGACAACCAAGAAAAAAATATCAGCATTAAAAAGGCATCTAATACAAGTTGGAAAGAAAATGATAAATAGGTATAGCAAACATCAAGAGGATGATGCTTATCTTACTAGAAACTCAATCAGTCTTCAGCATACTAGCTATGTGGAAATCTCATATCTTTGACCAGTAGAGAAAAAATTGTAACCTCTTTAATTCTTCTTCTGTATTGTTTTTTAAAGTTTTTTAGTTGTAAATGATGCATATTCATCATATGTATAAAAGGTTAAAAGGCCATCCATAATCATCTTTAGTCCAGAAATACACTTATATCATAAATAACATGTCATGAGAATCATTTAGGGAAATTATAAGTTCTTTTACAATATTTTAAAGTTCCATAATAAAACCAAAGATGTGCTGTCAAACTGAAAGAAACCCTGGGTCATCTAGCTTAGCCTTTGCAGCAATGCTTCAATAATCTCTTTAGCTGACTGTGAGCCCTTTCTTGACCACTTCAGTCACTGGGAAATCATCAATTTGCCAGGAAATCCTTGCATTTGCTTGCATGCTCTAATTATGAAAAGTCCTACCCTACTCTGAATTTTGTTCACCTCCTTTAACTTCTTCCCAGAAGAGCACTGGGCTTGGAATGCATTTCAAGTTTTCCCATCCTTTAGTGGCATAGCCATAACTAAATCATGCTACTTTTCCATACAGACTTTATCTATAAATTCAGGCTAATACTCTTTGCCCCATATTCATCATAGGGTTATTAAAAGATTCAAGTAAGAAAATACTTGTGAAAATGACAATACATTTAAAGCGTATATGGATGATAAACATACTTCCTCTTTCACATACATTATTTGCAAATTGTTATCATGTCTACCCCAAGTCCCTTCTGCAAGACAAACTGCCCAATTCTCTTCATCATCTTCTATAAATTGTAATATCCAAAACCACTATCTTATGGACTTTTCTGGATACATGCCAACTTGCTAATATCTACTATAAAAGGTGCCACACAAGCCAAACAGGTGATCCTGATGTGGCTGAATGAGTGGAAAATGAAATAGGATTGTTCTTCCATTACTATGCTGGGCAGGTTACTGTGGTGTCTTCTGAGATGGAGAGATTTTCTTATCACCACCACCTATGTCATTTATCAAGAGCTAATTTAATTGCAGCATTTGAGAAATGACTTTGAAAAAAATTATTTTAAAGGAGCAAAATGATCAAAAGAATAAAATGTAGAAAAACAAATACTAATAATTTATTTTCTCTAAGTCACGTGAATAATTGGGTATAAGAGGTATATGCTTCCATGAATGAAGGAAAGAAGGCTTGAATTAACCACCTAAAATAAAGTTTAAGATTTATCTGTGACTTTATGTTAACCATGATTTTAATTGTACTGTCTTTTCAGGAATATAAAGAGCAATAGTGATCCCCCCAAATAACAAGCAGAAAATCTAACAATCTGCTTGTTTTTATCAGTCATTTCTTTCCTTTTAGAAAGGCAACTCTAAGAAAGTACAAATTATTGGCAGCTTATTAGAACATACCGTGATCTGTCCTGGAATACTGTGTAAAATAACTATTTACCAAGTTGGCCAGAGGATTTCATGAATTGTTAGCTCATCTATGCAAAGGCACATGGGAATCCAAATCTGCTGTATTAACACTTCACTTTCCTTTGAGCTAAATAATTTGTATAGAGTAGTAATCTCAAAAAGATAAGAAGGAAAGGAGTCATCCAATCTCCCAGCTCTGCTTGCTGTCTACCTTCATAACATAGGCAATCACTTTATTATTCTCTGACTCTGTTTCTCCACCTGGAAAATCTGGAAAATCTTACCCATGACTCCTTTCTTTCTATGACTGTTGAGACCTTTAGAGGAAATGCACTTCACACATTCGAAGATTTATGTCAGTGTTATTTTTTTTTAACTGCTTACTTAAAGAAAGGAGATGGATTCTAGTTGTAAAAGTAATAAGGAGACGCCATTTGGAAGTTGGATTGTTGTTGGCAGAAACCAATGTGGCCAAATGTGGTTTTGTTTTGTATTTCTTTTGTCAATTTCAGCTGGTTTCAGGTTGGCCCATTCTGAAAAATAAGGCTTCTTGGAACATGTCCAAGTAAGAAAAGCAGGCAGGTAGTTTGGTGACAATAAATTTCAAGACCTAATTTTTGTTTCCTGTGACTTTGCAACAAAATGTGTTATGAGCTGGGCTGAAACCAGAACATCAAATACCAAGCCAGTATACAGAAGGCATGACATTGGGAGGAAAATTTCAAGTCAAAAATCAAAATACAGCTCAGTGATTTCAGAAGCAATGTTTCTTGTCAAAAATAACTGTCATTAAAATTTAAATAGGCACAAGTGAAAATGATTTAGGGGTGATGGACGCTAAGGAAGGGTCTGTTTTAGAAAACAGTGAAATTTTATCTTATTCCTAACTTTCCCAGTCAAGTTGGTCAGATCTCAGGAAAAAAGTTGGGGGGCTCATTCTCTGCTGAGGGTTTATCACTATTGACATACACAGACTGAAATTTTTAATCCTGGAAACTTTATCAGCAGAGTCTCCCCAGCTTTCTTTGGCCAGTGAATTCCACTAAGAGAGTGTCTTCAGACCATCAGTGGAGACAAGACCAAAAAAAAAAAAAAAAAAAAAAAAAAAAAAAAAAAAAAAAAAAAAAAAAAAAAAAAAAAAGAAAGAAAGAAAGAAAAAGAAAAAAAGAAAAGAAAGAAGCATGCAGGAGCATGCAGGCTTCACTGGAGCCTTCTGATAAAACCCACGGAGCCCACGCAGCCCAAGAATTGGTCTGGCGTCATTGTTCCATGTTCACTGGATGCCGTCAAGTCTGATCTGCATTAGAAACCTCTGTATTCAATAAACAAAAATAGGGATAATGACCAAAGCGCTATTTGGAACAGAAAACAAACTCAAGCAATGAGTGTTTTCCACTGAATTCATTCAAGATTTTATTAGCTGAGCTCTCACTGAGGTTATTAGGCTCAGCTTGCCTTTAATTTCATTGGCCTCAGTTATTCAAAACAAAAGGAGCCTGGCGTGCGTGTGTGCGTGTGTGTGTGTGTGCGCGCGCGCACACACACACACACACACACACGCGGGCGCATCACACACAGGCTGGTACATTCTTCCCATTGCAAACCCACCAACAAAAGGGGGAGGAAGATCTGAGGGGAATGAGTGGCTTCCGCGGGTCTGGGGATGGAGCATTTCCCTGCATAAACGAGACGGTTTGGATTGGACGTCTGCTAAAAACAATGTTCCGGCTGACCGCAGGGCTGTAAATGCAGACGGCGCGGGGGAAGAGAAGCCGGGCGAGCGGGCGAAGAGTGCGTGGCTGCGCTGTTTGCGGCTTCGACGAGCACCGAGCGCGCCGCGCAGCCGAGGAGGCGGGCTGGGGGCGGCTGCTGTGATCTGCTCGGTGCGCGGAGCCAATCGC